>ML778632.1:2213019-2231554 GCA_009831015.1 Picea engelmannii
ACAAGAAACATGTGTCTAATTTAGTTTTCCCTTAATTAAATTAGACAATAAATATTAATCTATTATCTCATTCATAACTGAGTGATTTGGAATTGTAACAGAATTGTAAGTGTAGTTAAGTGAGTTAATCTTAGTTGTATTAATGCGAGTTCAGTGAATTAACTATTCATTAATTCACAATCAGTTAAACTCGCATGCAACTGAAGACTTGCCACGGTTAACTACATGCATGTCATTCCAATGGACACCAGTTGAGATAATAGGTGAAAGGGACAGTTGGCTATCAGTTGTGAGTTGTTCACACATGCATTGGATATGCTTATGAGCATGTGCAAACGATTCATTCGATTCATTGTGAGAATTTGGATTGCAGAGTTTGTGTAGAGGAGGTGGGTGAGACGATTGTATGGTACTGAGAGCTCTTGGATTAGAGTTTTGTACAAGATTGTTTCATGATTCATGATATACATAATATATGATAGTGGGGTTTTTAGCTTTACGCTTTCCCGGTAAAACTTATTGTGATATGTGTTATTGATATTTCACTTTGTGCATTGTGGTTGTGTTGTGATCGTGGTTGATTAAATTTCTTCCACAAAAGTAATAGTAGAAGTGATTATGTATTTAACAATAGCAGAACTTGTTAGATCAGGAGAATCACAGGAATACATTAATTTGTATCGAAATTTTCTACAAGCCTCACAATCTCACTGATGAAAACTCTCAATATGTTAGGTGCCTGATACATCATACGTACAAGAATAAAGTGAGCACTCTTCTTCAGAGTGTCTACCACTACAAAAATCGAGTCGTGTCTCCTTGTCGTCAGTGGCAATCCAACAATAAAATCCATCGAAATAACTCCCCATTTCGATTTCGAAATGGCATGTGGTTGAAGTAATCCTGCTGAGTGTCTATGTTCAGCCTTTACCTATTGACACTCTAGACATTTGGCCACATAGTTGACTATGTCAGCCTTCATTCCCTTCCAGAAGAATAAGGGTTTAAGGTCTACCCTCATCTTCATGACTCCTGGGTGAGCCATGTAAACTACTCTATGAGCCTTGCTCAGGATCAACATCCTCAACTCGTCGTCTGGCATTACGTAAATCCGACCTCTAAACCTCAATAACCCATTGCTATCAAAATAAAATCCCTCATATCGTGGTACCATCATTGTGTTTTGTCCGATAAAATCCTCGACTTCTTTGTACCAGTCATCATCACGCTGTAAGGTGAGAATATTCTCACGTAGATTCGTCTGAAGAGGCAACACTGAAAAGATGCGTGGTCTCCAACTCAAAGCGTAATCCACTCGGTTCACTGTTCCCTTTATGTAAGTAATCTTGAAGTCGTACTCGCTAAGCAATTCCGACCAATGTCGTTGTCACGTGTTCAGGTCGCTTTGCATGAAAATGTGTTGCAGCCCACAATGATCAGTCTTTAATTCAAATTTTCGTCCAACAAGGTAGTGTCTCCAAACCTTCAAGGCATATATGATGGCTAATAACTCCAAATCGTGTGTCACATAGTTCTCCTCATGCCTTGTCAGTTTCCTCGAAATGTAAGCAATCACTTGTCCGTCTTGCATCAAGACTTTGCCTAAACCTTCTTTGGATGTGTCATTGCATACCAAGAAGTCTGTGTCCATGTCAGGGACTTTTAGTATCGGTGTTGTTGTCAACAACTCTTTAAGCCTTCAAAATGCCTCCACACATTTCTCGGTCCAAACAAACTTCTTTTTTTTCTTTTGCAATTCCGTGATCGGATTTGCTATCTTCGAAAATCCCTCAACAAATCGTCGATAGTATCCTGCTAAACCCATAAAGCTATGCACTTCTATGAAATTCGTCAGGGCAGGCCATTCCATAATAGCCTCAACCTTGGCTGGATCCATGGCGATACCTTCACTGGAGATGACATGCCCTAAGTAGTGAATCCTCGATTGGTAAAAAGAGCATTTGGACAACTTCCCATACAATTTGTGCTCTCGTAGACACTGTAGTACCAAGCGCAAGTGCTCGGCATGCTCCTTCGTCATTCGAGAATAGATCAATATATCATCAACGAATACTTGGATGAACTTGTCCAGGTACTCGCGGAACACCCCATTCATCAAACTCATAAATACCCCTGGGGCATTTGTTAGTCCAAATGGTAAAATTGTAAATTTGTAATGTCCAAATCTCGTCTTAAAGGTGGTCTTAGGGACGTCATCCTCCTTGATCCATAACTGGTGATACCCTGATCGCAAATTGATCTTGGAGAACACCGTCGCACCCTTCATTTGATCGAACAGATCATCAATTCTTGGTAAGGGATATTGATTCTTGATCGTAGCCTTGTTCAGTTGACGATAGTCAATGCAAAGACTCCATGATCCATCCTTCTTTCATATGAAAATAACCGGTGCACCCCACGGTGACACACTAGAACGTATCAGTCCCAGGTCCAACAACTCCTTCAGTTGCATTTTCAGCTCTTGCAACTCTGGGGTCGACATCCGATAAGGCGTTCTTGCTATCGGTTCGGTCCCTAGTTTTAGGTCTATGGTAAACTCTAGTTCCCTTTCCGGTGGCATCCCAGGAAACTCCTTTGGAAATACGTCTGCAAACTCCTTCACCACCGGAAGGTGTTCTAGACCTTCCGCTACTCCCTTCTCGTTTAGCGTGAGGATCACATAAAGTTTTCACCCCTTGCGAATACTCTTCCGTAACTATAAGGAAGAGATGAACCACAAGGAAACTCCCTGGTTTCATCCTACAATCACATGTCTTTGTCCTTCATCATCAATCAAGCTCAACCGTTTCGTCTTACAGTTGATTATCGCCTCATGCGATTCCAACCAATCCATACCGATCACAACATCATAAGATCCTAAGAACGTGACGTACAAGTTGACCCTCATGACAAACTCTCCCAGGTTAAGGGAACAACCCGTAACCTTTCCTCCAACCTTCTGTTTGTCTCTCGAAGCCATCTCCATGAAGCTAAACTCATCCTGTTCGACTGCCTTTACCTTAATCCTTTTTAGCGTTGCACCAGAAATGAAACTCTCAGTAGCACCTGGGTCTATCAAAATACTAAGGGTCTGGTCAGTGATAGTACCTGTCGTCTCGATCACAGTCAACTGGTGCTCTTCCTGGTGGTTATTCACCACTGCATGAATCCGATGGGCCTTGCCCATATCTCCCACTATAGTGGGTCCGGCTGATCTGGACGCCCTGGTCCTCTCCATAGGACAGTCGCACTGGTAGTGTGGCTCCCCACACATCCAACACCCCTTCTTCGACCCAGTAGTCCTGGTACCTGAAGTAGAAGATGACTACCCACTGGCCTAAAACCCTGGTCTGTTCTGTTGAACAGGCCTAAACTGTTGCTGCTGCGAGCGACGCTACTGCGGGTGCTGTGGTCCTCGATAAGGTGTTCGCTGCTGAGGCAGTGGTCATCGGGGTGTAGAAAAAGTGGATCCCCTATGGAAGCCACGATATCCCGATGTATGTCTCGCTGGTGTCTGATGCTGCAGTGTACCAGATGAACTCTACCCGGCTGGTCCTGATAAGCTCCTCCTCTGCTATGAGGGCCTTTTGGACAACGTCATGCAAGGTTTGAGGCATCAAGATCCCAACCTTTACACGCAGGATGCCATTAAGGCCAAACACGAACCTGTTGACTTTGAGCTTCTCAGTGTTAAGGTGCGGAGCATACCGGAGCAGCTCCATAAAATGTGCCTCGTACTTGGGCACCGTACAACCTCCCTGTCGTAATGTGTTGAACTCATTAAGATGACGCTCAATGAATTCCTCTAAAAGGTATCTCTCTCGAAACCATTCCTCAAACAGTTCCCATGACACGTCTTCAATGGCCATGTTCAGGTGCGGTAGGAGTGTCTTCCACCATAGAAGAGCGCTCCCCTTTAGTTGAAAGACCGCCATGCGGACCTTCATGTTGGAGGTATAATCGCGAAGTGCGAAGCACATCGCCATATTATCCAGCCATGCCTCGATGGCTGCATCGTCTGGGGCACCCAAGAACTCGAGAAATTTAACCTTCTCGAGTTCACAGTGAATGCTACCTATAATGGTCGGTGCGCACAGAGGAACCTCAGCAGGTGTCGGTGCCCTGGCCTTGTCTCTGTCTAATCGGCTGATCAGAGCCTCGGACATGCGCTGAAAGGATCTTATCATCCCAACCACATCGCCAATCACTATCTGCTCCTATCCGAGAACCTGCTCGCCTCCCTGGGGGTTAGACCCCTCAGGCATGGATGCTACTGAAGGCATCACGCCTCCTCCTCTAGAACCCCATCGTCTGCCTCCGCGACGTCCTCTAACCATGATTTCCTGCACGCACAGAATCAACTCGATCAACAACAGTATAATCAAATCTAATCATGCCAATAAAAGCCGTAGAAAATCCCATGTCATGGGTCGAACCTCACTCTGATACCATATGTAGCGGCCTCCTCATTACGATAACAACTCTGATAACAAGTGAATTTTTTTTTTTTCTTTTTAAGGTGTGTGTGCGCGTGTAGATGTAACAGACACACTTGACTCTATGTCACCACTTGAAAACCAACAAGACGAAACCACGATGTTCATCACAAGAAGACTGAAGGAAAACAACGAGTAACTGTAAGCAATAAAAAACCATAGACACAAGGCGCACAACGCAAACATTTAACGACATACGAGGTTATGCATAGTACGAACACATAGGGAAGGATCCATAGTAGTAGATCTTACTATTTCTGCACAGGAAACCAGGGTGTTTAATCTTAGTTCACTGCTCTGGAGAGAGAGAAGGTCAGATAGGCTCCTAGCCGACTGCTCAGGCAGAAACTAGTAATCTCCATCAGGTGTGTCGAAAGAGTGGAAACCATGTTTTTAAAGGGCCCAAGACTCTTGATACGGCACTGGATTCTTTACACGAAATAATCACACACAGACTTATATACTAGGCTACAATGAGGTATCTACATCTCGCCTGACGCTAACAGTCCAACCAACAAATTATTACAACCCAACGCAACCATAGACAAAGAGCAACCACATTTTCTACGGAAGGCGTAAGACAAGGACTCAGACAACGACCACTAAAATTAATGACAAGGAAATGTCCTTGACTCAACAGTGATTGGTTACTAGCCCTTTTTCCATTTAGTTTTATTAAACCTCGAGTATATTAGCATAAGGTAAATCTAATTAAATTAATGCCCTTAGTTTAAGGGCCTTACTCCTTGTGTTAAAAATAAAAAGAATTAAATGTCCTTACAATGATTTAACCTCACCATTACATTTATACTACCACCACTTTGTAAAAAAATAACCATGTCCTTACATTCCTATGTTATCATACATGCTACCATACTTACATTGATATTACAAGTTTGTAGTGAACTAATTATTAGTGCAATTTAAATAGCACGACAATTATATAGCAATTAAATAAATAACAATTAATGAAAAATAATAACCATATCATTTCAACAATAAATTATAATGCAAATTATCCACACCTATTACAATACTCACATATTATACTAACAAGAGATTGTCGTAAGGTACCATGCAAATTCAAATTATTGCAATAACTTAGTTTCTTAGAATAACCATAACATTTAATTGATATTCTTCCAACCCTAGCATTACCTGTTAATTCACGTTCCAAGGACATTACTCTTACATGATTATAAAAAAAAAATACATCACAAAGACATCATCTTTAATAATCTACATCTATGATCTAATACATAACAGTCTCCTTCCTTAAATGTTTTACTTCAACGAATTCCTTCCTTAATAAATAATAAAAGAATAAATCCTTTCTTTAATAAATGGTAGGCCTTTTAACCATAGGTTTTTGTGATTAAGTTACAGCTACACAGGTGTCGAAACAAAAATGTAATATAGTTTCTGTTTTGAAAGAAAAAAATGGCTTTTGTCCCACGACAATCGAAAGATTGCTATGTCAAGGAAAATCCCTGTGCACTGGCTACACAATAATAAATATTGAAGAAATCGATTTATTGAATTTCCAAGGATAAATAAAAGACCTGAATTGATTGATATCTATAAATCATTAGCTGGCAAGTATTAACAATAATTTTTCCTTGAAAAAGCAACTGCAATGATTGCATAGCTGTCTAGATCACCAAGCTACAGATTGCTGTCAGAAAAAGTAATATAATGGAAATATTAAATTCTGAGACAACTACTATTGTTTTCTTCAAGGTGCATTTTCTAGAAGGTAAAAGGGTTAAGTAAAGGCTGCGTAAAAATGGCTGCTAGTAGTTTACAAGGGGGCTTCTACTACACAAAAGAGGGGCGATATTACTTATTGCAACAATTGTAAAAGTGTGGAGGTTCAATTAAAAAGTGCCATCACCCAACTCGGCGTGCATACCAGACAACAATAACCACCTAAAGGTGAAAATCACACCAGAGAAATTCGCTGGCAGCGATAGGTGGAATTAACACTTGGGGACGTGATTGTTGCTCCTTCATTTATTAGAAACCAACAGTCATTAAAATAAATGGGTAAATCAACGAGGCAAGAAATCAGAGATAGGTTTGCTCCAGAAATTTAAGACTCGGGACGACTTCAGCGAGGTCCAGAATGACAATGCATGAACTTTCACGGTCATAAAAATTTGAGGAGAAGGAGAGCGTGGGTGACATTCCACGGTCTGAGGAGATTCGAGCCCCCTCCCCCCTCGAAGGAAAATTTGCCACGCAGCGAAGGGGACCGACAATGTAAAAGGAAAAAGGCACACATAGAAGGAGATACCCATTAATGAAAACGCACAGAGGCAAATATGCCAGCAATTACACGGACAGATTTATCCCAAGGAAATTTAACAACTCAACCAGAAGTCGCATTCCAGGTTTATGTGAGACTAAGGTCAACAGAGGAATAAAATTTAGGCGTGGCTAGGGTCCCATCCCAACAAGCTTAGCAAAACATGAGCCCACACACTGATGCACGCAGGAGGAGAGGTGAGGGACGCAGGACTGAGAATTCATTGGTTGGGCGGGTGTATTTGCAGTCAAAACAGAGGGCGTGGGTACCGGAGGCCAGCTCCAGGAAGGTGGTTAAAACGATGGTTTTTTCTCCATGGAAAAGCAGGAAGAACACACCTGGTCAATACTTGGCCAACGCTGAAAAGGGGCAGTCTTCTCATGGCGAGATACTCAACCATCAAGTTATAGTTTTTCTTTTCTTTTTTTTTCTTTCAATCTGAAAATTTTTCAAAATAAAAAGATGTTCTGGTAATTCCAACAACAGGCAAAGCTAAATGTGTTTGCTAAATGCATTTCACAGTTCAGTACCAAATAATTATGAACCTCATTCACCGAGCCATGGATATGCTAGTGTCAAAGAAGAAAACTTGTGCACGGAATATACAACGAACTGATAATTATAAAAAAATGCCTCCATTCTAAATGCAAACACCCAACCTTCAGCCATGCAACAATTCAATAAAAATTCAGAAGGAACCTTAACAAGTTTATCCAGTTCTTTTTTTTTTTATCAACCAACCAAACAATCTTAATCTTAAGCAAATATACTCTACAAAATTTAAATTGTGTACCGTTGCCTTCTTCTTGCTCCAACGTTGTCTGCACGCTCCATCCCGCTCCTCCTCGCTGACCGTAGAGACTACACCGGTACCTCCCAGCCAATCGCTAGGGGTACTTTGCTTCCCCCTTAGCCCCCCGAGCCACAAAGGAGCCACACAAGATCCAGAAGATAAGTCTAGCTTCTCAGGTCACCTCGCAAGGCTGAGCTACCACTCCAGTCCGAGCTCAGAAAATCCCAACTCCTCACAAGAAAACAGTCAAGTCCAAATCCGACAGCGTAACAGTATGCTTATAACCCATCCCCCATATTCCTCATCTACCTTTCTTTTATAGAGTTTTGAGACCCCCCCTTGCCCTAAATCACATTTCATTTAAGTTTTAATGAAAACCCTCTAAAAATTCTTTGTCTTACAAGTGTCACTCATCCCCCACGTTTCTCCAAAATTATTTTCTTTAAATTTATTAAAAGGCTCATTTCCCTATTTTTATTATTCCCTTTCTTTGCCCCCTATTTTTTCCCCTATTTTTTTTTTAAACCAAAAAGGTAAATGTGCTAATTAATCTTTTCATTTATTATTTATTTAATTATCTTTTGTTCTTTCACAAGTTAGGAAATAATTTCTTCTTTGCAAAATTTTAAAACCATTAGTTTTAATTTAATTCTTACCCTCATTATTTACCCCAAGAATTTTATGAAGACCTAACTATTACTTAAGTGGGTTTTTGTTTGAATTTTTATTTTTATGCTAGGGCCTTTTTCTTTAAGGTTACACTAAAATTTTCTACCCTAGAAAAGTCTTAGGCTTAGGACTTAGATTCTGAGCTAGGCGACAATTGGTTAGGGGAGTTGTTCAAGGATTTCTTAAGGTGTTAATGTCTTAGGGCCGTCTAGGTTTATTTCTTCCTCATCATCAGTGCGACATGCCCTTCAAGACACACTATGTGCTCCAAGGGTGCCACTCGCCTCTTTAATTTCTTTTGCGCAATGTGCCCTTCAGGATGCACCACGTGCTCCAAGGGTGCCACTCGCTTCTTGTGTTTCTTTTGCGCGACGTGCCCTTTAGGATGCACCACGTGCTCTAAGGGTGCCACTCGCTGACTTGACTGATTGGTAGACATCTATAACCCCTGTAGTCAACACTCCACCAGGTGAACTTGTGGGAGACTAAGGGCTCTAAGGAATAAGGTCCCTGCCTTATTGCACGCCCCTTAGAATCATCGTAAATGACTGTTGCAGTCTTCCCTCACGACATCGTGGATCCTCTCGAACTAGGTAATCATTAACCTACAGTTCAAGCCATGACGAGAGTGCTAGTAGGCTGTGGCAGGGTTGTTATCCACACCTCTCCCTCAACCTCTTTGGAAATCATGTGTGGCCCCTTTACTCCATATGTGAGTCTAGTCGGTAAGATATCGTCAGCCTGCATCATCAAAAATCGTGTCAGAACATGTCAATCATCAAATCATCAAATCAATGAAATATCATAGTAAATAAATCAACCCAATTAGCACACTCCCTGACTCAATCTGAAGTCCAAGGGGTTCCACCGATGCCTCTGCATCATCAAGGTCCAAAACCCTGCACACTCCATAAAAATGAGTCAATAGCACCTGTCTACACCAAATAGTAAAACATGATGTCGTCTATCATAACGCATCATAATCAAGTATAAATGTTTTAACATCAGAAAAGTCCATATCACTTGCAAGCAAGTGTCCTCAAATAGTAAGTTTCCTCAGTGCGCCAGAGTGGGATGTTACACAATTGAGCTAAGTAGTTTTGAAGAATCCAGCAAGGATGAATTATCGATCAAAGCCATGGATAAAGAGTTATACCAGAAAGAGAATAATGACAATTGGGAACTAGTTCCAATGCCTAGGAACAAGAATGTGATCAATACAAAGTGGGTCTTCAGAAAAAAATTGAACAAAGATGGAAAACTTACCAGGAACAAAAAAATATTGGTATGTAAAGGATACACTCAGTTTGAAGGTATATAATTTGAAGAGACGTTTTCTCCAGTTTCTAGAATGGAATAAATCAGAATGATCCTCTCTTATGAATGCTCAAAAAATATTAAAATGTATGATATGGACGTTAAATCATCCTTCCTAAATGAGGATCTAGAGTAAGAATTATACATTGAGAAACCAGAAGGATTTTAGTTTTCAGAGAATGAAAATTATATTTCCAAATTGAAAAAGGCCTCGTATGGTTTTAAACAGATCCCCAAAGCATGGTATTCCAAATTGGACAGATACTTACAACAACAAGGGTTCAGAAAAGGGAATGCAAACAACAACCTCTACATCAAGTTAAAGAAATATTATATTTTGTTAATTGAAGTTTATTTTGATGATATTATCTTTGGTATTGATGATGACATGATGAGCTATAAATTTCCAAAGGATAGGTAGAATGAGTTTGAAATTTCATTACTTGGAGAATTATCTTTTTTGGGGGGGTCTTTAGATATGTCAAAGAAACCAAGGCATTTTTATCTCCCATACCAAGTATATCAAATAAATGATAAAGAGGTTCTAAATGGAAGATTGCAAACCAGTTAGTAATAATACTCAAACCAGTTGCAAGTTAAGTAAAGATGATGATTCAAACTCTACATATCAGAGGAAGTATAGGTCAATGGTTGGAATCTTACTTTATGTGACAACTTCTAGACTAGATGTGATGCAAGCAATTGGACAGGTGGCACAATTTCAAGCAACACCAAAGGAATCTCATGTTTTGGTAGTAAGGAGGATATTAAGATATCTCAAGTCTACATAAGAGTTTGGATTATGATATCCAAAATGAAATGAGCTATCACTTATTTCCTACACAAATGCATATTGGGAAGGTTGCATTGATGATCGAAGAAGTACAAGTGGAGCAAATTTCTACTTTGGTGAGTGTTTGGGGTGAAATCATGAACATGAGTGTCTATTTTGCTTGTTTTATGAGAAACAAAACTATATTTTCACAATATTTTCAACTTCCAGCATACAAAAGTATTTTTTTTATTTAGAATTTCACTTTACAGTAAAAACAAAACTTGTGAATAATTTTGTTAGCTTTCCGATGACTATTTTTCAATTTTTTTTATTAAGATTTGATATGTCAATTTGACAATTGTTTAACAGTATGTTCCTTAAACATGAAAGGAATGATATTGAGTTATTTTTCCCCCCAAAAATGTATCTATTATTAAACTTTTGTTTTTAACAAATGAAATATATTGCAACAATCTACAAAGACTCTATTTTATTATGACTATAAATTTGAATCTAAGGGATGAATATTATAATTTCTAAAATTTTTTGAAGTTGACCAAGCTGAAAATGTTCCAGATTTTAAACACATGTTTTCCCCCACCTTGTATATATCTTAATTTTTACTTTAAAGTAAAATCTAAAAATACCCTTTTCAAAAGTACAATTTAAGGATTATGAATATAAATTTTTCTAAATTTTTCATTGTGTATTTTTAGAGATACGGATATTTCGTTTCACTGAATCATAATGTTAGCTGAAAATATTATGCAGTGATTTTTTTAAAAAACTTAAATAAAATTAGATAAAAATAATGAAAATGAAAACAAATTATAGGAATTGAAAGTAGATTCAATTTTGCAAATGTTGGTGTCATTTTCAAAACCAAATTCTGAGTATTTGCAGAAGTCTGCAACCTCCAAAGTTCAGGTAAGATTGAGGGAATTCTCTAGTTTCTACATCCAATTTCTAGTTTTCAACCGAAAGAATATTTTGGCCAAAAAACTAAATTCTAAGGGAATCTGTCAAAATTAAACGGTTTCCAAATTTTTTGATCGAAAAAGACTTTTTTCGGCCGAAAGATGGTTTAGAGAATTCCGTCACCCATAAAAACTAAAAATACACATCGTATCATTTCATTTCGTTCCAAATCGTATAAATATGCTTTCAGCCGAACACATTTAAGACAATTCATTTCTTGTTTGATGGTTTTATAGAGCACCTAAACAAAGTTTTGAATCATCTTTTTCATTTTTGTTGAATAAGGTAATTGATGTTTGTTCAAGTTGTTGGAGTTACTTCATACACACCTAGGATTTCTTTTTACTAAGGTTATTCCTTTTTTATTATTCATAATTAGTCATTATCCAGTCTCCTATATTTTCGGGGAGAATATTCTACCTGGAGAATATTCTCTTTCAGTTGACACTTCAGTTTGACTAGTTCAGTTGAGTTTAGATGTTGCATTGGGATCATCACCATGATAATTAGACCTTGCCTTGGTATCATCACTAGAGTGGCGCATTATCCTTGATTCCTTGAGTTAATGCCTCATTACTCTATGTTCAGTCAGTTAACTGAAGACTAGTTGACTAGTTAACTCAACTAGGTGGGAGTTCACTCCCGTAACTGCCTGAGAGACTAGAATAGGTGGAAGTTCACTCCCATAACTTCTGGTGTGTGTCTAGATCACTCTATACCACCACTATGGCACATTGGTTAACCTCAATTCAAACTCATTGATCTATACAAAGTATATCATGTGTAAATTATTCATTATTCATAACGGTTAATGAGAGTTCTTCCATTCTTTCTCTCCTTCTTCTTCTTTCTCCGATTCTCTCTGAAAACATGTCTATTATTGTTTAGTTTCAACACATTTACATGGTATCAGAGATTATGGACTGATAAGAAAAATCTACACCAAATATTTTTGCAGATACAAAAGATTGAAGACAACGAAAAGATGGAATTCCAAAAAGAATTCATTCTTACACCTTACAACTATTGTGCATGGAAGGAGAAAAAATCCATACATCTCTGATCCAGAGGGTTGTACAGGTTAACCATGAATATAGATATAGAACTGACCTCAGCCATAGAAAAATCCAAGTACTTAAATCGCATGGATGAGGCACCTCGAAATAATTTGCAGTCTTATCTCTCCCAATCTCCTTTTTCACATATCTTTTTGTAAGACTCCCAATGAAGCCTAGAAAATATTGGAATGGATCTTTTGAAAATAGGATGAGATGAGGGGACACATGTTGGAGGTGGATATTCTCACATTGGATCCAAAAATCTTCGACAATATTCAATATTTCTTTACAAAATTCAAGAATTTACTATCGCAACTCGAAGCTTGTGGGGTTGATAAATCAACGGAGGTGAAAAGAATGGTTCTCACCATTCTCTCCAATATTGGACCTGAATTCTCTGTATTTGTATCCACATTCCATACTATCAGATTCGGCTCTGGATCCACCTGGAAGATTCCTTCTCTTTAGGACTTTATCGAATCCCTGATACAATAGAAAACCAAGCTCATCAACATGGGCCCATTTAAAGGCCCAAGGGCGCATGAAGTCACTGTGCATGATGGAAGCCACAAATATCAGAAATCTAAACATAAAGATAAGTGAAAATATCATGCACATACGAAGAAGGAAGGGTACACAAAACCCTTCATCGATGCCTCTGGATCCAAAGGAGAAAATGGAAGAAAAGGAGAGAAATGAACATACGATCACAAACGATTCCATTCAGAATCTGCATACATGAAAAAACAAATAGATATGATGTCTCAAATACTTCAGAAAAAAAACCTTGGAGATCGCATCTCCGAGGGTTCAAAGAACAAGAAGCCAGAAGATCTGAATTCCAAGAAAGGCAATTCTAGCCATGCCTTGATTGCCATCAACTCCTCTCCCGATGCTTGGATCGTAGATTCAGGAGCATCACATCACATGGCTACCTCAGAAGCAGTCTATTCTTCATTGGATGCATGCAAAGGTCATCCTATTCTAATGGGGGACAACTCTTCTGTCGAAGTCACCGGCAAAGGAAGGATTGAACTCACCAATGGAATCTTCGAGAACATGCTGCATGTTCCCAAACTTTCTGTCAACCTTCTCTCTGTATATCATATGAAAAATTCTGGCACCGGAAATAAATTCATAGTCATACCAAATTTCATGGACATCTACGACATGAAAACCGACACTAGGGTTTCTACCGGTGAGGTAAATCATCAGTCTAGATTGTATACATTTTATGAATTCATTGAACCTAATTCTTCTTTACTGCTTACTCATGCTGATGAAAGTAGTAGGATATGGCATGAAAGGTTTGGACATTTTAATTTCATATGCATGCAACAACTTAGCAAGCACAAATTAGTTGATGGTCTACCAAACATCCATTTCTCCAAGGGAGTATGTGAGGGATGTCTTCTCGAAAAACACCCTCAAGAGAAATTCGATAAAGGAAAGTCTCAACGAGCTTCCACACCTTTAGATATAATTCACAGTGACCTCATGGGTTCTTTTCCACATCCATCCAGCAACAGAGAAAGGTTTTTTCTTATTTTTGTTGATGATTTCTCACATTTTACTTGGATCTACATTCTTAGGAAAAAATATGAGGTCTTTCAAAACATAAAATATTTCAAAGCCTTGGTTGAGACACAGTCCAAAACGAAGATCAAAGTCCTCCAAATTGATAACGGGGGACTCGCAGGGATGATTTTAGGGGATAAATTTCACTCGTGGAATAAGTTTTCATGGTTTTTCCAAAAATGAGATTCTCTATTTTAAAAATGATTCGCCCAAATTCTATAGGATAAAATTATTTTACCTTAAAAACTGCCAAAATTTTATAAAAACTATATAAAATCCTTAGAAATTTGAATATTTCTACAAAAATATCTCCAATCATTTATAGTTGGAATATGAAGGATTAGTAACATTCGCTAAGGTTTCTACATTTTAAAATAAATTTCCATTCTTAAAATCATCCATGCGGGGGAGAGTATGTAAATCATGAGATCCATAATATTTTCCATGAGGTAGGGATTCAGTTGCAGCATACAGTTCCCTATACTCCGCAAAAAAATGGATTTGTTGAGTGGAAAAAATGATCTCTCAATGAGATGGCATGTTGCATGTTGCATGCAAAGTCACTACCACAGAGACTATGGGCCGAACCACTTAACTATGAAACATACATCCAAAACAAATCTCCCCATAGATCTATCAAGGGTAAGACCACCTATGAGGCTTGGAGCGGCCTCAAACCGGAAGTGACCCACTTCCACAATTTTTGTTCACGCGCATGGGCCTGGATTCCCTCTGAAAAGAGGAAGGAAATTGATCCACAGAGTAATGAGTGAATTTTTGTTGGATACCTTAACAGTGTGAAGGGATATCAACTTATTGATCTTTACTTGGACCGGCTCATCATTGAGCGTAGTGTCCAATTAGAGGAAAGTGTCTCACATGTACCTCAACATCCGCATGCAGACACCTTCACTCTTCCACTTGTTCGAGATGATGAGCATGCACATGAGGAATATTCTTCAAATGACAGTTCTGATTCATAGGAATCCGATGATTCAGATTCATATTCAGAGTTAGTACAATTAGATGTAGATTCAGAGCATCCAGATGCATTTGCAGAGCCAGAGAAGAGGCCCAAGAGGGCACATACTACTCTTCTGGATGCAGGGGATCTTGTTGGTGATCCAACCAATACTAGGAGGACTCGATTTGATTTTGAGGAGCCTCCTGGTGCACTCACTTCCACTGAACCATTTCCTTCGAGGCATCTTTTCTTGGTTCAATATTCCAATCCACAGTCTTATGGCGAGGTTGCTAAAAAGCCCTTTTGGGAATCTTCCATGCAGGAGGAGTACAACTCCCTCCTCGAGAACTAGACTTAGAATCTGGTTCCCCTTCCTTCTGGGAGGAAACATTTCAGATGCATATGGGTCTACAAGACCAAGAGTGCAGTGGATGGACAGATCAACAGATACAAATCCAGGCTTGTTACCAAAGGGTTTCAACAGGTTCATGGTATTGACTATGATGAGACCTTCGCTCCAGTAGTGAATATGGATTCCATTTGATTGGCCCCTTCCATTGCCGAAGCCAAGGGATGGGAAGTCCATCATATGGATCTAAAGAATGAATTTCTTCACGGTGATCTTTCTAAGGATATCTACATGGAGCAGCCCCATGGATTTATGTAGGACTCATCTTTGGTCTGTCGACTAAAGAAGTCACTTTATGGCCTCAAGAAGGCTCTGAGGGCATGCTATGCCAATATGGACTCCTACCCATTGTCACAAAACTGTGTATGTTGTAAATTAGACCCGAATGTCTACATGTTAAGGACAATTGATTCACTTCTACTTTTAGTTCTTTATGTCGATGATTTCCTGATCACCGGGTGCTCAACTTCAGCGATTGTTGTAGTCAAGAGTATTCTACATGATAGGTTTTTGATGACGGACATGGGTCCACTACACATCTTCCTTAGACTTGAGATCAATCACGATGTATCAAGCATCTAAGTGTCTTAGGCCAAGTATGCAGGAGATCTCCTTGAGATATTTCACATGACAGATTGCAAGTCTTCTTCGACTCCTTTCCTATCAGGAGTCAAACTTGAGGATGGCGGGGAGACTCCATTGGTTAACAACACACTATACATACAACTAGTGGGGAGATTTTTGTATCTCACACACTCGAGACTAGAAATCTCATATGCAGTTGGCGCAGTTTCAAGGTTCATGCAGGAGTTGCATGAGATACATTGGAAAGTTGCAAAGCGTATCCTTCGATACGGACAGGAAACCATCACCTTTGGGATTCATTATGCAGTAGAATCTACATTATATCTCATTGGGTTTATTGATCCTGACTAGGCTGGCAATAACATTGATCGCAAGTCCACATCTGGTTACTCACTCAGTCTTGGTTCTGGGCCTATTTGTTGGTCGAGCAAGAAGCAAGTTGTCATTTCTCTATCTTCAATGGAGGCCGATTACAGAGGGGTAGTTAACATAACCATTCAGGATATGTGGCTACAACATTTTCTCACTGAGTTGGGAATTCAGTTTCATCGATCGATCATCATCTGGTGTGACAACCAGAGCACTCTGAAGTTTTGTCCAGATCCAGTTCAAAGCCAGTGGATGAAGCACATCGATATCCACATGCACTACATCTGGGACTTAGTACATGAGGGGATCATCGAATTACAGTTTTTTCCTTCAATAGAACAGACGACAAACATCTTCACCAAGACCTTCACTGAGAAGAAATTTCATTCTTTGTGAATTCATCTTGGAGTGAAGGAAACAGTTGCCTAGAAACTATAGTTATTCTTTTTACATACATCGTACCTTGAGGGGGGTTTTTTCCCATGAGGTTTTCCCTCTTTCAATGTATATTTTGTACTTGGGTACCTAACATGGCCTCATTGCCGGGACCCACTCTTTATTTTCACCATAATGATTTTCAAGGGGGGTGTTGGAGTTACTTCACACACACCTAGGATTTGTTTTTCCTAAGGTTATTCCTTGTTTATTATTCGTAATTATTCATTATCTAGTATCCTATATTTTAGGGGAGAATATTCCATTTGGAGAATATTCTCTTTCAGTTGACACTTTAGTTTGACTACTTGAGTTGAGTTTAGATGTTGCATTGGGATCATCACCATGCAACATTGGGATCATCACCATGATAATTCAACCTTGACTTGGTATCATCACCAGAGTGGTGCATTAGCCTTGATTCCCTAAGTTAACTCCTCACTACTCTTTGTTCATTCAGTTAATGAATACTAGTTGACTCGTTAACTCAACTAGGTGGCAGTTCACTCCCGTAACTGACTTAGAGACTAGAATAGGTGGAAGTTCACTCACGTAACTACTAGTGTGTGTCAAGATCACTCTAGAACACCACTATGGAACATTGGTTCACCTCAAGTCGAACTCATTGAGTTATACAGAGTATATTATGTGTAAATTATTGATTATTCATAACGGTTAATGATAATTCTTCCATTCTTTCTCTCCTTCTTATTTCTCCAATTCTCTCTGCAAATGTGTGTATTATTGTTTATCTAGATCTATTCTATGTAGATTCAACACATTTACACAAGTTTTTATTGGAATAACAATTTATATGTTGAAAGATAAATGTTGAGCATTTTTTCAAGGTGAAGCCTTTGTTGAACATAACTTTTACAGACAATTATACTCATGGGAAACAAAAGTTTGTACAAGAGAAAATTTGATCGCACTCAAGATGAAACTCACCATAATGATCAAAGTAAAGAGAATTATTGGAGAAATAAACAAGAATGTGAAAATGTTGAAGAAAGAAACGATGATAATGTAAATAGAGATTTTCAACAAGAAGAAGTCCAGCCAAGTATGCATGCACATATTGTCTATATTAAAAGTATAGAATTCAATTTTAAAATATTTTTTAATATAATTGATTGTAATTACGATTTGATGTTTTTCAAAAAACATAAATAGATTTGTCTCATAACGTCAATGAAAACATTGAAACTGAAATTGAAGCAGAAGATGTTGAAACCAAAATTGAAGTAGAAGACGAATCACCTATAAGTATGTACATACATTTAGATAATACAAGATGAACACTTGTATCTAGTTTAGTGAATTTATGTTCGAGTTTTGATTTTTAATATAAAATTTATGTTGGACATATTGTCATTGATGTCAACATTCGATGTGATGATTTGTTGTTATGATGAATTATCATTGTGATTTACCATAGATGAGATTGTCATTGATGTCAACAATATATCAGTTAGGAGAAGAAGTGACAGTATGAAGATCAAATCTCAGAAGGGAAAACACAATACATAAGAAAATGAAGATCAAAGATGCAAGATACCAGATATATAAAATATGCAGAACATAAACGAAATGCTAGAAATGACAGAATAATAGTAAAATATCCAGCATAATCTTTACAATACACAGAAATGATATATGAAATAGCAACAGAAATAACACTTTGAATCAGATAGCAATGTTCACAGGCCTCTTCGAGGGGGAAACCTCCAATCGAGCAGTGCTCTATTACAATAATATCCAAGCTAGGGTTCTCATACCCTCGACTCCTATTTATACTAAA
>ML778632.1:2282680-2306924 GCA_009831015.1 Picea engelmannii
CTATGAAGTTATTGCTTCAGTTTACTTAAATAAAATGTTTATTAAGTTGCTTATAATTAGAGGAGGCACAAAATATATTGAACCGTTACAGTGTCACGTAGAAAGCGGGTCTGAACCGTCAGATCCCAGGCGGATACCCGACAATTGTTAAATCTCAGGGAAGGTGCGAGGGATTTAACCCTTCGACACCAGCAAGTTCAGGCACCATCGGGATATCGGACTTCGGAGTTTATAGAGGCAAGAGTCCCTTACCCTTTGAAATCACGAATAGCGATTTCCCGATTTAACCTGAGCTGTGGATCAGAGAGAGGACACGTGGCGTCAGATCTCGGATATCGGGGTTCGGCGTTTCAGGGTTTTCGACCACAAGGAAACTTGCATCGTGGATCCGCGATCCGCGAAATCCCGAAGAGGACGTGGCAAGGTGGGTCCACAAGACATAGTGGGAAACAGGTGTCAAAGCATTAGGCCCCACCTTGAGATGCTGACAGGTGGCGTGCTGTCGGAGTTTCGGGGTTCGGGGTTTTGTGTTGCATGAAACGCTCGGCACCACAACCTCCGATTTCCCGATAGGGAAATCTCCGAAGAAAAGAGTGCTGACCCTGGAGCATCGGACTTTGGGACTTGGAAGGTCCTGTGCATGGTGCAACAGGGTTCGCGAACTCCCGACCGGAGAAAACCCGATTTCCACAGGTATGTGGGTCCAAGACATTAAACATCACGAGTAGAGAATCCCGAAGGATGAAGTTCCGTAGCCCGACGGTGGTTGAATTATTGTGGACGCTACATAGACAACCATTTAATTGTAATTCAATGAAATTGAATAGAGTAGGTGAGATGGAGGGAAGAGCTCGAAGAGCCCCCTCATGTAAAAGATCTTTTGATCTTGTTTTGAGCATCTAAGAGAAGTGAGAAAAAGAAGTCATTCATCACCTCTCGGGGTTTCGCAAAAAGAGAGTGCCAAAGTTCGACACTCCAACTCGTGAAGTTGTGAGTTGCGACAGGTGCTAGAGTTAGGCCCTAGCCGACGATTTCTTGTAGAGGTGCTAGCGAGGAGGATCTATACTTGTATCATCATCTAGGGTATCGGGAGTTTGGAAAAGAGGAGTCGAGGGTCTTCATCCCACAAACTCGTGAGTTGTGAGTTGCAAAAGGTTCTTGCGCCATGGCCCAGTTGTGGTCGTGTGAGGGTGAAGCTTGCACCTAGTGCTCATTCGCACAGGTGGGGTTTCTAAAGGACCTATGGATAGGATTCGTTGAAGGTTCAAGCAGGGAATCAAAGGAGCCACTTCGGGTCGAGGTGGATTTGAAATGATCCTATGGCGGATCTCGGCCCGGGGGTCAGGGGTCTGCATCAAGAGTGAAACAAATTTAATATTTTCCCTCATAAAGTTCCAAAACTTCCAAAATAGTTACTCTCCACATTAAGCATACATGATTTAAACAATTTTAAAAGATTATATAAAATCTTAGAAAATTTTAAAGAGAAAAATTGAGTTATTGGTAAGAAATTTTTGTGTTCAGAGTTAGATAATAATCTGAAAATAAATATAGAACTGTGTATAAATAAAGTTCACAGTGAACACATATCCATATTAAGTCATTCTTCCAATGAAATACTTATCTCCTTATGGATAAAGTCCGAAATCCTTCGGGCGAAATTCTCATCCCAGGTGATCTTATTTGATCTTATTTACTCACCAGTAAAATAATAATCTCTTCAACAGTAAAATACTTCTCTCTTGTAACGAACCTCCTTGTTACGACAACTCTGATAACAGGTGCAATTTATTTTTTTTGTTTTTAAAGTGTGTACGCGCATGTAGAAGGGAAATAGACACACTTGACTCTACGTCACCACCTGACGACTAACAAGACACAACCACAATGATCACAACAAGAAGACATAAGGCGCACAACTACATGCATTAAACGACCATAGACATAAGGAAGAATCTATAATAGTAGATTTTACTATTTATTCATAGGAAAGCAGGGCATTTAATCTTATTCCTCTGCTCTAGAGAGAGAGAAGGTCAGATAGGCTCCTGGTCGACTGCTCAGGCAGAAACTAGTAACCCGACGACAAACAAGACGCAAGCAAGACAAACACTGCAAGATGACATACGACGTACAACAGGCAATTGCAAGCATCAACGAAAATCACTCATAAATAAGTCACACTGACTACCCATCCATCCTACCCTGCAATGGTTAGGACCTCCAAGACACATAAGAAACACTCAAGCCCAGGTTCCCATCGATTTTAACCATTTAAGGTCTTAGGGCTGGCGACTATTCTGAGGAACATGGAGGTGTCTACATCCCGCCCAACACGAGCAATCCAAGAAATAAAATGATCTCAACCAAGTACAACAACAACTAAAGAACAACCATTGACTCTATGAAATACGCAAGTCAGAAGGACTCCAACAATGACCAACCACTAGAGAGACTCAACGACATTAAAAACAGACCATCATTCAAATGACTGAATAAACAAGAGTAAACATCTAAAACCATAATTCCTTTCATTAATTTTCATGCATGCAAGAAATAAATAGAATCTAAGTGAACATGCGTCCATGTCATCCATTGCGCAAGAGCACCCATGCCTTCTATGGAAGTGCAAGTCACTTAATTGCAATTTCCATTAATTGTGAATCCAATTAAATGAGATTTCATTAGCAAGTCAATTTCAATGAATTACACAATCCCATTCACTAAATCATAATAACCTTTGGACTTAGTGAAATACGTTATATTTTATCCGCTATCAAATATTTTCAAGTTCATCATCACTATCATGAAATAACACCCATTTCATTTTATTTTACAATAGCTCTATAAATCGACCAATACATTACATTCGATGTGTTATCTATAATCATTTTAGTAACTTTTCCAAGAACGACTACAAGTCCATGGCAACAGTTTCACAACAATTATCTTTATCATTAAACATTCATTCCATAATCAATACCCTAGAGCAATAATAATACTAGCATTACATTACCATCAGCATACAATCAGCACCACTTTACATTGATTGTTACTCTAACTCGATAATAACATTAACATTAAACATTACACTAAATTATCTTTAGCATTATATCACATTACTTTACACTACATTCTGTCCTATTACATTCATGCTATAATAACCTTGCAATCCAATACCAAATACCTTGCCTCTTGTATGTTGCCAACAAATGAAAAATGAAGCGATCACAAGACCCTTTTCCCAAGCAAATCATAATGCATATAAAGACAAGGAAAAAATAGATCACTGGGCAGTCCTCGTAAAGCATGTGGCAAGGCACTATATGAAGGGAAATGAATTAGAACTTTAGTTTTTGAACTGCTGTGTAAGAGGAAAATTAAGGACTTAGGGCAGGGGCGGAACTCAGGCAAATGTAAATCATTGCATCTAGGAATCACATAAATCATATCCACAATTAAATTCTGCAATGATAATGTTGGGATTGTTTCTTCATTGGTTTTAATTCCAACGCCAGTTTACTTAATAAGATTATACTCTAACCCAAGGCATTTTTCCCTCATAATTGCAACCTCGAGGAAAATCCCTGCACAATGTCTACACATCATAATCATTGAAGGGTCGATTTAATAATTTCTGTTGTTAAATAGAAAACAAGAACTAATACAATATCCATAAATTGATAGATGCCAGGAATTACCAATAAGTTCGCCAGGATAGGGCAAGGAATAAACTCTCCAGGCAATAAATAAAATGAAATAAAAATAGTGTAAATTCACTGACAGAAAGATTACAAGATTCGCTGACAGAACAGGGTAAGGAAATAAATTCGCCATGCAATAAAGAAGATGTAATAAAAATTCCCTTCAGAAGGAAAAAATGCAGGATCGTCAATTGGAACGGGAATTACAGTCATAAGGATGACCATGATGCATACAGAACGCAAACGCGAACCATAGGAAAGCATAAGTTCCAAGCCGCTATCAAGGCAAGTTCGCCAGGGAAGAGATGCCCCAGGGAATGCGCAGAGGAAAAAGGCATACACAAGAATAGAATTTATCCAAGGTGTAAGTTATTTCATTAAAAATCTAAGAGACGGTAAATGAGTAATCCTCCTCTCCTGGTAATTGATAAATGAAATTAATAAGCAATTATAATGATATGGCTGTTAATGTAAAAACTGGAAATGGTTAAAACGATAAACTTGAAGACTAACTGCTCGTGGCCCTTGGCTTAAAATAGTTTGCAATAAAATTTCACCGTTGTATCCCATCCAATGTAGTCCATAATTTAACATAAAAGTTCGAAACCCAATAATAACCATGCACCCTCTATAAAAGTTTGATGACTCATAACAATCGGCAGGTGTCAACAGGTGAAATTGGAGAGTTATATTAATAACTGAAATGGTAAGGGAACAACTAGAGTAGTGGTAGGGGAAAATATCTGAGGCTTAATTACCAAGGAAAATGCTAAGGCCCACGCTGGTGTAATGCAATGAAGGAGGCTAAGGAATTGCTAAGGTAAGAGAAGTAAATAAGTTGGGAATGGAAGGTACGCCCCACCCCTCGAATTTGCTGAGAAAACACAACGCTTCCCTGCGGATTCTTTTTGTGAAGGAGGAAGGGGATGAGAGATATTACGAACTGCAGGGAAAGGATCATTAACATAGAACCATACGTTCATTTTGATTTACAAGGGCAAGAAAAAATTCTCCCAAGAGTTTGCCCCAGGTGCAGGTTCGCTCAGAAAAAGGAAATAACTCACTCGAAAACTAGAATTATACCAGGTAAGCACAGTACCGTGGAAATGCCCTGGTTAGATGAGGGCCCCCACAGAAATTACAGAGAATCAGTATGACAGACAGAAGAATGTATAAAAATATTAGTGCCAGAAGTAGTAAAATATCCCTCGCACCATCGACGAATGAGGCAAGGTAAAACAAAGGGATAAAATAAAGTTGTCGGGGTTAAGTCATTCATTGTTCATCTTAGGATTTCTCCATCCACATTTGCTGGGGTAAATTTATTTTACATAATTCC
Organism: Picea engelmannii; assembly: GCA_009831015.1. Lineage (NCBI taxonomy): Eukaryota > Viridiplantae > Streptophyta > Pinopsida > Pinales > Pinaceae > Picea > Picea engelmannii. Next base: position 2,287,724 of record ML778632.1, read on the forward strand.
TTTATCTATGTAACTATCAAGCGTAAATAACTAATTTGACAGAAGAGTAGCAGCAGTCGAAAATTTTATCACACGAGAGATTTAACTAAGAACAACAGTTGCAACAACTATACTAATAATTGTCGGGTAGAAAAATATGACAGCCATTAAATCCAATCACAAACAATATTTTGATACCAGCATATATCATAATGCATCCTATTCTACCAAATTAAAGACAAAACCATACCGTTGCCTTAACTCCCACCTCGACTGATGACCACGTGCTTTGTGTCGCTCCTGCTCTGTGTCGCTCCCGCTCGTCGACTGTCGAGACTACACCGGTACCTCCCAGCCAATCGCTAGGGGTACTCTGCTTCCCCCTTAGCCCCTCGAGCCACAAAGGGGCCACACACTCTCCATATAGTACGTCTAGCTTCCCAGCTCACCTCGCAAGGCTGAGCTACCACTCCAATCAAAGCTGAGAAAATCCCAACTCCTCACAAGTAATCAGTCAAGTCACAATTTCGGCAGCATAACGTTATGCTATCATCTGATCCCCTTCTTCCTCATATCCCTTTTCTTTTATAGAGTTTTGAGACCCATCAAATTTCCTAATTCACATTTTAAATTAAGTTTCAATAAAATATTCTAAATATTCTCCATCGCACAAGTGTCCTCCATCCCCCTCTTTTCTCCAATAAATATTTTCTTTTAATTTATTAATTGTCTCAAATCCCTCACCCACCTAGAGTCGCTCCTAAATTCACTCCTAGGTGTTCCTATATCCCCTTACATGTTTTAAATACTTTCCTAAGAAAAGATGCTACTAAATTAGCTCAGATTAGAAGGTTCTTAATTGCAGATTCCTTACTATGTTGACCGTGCTTTTTACCATAAGTTCCCATCTTTCCTTTATTAAGTTTCCTCCATTACTTAGTTTCCTAATTCTTATTATTCCCTTCTTTCTCCTTTTTATTAAATCCCAAAATGGCAGTTGTGTTATTAAATCTTTTTTTTTTATTATTTATTTAATATCTTTTGTACTTTCATAAGTTAAGAAATAATTTCTTCTTTGAAAATTTTTAAATCCCTTAGTTTAATTAAATTCTCACTCTCTTCATTTACTGCAAGAATTTTATGAAGACTAAACTATTACAGAACTGAGTTTTTGTTTAAAAATTTATTTTTATTCTTAGGGTCTTTTCTTAAGGCTAGACTAAATTTTTACCCTAGAAAAGTTTTAGACGTATGACTTAGATTCTGAACTGGCAACACTTGGTTAGGGAAGTTTTTTAAGGATTTCTTAAGGCGTTAAAGTCTTAGGGCCATCTAGGCTTGTTTCTTCATCATCATCAGCACGACATTCCCTTTAGGCCTCACTACGTGCTCCAAGGGTGCCACTTGCCTCGTTTGTTTCTTTTTCATGACGTGCCCTTCAGGATGCACCACGTGCTCCAAGGGTGCCACTCACTTCTTGTGTTTCTTTTTCCCGACGTGCCCTTTAGGATGCACCACATGCTCCAAGGATGCCACTCACTTCTTGTGTTTCTTTTTCACGACATGCCCTTCAGGATGCACCACGTGCTCCAAGGGTGCCACTCGCCAACTTGACTAATTGGTAGACATCTATAACCCCTGGAGTCAACACTCCACCAGGTGAACTTGTGGGAGACTAAGGGATCTAAGGAATAAGGTCCCCACCTTATTCCTTAGATCGTAAGTCGATATTGGAGAACACCATCGCACCCTTCATTTGATCGAACAGATCATCAATTCTGGGTAAGGGATACTGCTTCTTGATCATAGCCTTTTTCAGTTGACGGTAGTCAATGCAAAGCCTCCATGATCCGTCCTTMTTTCAAATGAAGATAACTGGTGCACCCCACGGTGACACACTAGGGCGTATCAGTCCCAGGGCCAAAAACTCCTTCAGTTGCATTTTCAACTCTTGCAACTCTGGGGTCGACATCTGATAAGGCATTCTTGTTATCGGTTTGGTCCCCGGTTTTAGGTCTATGGTACACTCTAGTTCCCTTTTCGGCAGCATCCCAGGCAACTCCTCTAGAAATACGTCTGCAAACTCCTTCACCATCGGAAGGTGTTCTAGACCTTCCACTACTCCCTTCTCGTTTAGCGCAAGGATCACATAAAGTTTGCACCTCTTGCGCATACTCTTCCGTAACTGTAAGGAAGAGACGAACCTCAGGGACACTCCCTGGTTCCGTCCTACATTTTACCATTCATTTTATAGTTGAGTATCACCTCATGCGATTCCAACCAATCCATACCAATCATGACGTTATAAGATCCTAAGATCGTGACATAAAAGTTGACCCTTGTGACAAACTCTCCCAGGTTAAGGGCACAACCCGTAACCTTTCCTCCAACCTTTTGTTTTGGCTCCAGAAGCCATATCTACAAAGATAAACTCGTCCTATTCGATGGCCTTTACCTTAATCCTTTTTAGAGCTGCACCAGAAATGAAACTCTCAGTAGCACCTAGGTCTATCAAAATACTAAGGGTCTGGTTAGCGACAGTACCTGTCGTCTCAAGCATAGTCGACTGGTGCTCTACCTGGCGGTTATTCATTGCCTCATAAATCTGATGGGCCTTGCCCATATCTCCCATGGTAGTGGGTTCAGCTGATCCGGACACTCTGGTCCTGTCTACAGGATAGTCACATTGGTAGTGTGGCTCCCCACATGTCCAACACCCCTTCTTCATCCCAGTAGTTCTGGTACCTGAAGTAGAAGATGACGACCCACCAGCCTGGAACCCAGGTTTGTTTTGCTAAATAGGCCTAAATTGTTGCTGCTGCGGGCGACGCTGATGCTGATGCTGTGGTCCCTGATAAGGTGCCCGCTACTGAGGCGACGGTCGTCAAGGTGTAGTGAAAGTGGATCCTCTATGGAAGCCATGATATCCTAGCGTATGTCTCACTGGTGTCTGATGTTGTGGTGTACCAGATGAACCCTGCCCTGCTAGTCTCGCTGGAGTCCTGGTCTGACCCCACTGATAAGCTCCTCCTCTGTGATGAGGGCCTTTTGTACAATGTTGTGTAAGGTTTGAGGCATCAAGATACTAACCTTTTCACATAGGCTGCCGTTAAGGCCAAACACAAACCTGTTGACCTTGAGCTTCTTAGTGTTAAGGTGTGGAGCATACCGAAGCAGCTCCATAAAAAGTGCCTCATACTCGATCACCGTACGACCCCCCTGTCGTAATGCATTGAACTCTTTGAGCTGACACTCAATGAATTCCTCTGAAAGGTACCTCTCTTGGAACCGTTCCTCAAACAGTTCCCATGACATGTCTTCAACGACCATGTTTAGTTGTGGTAGGAGTGTCTTCCACCATAGAAGAGAGCTCCCCTTTAGTTGAAAGACCGCCATGCTGACCTTCATGTTGGAGGTATAATCACAAAGAGTGAAGCACATCGCCATGTTCTCCAACCATGCCTCGGTGGCAGCACCATCTGGGGCACCAAAGAACTCATGAAATTTAACCTTCTCAAGTTCACGATGAAGGCTACCTAGAACGGTCGGTGCCCGCGGTAGAACCTCAATGGGTGTCAGTGCCCTGGCCTCGTCTCTGTCCAATTGGATGATCAGTGCCTCGAACATGCACTGAAAAGATCTCATCATTCCAAAAACATCGCCAACTTCTATCTGCTCCTGTCCGAGAACCTGCTCGCCTCCCTAGGGGTTAGACCCCTCAGGCGTGGATGCTACTCGACGCATCATGCCTCCTCCCCTAGCACCCCTTCATCTGCCTCCGCGACGTCCTCTAAAAATGATTACCGGCACGCACACAATCAACTCGATCAACAACAATATAATCAAATATAATCATGTCAATGAAAGCCATCGCGAATCCCAAGTCATGGGTCGAACCCGCTCTGATACCATATGTAACGAACCTCCTCGTTACGACAACAACTCTGATAACAGGTGCAAATTTTTTTTGTTTTTTTTTTTTTAAAAGTCTGTGCATGCATGTAGAAGGGAAACAAACACACTTGACTCTACGTCGCCACTCGACGACTAACAAGACGCAACCACGATGATCACAAAAAGAAGACATAAGGCGCAAAACTGCATGCATTAAACGACCATAGACATAAGGAAGAATTCATAATAGTAGATTTTACTATTTCTGCACAGGAACGTAGGGCATTTAATCTTAGTCCTCTACTCCGGAGAGAGAGAAGGTCAGATAGGCTCCTGGCCGACTGCTCAGGTAGAAACTAGTAACCTGATGATGAACAAGACACAAGCAAGATGAACACCGCAAAATGACATACGACGTACAATAGGAAATTGCAGGCATCAATGATGATCACTCAGAAATAAGTCAGACTGACTACCCATCCATCCTACCCTGCAATGGCTAGGACCTCCAAGACACATAAGCAACGCTCAAGCCCAGGTTCCCATCGATTTTAACCATTTAAGGTCTGAGGGCTGGCGACTATTCTGAGGAACATGGAGGTGTCTACATCCCGCCCGACATGAGCAATACAAGCAATAAAATGATCTCAACCAAGTACAACAACAACTAAAGAACAACCACTGAATCTATGGAAGACGCAAGTCAGAAGGACTCTGATAACGACCAACCACTAGAGAGACTCAACGACATTAAAAACAGACCATCATCCAAATGACTGAATAAACAAGAGTAAACATATAAAACCATAATTCCTTTCATTAATTTTCATGCATGCAAGAAATAAATAGAATCTAAGTGAACATGCGTCCATGTCATCCATTGCACAAGAGAACCCATGCCTTCTATTCAAGCACAAGTCACTTAATTGCAATTTCCATTAATTGCGAATCCAAATAATAGCAAATCCAATTAAATGAGATTTCATTAGCAAGGCAATTTCAGTGAATTACACAATCCAATTCACTAAATCATGATAACCTTTGGAATTAGTGCAAGATATTATATTTTATCCACTATCAAAGATTTTTAACTTCATCATCACTATCATGAAATAACACCCATTTCATTTTATTTTACAATATCTATATAAATCAACCAATACATTACATCCGATGCGTTATATATAATCATTTTAGTAACTTTTCCAAGAACGACTACAAGTCCATGGTAACAGTTTCACAACCATTAGCTTTAGCATTAAACATTCATTCCATAATCAATACCCTAGAGCAATAATAATACTAGCATTACATTACCATCAGCATACAATCAGCACCACTTTACATTGATTGTTACTCTAACCCAATAATAACATTAACATTAAACATTACACTATATTATCTTTAGCATTATATCACATTACTTTACATTACATTCTGTCCTATTACATTGATGCTATAATAACCTTACAATACAATACCAAATACCTTGCCTCTTGTATGTTTCCAACAAATGAAAAATGAAGCGATCACAAGACCCTTATCCCAAGCAAATCATAATGCATATAAAGACAAGACAAAAATAGATCACTGGACAGTCCTTGTAAAGCCTGTGGCAAGGCACTAGACGAAGGGCAATGAATTAGACCTTTAGTTTTTGAACTACTGTGTAAGAGGAAAATTAAGGACTCAGGGCAGGGGCAGAACTCGGGTAAATGTAAATCATTGCATCTAGGAATCACAGAAATCATATCCACAATTAAATTCTGCGATGATAATGTTGGGATTGTTTCTTCATTGGTTTTAATTCCAACACCAGTTTACTTAATAAGATTATCCTCTACCCCAAGGCATTTTTCCCTCATAATTGCAACCTTGAGGAAAATCCCTGCACAATGTCTACACATAATAATCTTTGAAGGGTCGATTTAATAATTTCCGTTGTTAAATAGAAAACAAGAACTAATACAATATCCATAAATTGATAGATGCCAGGAATTACCAATAAGTTCGCCAGGATAGGGTATGGAATAAATTCACCAGGCAATAAATAGAATGAATTAAAAATAGGGTAAATTCGCTGACAGAAAGATTAAAAGATTCGCTGATAGAATAGGGTAAGGAAATAAATTCACCATGCAACAAAGAATATGTAATAAAAACGCCCTTCAGAAGGAAGAAATACAAGATTGTCAATTGGAACATGAATTATAGTCATAAGGACGGCCATGACGCGTACAGAACGCAAACACAAACCGTAGGAAATCACAAGTTCCAGGCCGCTGTCAAGGCAAGTTCGCCAGGGAAGAGATGCCCTAGGAAACGCGCAGAGGAAAAAGGCATACACAAGAATTGAATTTACCCAAGGTGTAAGTTATTTCGTTAAAAATTGAAGAGATGGTAAATGAGTAATCCTCCTCTCCCGGTAATTGATAAATGAAATTAAGAAGGAATTATAACGATATGGATGTTAATGTAAAAACTGGAAATGGTTAAAATGATAAACTTTAAGACTAACTGCTCGTGGCCCTTGGCTTAAAATAGTTTGCACCCTAAATTTCACCGTTGTATCCCATCCAATGCAGTCCATAATTTAACATAAAATTTGACTGACAACCCAATAAGAACCATGCTCCCTCTATAAAATTTTGACCACTGATAACAACTGGCAGGTGTCAACAGGTGAAATTGGAGAATTACATTAATAACTGAAATGGTAAGGGCGCAGCTGGAGTAGTGGCAAGGGAAAATATCTGAGGCTTAATTACCAAGGTAAACGCTGAGGCCCATGTCGGTGTAATTCAATGAAGGAGGCTGAGGAATCGCTAAGGTAAGAGGAGTAAATAAGCTGGGAATGGAAGGTAAGCCCCACCCCCCGAATTTGCTGAGAAAATGCAGTGCTGCCCTGCAGGTTTTTTTTGTGAAGGAGGAAGGGGCTGAGAGATCTTATAACCTGCAGGGAAAGGATCATTAACAAAGAACCATACATTCATTTTGATTTACAAGGGCAAGCAAAAACTCTCCCAAGAGTTCACCCCAGGTGCAGGTTCGCTCAAAAAAATGAAATAACTCACTCGAAAACTAGAATTATACCAGGTAAGCATAGTACCATGGAAATTCCTTGGTTAGATGAGGGACCCCACAGAAATTACAGAGAATCAACATGACAGACAGAATAATTTATAAAAATATTAGTGCCGGAAGTAGTAAAATAGCCCTCGCACCATCGACGAATGAGGCAAGGTAAAAAAAAGGGAGAAAATAAAGTTGTCGGGGTTAAGCCATTCGTTGTTCATCTTAGGATTTCTCCATCCACATTTGCTGGGGTAAATTTCTTTTACATCATTCCTTTATCTATGTAACTATCATGGGTAAATAACTAATTTGACAGAAGAGTAGTAGCAGTCGAAAATTTTATCACACGAGAGATTTAACTAAGAACAGCAGTTGCAACAGCTATACTAATAATCGTCGGGTAGAAAAATATTACAGCCATTAAATCAAATCACAACCAATATTTTGATACCATCATATGTCATAATGCATCCTATTCTACCAAATTAATGACAAAACCATACCGTTGCCTTAACTCCCGCCTTGATTGATGACCGCGCGCTCTGTGCCACTCCTGCTCTGTGCTGCTCCCGCTTGCCGACCGCAAGACTACACCGGTACCTCCCAGCCAATCGCTAGGGGTAATCTACTTCCCCCTTATCCCTCTGAGCCACAAAGGGGCCACACACTCTCCAGATGGTACGTCTAGCTTCCTAGCTCGCCTCGCAAGGCTGAGCTGCCACTCCAATCAAAGCTGAGAAAATCCCAACTCCTCACAAGTAATCAGTCAAGTCACAGTTCCGGGAGCGTAACGTTACGCTATCAGTCGATCCCCTTCTTCCTCATCTCCCTTTTCTTTTATAGATTTCTGAGACCCACCAACTTTCCTAATTCACATTTTAAATTAAGTTTCAATAAAATATTCTAAATATTCTCCATCACACAAGTGTCGTCCATCCCCCTCTTTTCTCCAATAAATATTTTCTTTGAATTTATTAATTGTCTCAAATCCCTCACCCACCTAGAGTTGCTCCTAAATTCACTCCTAGGTGTTCCTAGATCCCCTTACATGTTTTAAATACTTTCCTAAAAAAATATGTTACTAAATTAGCTCAGATTAGCAGGTTCTTAATTGCAGATTCCTTACTATGTTGACCGTTCTTTTTACCATAAGTTCCCATCTTTCCTTTATTAAGTTTCCTCCATTACTTAGTTTCCTAATTCTTATTATTCCCTTCTTTCCCCTTTTTATTAAAGCCCAAAATGGCAGTTGYGTTATTAAATATTTTCCTTTTATTATTTATTTAATATCTTTTGTACTTTCATAAGTTAAGAAATAATTTCTTCTTTGCAAATTTTTAAATCCCTTAGTTTAATTAAATTCTTACTCTCTTCATTTACCCCAAGAATTTTATGAAGACTAAACTATTATGGAAGTGGGTTTTCGTTTAAAATTTTATTTTTATTCTTAGGGTCTTTTCTTAAGGTTATACTAATTTTTTACCCTAGAGAAGTTTTAGACTTATGACTTAGATTTTGAACTAGCGACACTTGGTTATGGAAATTGTTTAAGAATTTCTTAAGGCGTTAAAGTCTTAGGGCCATCTAGGTTTGTTTCTTCATCATCATCAGCGCGACGTACCCTTCAGGACGCACTACGTGCTCCAAGGTTGCCACTCACCTCGTTCATTTCTTTTGCGCGATGTGCCCTTAAGGATGCACCACGTGCTCCAAGGGTGCCACTCGCTTCTTGTGTTTCTTTTGCACGATGTGCCCTTCAGGATGCACCATGTGATCCAAGGGTGCCACTCACTTCTTATGTTTCTTTTGCATGACGTGCCCTTCAGGATGCACCACGTGCTCCAAGGGTGCCACTCGCCAACTTGACTGATTGGTAGACATCTTTAACCCCTGGAGTCAACACTCCGCCAGTTGAACTTGTGGGAGACTAAGGGATCTAAGGAATAAGGCCCCTGCCTTATTGCACACCCATTAGAATCATCGTGAGAGACTGTCGCAGTCGGACCTCACAACATCATGAATCCTCTCGAACTAGGTAATCGTTAACCTACAGTTCGAGCCATGGCGGGAGTGCTAGTAGGCTGCGGCAGGGCTGCTGTCCACAGCTCTCCCTCAACCTCTCTGGAAATCGTGTGTGCCCCCTTTACTCCATATGTGAGTCTGGTTGGCAAGATTTCATCAGCCTGCATCATCAACAATCGTGTCAGAAATGTCAACATCATATCATCAAATCAATGAAATATCACAGTAAATAAATCAACCCAAATAGCGCACTCCCTGACTCAACCCGATGTCCAAGGGGTTCCACCAATGCCTCTGCATCCTCAAGGTCCAAAACCCTACACACTCAATAAAACTGAGTCAAAGCACATGTCTACGTTAAACCAGTAAAACATCATGTCATCTATCATAAGACATCATAATCAAGGATAAATGTTTTAACATCATAAAAGTCTAGATCACTTGCGAGCAAGTGTCCTCAAAGAATAAGTTTTCTCAGTGTGCCAGAGCAGGATGTTACATACACCCCCTCTTGGTCTAATCTTTGTCCCAAAGTTTCTCAGTATAAATGCCAAAATAAAAGTACCACAGTATCATAAGTCTATCTATCAAACAAAAATGGGAACTGTAGGCGCATATCATATGCGTCCTCCCAGGTCGTCGAGTGCGGACTATAACTGTCCCACTGGACCTTGACTTGATCTACCGTTCGACATCATAACTGTTGAACGTGATGATCTAAGATGTATACCAGCTCAGCCATGAGCACTCCCTCATCCGATACCTGCAAGGAACTCATGTCAATCATGTGTGTAGGATCACTAATATAATGTCTCAAAATAGATACATGAAAAACATCATGTATACGCCTCAAAGAATTAGGCAAGGCTAGTCGATAGGCCACGACCCCCTTTCTCTCCATAATCTCGAAGGGTCCCATGAACCTAGGAGAGAATTTAGGTCCCTTTCCAAACTTGATCGAACTCTTATGCGGTTTAACCCGCAAGAAGACTTGATCGTTGACCTCGTAACTATGGTCGACTTGGTGCACATCATCATAACTCTTCTGTCGATCTTGCGCTTCTTTAATCCTTTGTCTTATGGTTTGCATTTTCTCTTCCATTTCTTGGATCGCTTCTGGTCCCACCAGGACACTATCCTCAAGCTGATCCCAACTCAAGGGCATCCGACATGGTCGCCCATAAAGGAACTCAAAAGGTGCCATCTTAATGGTGCTCTGCTAACTATTGTTGTAAGTGAACTCTACTAGAGGTAAGAATTCTTCCCAACACTTTTCTTGGTCCATCACATACATGCGCAATATGTCTTCCAAGGTTTGGTTCATTCGTTCAGTCGGTTCGTCAGTCTTTGGGTGATATGCAGTACTAAAATTAAGTTGGGTTCCCAAGGCCTCTTGGAAACTCGTCCAAAATCATCCAGTAAACACTGATCCTCGATCGGATATAATCTTCTTAGGAAAACAATGCAGCCTCACAATCTCACTGATGAAAATTCTCTCTATGTCAGGTGCCTGATACGTTGTATGCATAGGAATAAAGTGAGCACTCTTCATCAGAGTGTCTACTACTACAAAAATCGAGTCATGTCTCCTTTTTGTTAGTGGCAATCCAACAATAAAATCCATCGAAATAACTTCCCATTTCGATTCCGGAATGGCATGTGATTGAAGTAATCCTACCGGGTGTCTATGTTCAGCCTTTACCTGCTGATACTCTAGACATCTAGCCACAAAGTTGACTATGTTGGCCTTCATTCCCTTCTAGAAGAATAAGGGTTTAAGGTCTGCCCTCATCTTCATGACTCCTGGGTGCACCATGTAAACTTCTCTATTAGCCTCACTCAGGATCAACATCCTCAACTCTTTGTTCGGGAGTACGTAAATATGACTTCTAAACCTCAATAAACCATCGCTATCAAATGAATATCCCTCATATCGTGGTACTGTCATTGTGTTTTGTCCAATAAAATCCTCGACTTCTTTGCACCAGTCATCATCACGCTGTAAAGTGAGAATCTTCTCACGTAGATTCATCTAAAGAGGCAACACCGAAAAGATGCATGGCCTCCGACTCAAGGCATCTACCACTCGGTTAAATGTTCCCTTTATGTAAGTAATCTTGAAGTCGTACTCGCTAAGCAATTCCAACCAACGTCATTGTCACGCGTTCAGGTCGCTTTGCCTAAAAATGTGTTGTAGTCCACAATGATCAGTCCTTAATTCAAGTTTTTGTCCAACAAGGTAGTGTCTCCAAACCTTCAAGGCATATACAATGGCTAATAACTCCAAATCATGCGTCACGTAGTTCTCCTCATGCCTTCTCAGCTTCCTCGAAATGTAAGCAATCACTCATCCGTCTTCCATCAAGACTCCGCCTAAACCTTCCTTGGATGCGTCAGTGCATACCAAGAAGTCCGCGTCCATGTCAGGGACATTGAGTATTGGCGTTGTAGGGACATTTTTTCTCTCGTAGACACTGTAGTACCAAGCGCAAGTGCTCGTCATGCTCCTTCGTCGTCCGAGAGTAGATCAAGATATCGTCAATGAATACTTGGACGAACTTGTCCAGGAACTTGTGGAACACCCCATTCATCAAACTCATGAATACCCCTGGTGCGTTTGTCAGTCCAAATGGTAAAACAGTAAACTCGTAATGTCCAAATCTCATCTTAAAGGTGGTCTTAGGGATGTCATCCTCCTTGATCCACAACTGGTGATACCCTAATCATAAATCGATCTTGGAGAACACCATCGCACCCTTCATTTGATCGAATAGATCATCAATTCTGGGTAAGGGATATTGATTCTTGATCGTAGCCTTGTTTAGTTGATGGTAGTCAATGCAAAGCCTCCATGATCTGTCCTTCTTCCGAATAAGGATAACTGGTGCACCCCATGGTGACACACTAGGGCGTATCAGTCCCAGGTCTAGCAAATCCTTCAGTTGCATTTTCAACTACTGCAACTCTGGGGTCGACATCCGATAAGGCATTCCTTGTATCGGTTCGGTCCCCGGTTTCAGGTCTATGGTAAACTCCAGTTCCCTTTCTGGCGGCATCCCAGGCAACTCCTCTTGAAATACGTCTGCAAGCTCCTTCACCACCGGAAGGTATTCTAGACCTTACGCTACTCCCTACTTGTTTAGCACAAGGATCACATAAAGTTTGGACCCCTTGTACATACTCTTCCGTAACTGTAAGGAAGAGATGAACCTTAGGGATACTCCTTGGTTCCGTCCTGCAATCACGCGTCTCTGTCCTTCATCATCGACCAAGCTTAATCGTTTCGTTTTATAGTTGAGTATCACCTCATGTGATTCCAACCAATCCATACCAATCACGACGTCATAAGATCCTAAGATCATGACATACAAGTTGACCCTTGTGACAAACTCTCCCAGGTTAAGGGCACAGCCCGTAACCTTTCCTCCAACCTTCTGTTTGGATCCAAAATCCATCTCTACAAAGCTAAACTCGTCCTGTTCGATGACCTTTACCTTAATCCTTTTTAGCACTGCACCAGAAATGAAACTCTCAATAGCACCTGGGTCTATCAAAATACTAAGGGTCTGGTCAGCGATAGTACCTGTCATCTCGAGCACAGTCGACTGGTACTCTTCTTGGTGGTTATTCACTACCACATGAATCCGATGGGCCTTGCCCATATCTCCCATGGTAGTGGGTTCGGCTGATCCGGACACTCTGGTCCTCTCTATAGGACAGTCGTGTTGGTAGTGTGGCTCCCCACACATCCAACACCCCTTCTTCGGCCCAGTAGTCCTGGTACCCAAAGTAGAAGATGACGGCCCACCGGCCTAGAACCCAAGTTTGTTTTGTTGAACAAGCCTAAACTGTTGCTTCTGTGGGTGATGTTGCTGTTGATGCTGTGGTCCCCGATAAGGTGCTCACTGCTGAGGCAGCGGTCATCGGAGTGAAGTGAAAGTGGATCCTCTCTGGAAGCCACGATATCCAGGCGTATGTCTCGCTGGTGTCTGATGCTACAGTGTACCAGATGAACCCTGCCCTGCTGGTGTCGCTGGAGTCTTGGTCTAACCCACACTAATAATATCCTCCTCTGTAATGAGGGCCTTTTGGATAGTTTCGTGTAAGGTTTGAGGCATCAATATCCTAACCTTTGCACACAGGCTTCCGTTAAGTCCAAACACGAACCTGTTGACCTTGAGCTTCTCAGTGTTAAGGTGCGGAGCATACCAGAGCAGCTCCATAAAATGTGCCTCGTACTCGGGCACCGTACGACCTCCCTTTCGTAATGCGTTGAACTCATTGAGCTAACACTCAATGAATTCCTCTGAAAGGTACGTCTCTCGAAACCGTTCCTCGAACAGTTCCCATGACACGTCTTCGACGGCCATGTTCAGCTGTGGTAGGAGTGTCTTCCACCATAGAAGAGCACTCCCTTTTAGTTGAAATACCACCATGTAGACCTTCATGTTGGAGTTATAATCGTGAAGTGCGAAGCACATCGCCATGTTCTCCAACCATGCCTCAACGGCGATGCCATCCGGGGTACCAAAGAACTCAAGAAATTTAACCTTCTCGAGTTCACAATGAAGGCTACTTGTAACGGCCGGTGTGCACGGTGGAACCTCAGTGGGTGTCGATGCCCTGGCCTCATCTCTATCCAATCAGATGATCAGTGCCTCGAACATGAGCTGAAAAGATCTCATCATCCCTACAACATCGCCAACTGCTATCTTCTCCTATCCGAGAACCTGCTCGCCTCCCTGGGGGTTAGACCCCTCAGGCGTGGATGCTACTCGAGGCGTCATGCCTCCTCCCCTAGCACCCCTTCATCTGCCTCTGCGGTGTCCTCTAACCATGATTACCTACACACACATAATCAACTCGATCAGCAACAGTATAATCAAATCTAATCATATCAACAAAAGCCGTAGAGAATCCCAAGTTGCGGGTCGAACCCACTCTGATACCATATGTAACGAACCTCCTCGTTATGGAAACAACTCTGATAATAGGTGCAAATTTTTTTTTTTGTTTTTTTTTTTTTGAAAAGTGTGTGTGCGCATGTAGAAGAGAAACAGACACACTTGACTCTACGTCACCACCCGACGACTAACAAGATGCAACCACGATGATCACAACAAGAAGATATAAGGCGCACAACTGCATGCATTAAATGACCATAGACATAAAGAAGAATTCATAATAGTAGATTTTACTATTTCTGCACAGGAAAGCAGGGCATTTAATCTTAGTCCTCTGCTCCGGAGAGAGAGAAGGTTAGATAGGCTCCTAGCCAACTGCTTAGGAAGAAACTAGTAACCCGACGACGAACAAGACACAAGCAAGACAAACACCGCAAGACGACATACGACGTACAACAGGCAACTGCAGTCATCAACGATGATCACTCAGAAATAAGTCATACTGAATACCCATCCATCCTACCCTGCAATGGTTAGGACCTCCAAGACACATAAACAATGCTCAAGCCCAGGTTCCCATCGATTTTAACCATTTAAGGTCTCAAGGATGGCGATTGTTCTGATGAACATGGAGGTGTCTACATCCTGCCCAAAACGAGCAGCCCAAGCAATAAAATGATCTCAACCAAGTACAACAACAACTAAAGAACAACCACTGACTCTACGGAAGATGCAAGTCAGAAGGACTCCGACAACAACCAACCACTAGAGAGACTCAACGACATTAAAAACAGACCATCATTCAAATGACTGAATAAATAGGAGTAAACATCTAAAACCATAATTCCTTTCATTAATTTTCATGCATGAAAGAAATAAATAGAATCTAAGTGAACATGCATCCACGTCATCCATTTCGCAAGAACACCCATGCCTTCTATGGAAGCACAAGTCACTTAATTGCAATTTCAATTAATTGCGAATCCAAATAATAGCAAATCCAATTAAATGAGATTTCATTAGCAAGGCAATTTCAATGAATTACACAATCCCATTCACTAAATCATAATAACCTTTGGACTTAGTGCAAGACGTTATATTTTATCCACTATCAAATATTTTTAACTTCATCATCACTATCATGAAATAAAACCCATTTCGTTTTATTTTACAATAGCTCTATAAATCAACCAATACATTAGATCTGATGCGTTATCTATAATCATTTTAGTAACTTTGCCAAGAACGACTACAATTCCATGGTAACAGTTTCACAACC
Source organism: Picea engelmannii (assembly GCA_009831015.1). Lineage (NCBI taxonomy): Eukaryota > Viridiplantae > Streptophyta > Pinopsida > Pinales > Pinaceae > Picea > Picea engelmannii. Next base: position 2,302,877 of record ML778632.1, read on the forward strand.
ATTACCTTTAGCATTAAACGTTCATTCCAGAATCAATACCCTAGAGCAATAATAATACTAGCATTACATTACCATCAGCATACAATCAACACCACTTTACATTGATTGTTACTCTAACCCGATAATAACATTAATATTAAACATTACACTATATTATCTTTATCATTATATCACATTACTTTACATTACATTATGTCCTATTACATTCATGTTATAATAACCTTGCAATCCAATACCAAATACCTTGCCTCTTGTATGTTGCCAACAAATGAAAAATGAAGTGATCACAAGACCCTTATCCCAAGCAAATCATAATGCATATAAAGACAAGGCAAAAATAGATCATTGGGCAGTCCTTGTAAGGCCTCTGCCAAGGCACTAGACGAAGGGCAATGAATTAGACCTTTAGTTTTTGAATTGCGATGTAAGAGGAAAATTAAGGACTCAGGGCAGGGACGGAACTCGGGCAAATGTAAATCATTGAATCTAGGAATCACAGAAATCATATCCACAATTAAATTCTGCAATGATAATGTTGGGATTGTTTTGTCATTGGTTTTAATTCCAATGCCATTTTACTTAATAAGATTATACTCTACCCCAAGGCATTTGTCCCTCATAATTGCAACCTCAAGGACTAATATAGTATCCGTAAATTGATAGATGCCAGGAATTACCAATAAGTTCGCCAGGACAGGGTAAGGAATAAATTCGCCAGACAATAAATAAAATGAAATAAAAACAGGGTAAATTCGCTGACAGAAAGATTAAAAGATTCGCTGACAGAACATGGTAAGGAAATAAATTTTCCATGCAATAAAGAAGATGTAATAAAAACACCCTTCAGAAGGAATAAATACAGGATCGTTAATTGGAACAAGAATTACAGTCATAAGGATGGCCATGACACGTACATAACATAGACACTAACCGCAGGAAATCACAAGTTCCAGGCCGCTGTCAAGGCAAGTTCGCCAAGGAAGAGATGCCCCAGGAAACGCGCAGAGGAAAAAGGCATATGCAAGAATAGAATTTATCCAAGGTGTAAGTTATTTCATTAAAAATCGAAGAGACGGTAAATGAGTAATCCTCCTCTCCTGGTAATTGATAAATGAAATTAAGAAGGAATTATAACGATATGGATGTTAATGTAAAAACTGGAAATGGTTAAAACGATAAACTTGAAGACTAACTGCTTGAGGCCCTTGGCTTAAAATAGTTTGCACCCTAAATTTCACCATTGTATCCCATCCAACGTAGTCCATAATTTAACATAAAAGTTCACTGAGAACCCAATAAGAACCATGCACCCTCTATAAAATTTTGACCACCGATAACAACTCGCAGGTTTCAACAGGTGAAATTAGAGAATTACATTAATAACTAAAATGGTAAGGGTGCAGCTGGAGTAGTGGTAGGGGAAAATATTCAAGGCTTAATTACCAAGGTAAATGTTGAGGCCCACGCCAGTGTAATTCAATGAAGGAGGCTAAGGAATCGCTAAGGTAAGAGGAGTAAATAAGATGGGAATGGAAGGTACGCTCCACCCCCCGAATTTGCTGAGAAAACACAGCGCTGCCCTGCGGGTTTTTTTTGTGAAGGAGGAAGGAGCTGAGAGCTATTAGAACCTGCAGGGAAAGGATCATTAATAGAGAACCATACGTTCATTTTGATTTACAAGGGCAAGGAAAAACGCTCCCAAGAGTTCTCCCTAGGTGCAGGTTCACTCAGAAAAAGGAAATAACTCACTCGAAAACTATAATTATACCAGGTAAGCACAGTACCATGGAAAAACGCTGGTTAAGGGGCCACACACTCTCCAGATGGTATGTCTAGCTTCCCAGCTCGCCTCGCAAGGCTGAGCTACCACTCCAATCAAAGCTGAGAAAATCCCAACTCCTCACAAGTAATCAGTCAAGTCACAATTATGGCAGCGTAACGTTACGCTATCAGCCAATTCCCTTCTTCCTCATCTCCCTTTTCTTTTATAGAGTTTTGAGACCCACCAACTTTCCTAATTCACATTTTAAATTAAGTTTCAATAAAATATTCTAAATATTCTCCATCGCACAAGTGTCATCCATCCCCCTCTTTTCTCCAATAAATATTTTCTTTTAATTTATTAATTGTCTCAAATCCCTCACCCACCTAGAGTCGCTCCTAAATTCACTCCTAGGTGTTCCTAGATCCCCTTACATGTTTTAAATACTTTCCTAAAGAAAGATGTTACTAAATTAGCTCAGATTAGCAGGTTCTTAATTGYAGATTCCTTACTACGTTGACCATGCTTTTTACCATAAGTTCCCATCTTTCCTTTATTAAGTTTCCTCCATTACTTAGTTTCCTAATTCTTATTATTCCCTTCTTTCCCCTTTTTATTAAAGCCCAAAATGGCAGTTGCGTTATTAAGTCATTTCTTTTTATTATTTATTTAATATCTTTTGTACTTTCATAAGCTAAGAAATAATTTCTTCTTTGCAAATTTTTAAATCCCTTAGTTTAATTAAATTCTTACTCTCTTCATTTACCCCAAGAATTTTATGAAGACTAAACTATTACAGAAGTGGGTTTTTGTTTAAAATTTTATTTTTATTCTTAGGGTCTTTTCTTAAGGTTAGACTAAATTTTTACCGTAGATAAGTTTTAGACTTATGACTTAGATTCTGAACTGGCGACACTTGGTTAGGGAAGTTTTTTAAGGATTTCTTAAGGCGTTAAATTCTTAGGGACATCTACGTTTGTTTCTTCATCATCATCAGCGTGACGTGCCCTTCAGGACACCCTACGTGCTCCAAGGGTGCCACTCACCTCATTCATTTCTTTTGCGCGATGTGCCCTTCAGGATGCACCACGTGCTCCAACGGTGCCACTCGCTTCTTGTGTTTCTTTTGCATGACATGCCCTTCAAGATGCACCACGTGCTCCAAGGGTGCCACTCACTTCTTGTGTTTCTTTTGCGCGACGTGCCCTTCAGGATGAACCACATGCTCCAAGGGTGCCACTCGCCAACTTGACTGATTGGTAGACATCTATAACCCCTGGAGTCAACACTCTGCTAGGTGAAATTGTGGGAGACTAAGGGCTCTAAGGAATAAGTCCCCCTCCTTATTGCGCACCCATTAGAATCATCGTGAGCGACTTTTGCAGTCTTCCCTCACGACATCGTGGATCCTCTCGAACTAGGTAATCGTTAACCTACAGTTCGAGCCATGGCGGGAGTGCTAGTAGGCTGTGGCAGGGCTGTTGTCCACACCTCTCCCTCAACCTCTCTGGAAATCATGTGTGGCTCCTTTACTCTATATGTGAGTCTGGTCGACAAGCTTTCGTCAGCCTGCATCATCAACAATCGTGTCAGAACATGTCAACATCATATCATCAAATCAATGAAATATCACAGTAAATAAATCAACCCAAATAGCACACTCCCTGACTCAGCCCGGAGTCCAAGGGGTTCCACCAATGCCTCTGCATCCTCAAGGTCCAAAACCCTGTACACTCAATAAAACTGAGTCAAAGCACCTGTCTACGTCAAAGCATTAAAACATCATGTCATCTATCATAACGCATCATAATGAAGGATAAATGTTTAAACATCATAAAAGTCTAGATCACTTGCGAGCAAGTGTCCTCAAAGAATAAGTTTTCTCAGTGCGCCAAAGCGGGATGTTACATCTCCTCTTATATAGTGGTCATATAATAAAATTCCATAATTCCCTTTCAAATAAAAGGACTCACAAATCTCCATATTAAGCCATTCTTCCAAGAAATTACTTATATCTATGAAAGTTCACAAATCTCCATTTTAAAAATCATTCTTCTGGAAAATATTTATCTCCTCTTTCTGCGGCAAAATAAATGTTCTCATATAATATTTCATGTACATGAATAAAACACAAATATTTACATATATTAAGTCATTCTTCAAAAACCATTTAAATCTTTCATCTTTCAGATGTATTCATATTACATATAATCAAATTCTCTTTGAAATTGTAACAACCCTCCTAGCTAAGGACATCTACTTAGTTAACCGGTGAATTTTTTTTTT
>ML778632.1:2338350-2374139 GCA_009831015.1 Picea engelmannii
ATATGTTGTTAGGTTCTAGAATTGTCTGGTAATAATCGGGTAGGAAGGGCAAGTTAATGAGGAGAGTGTAATGTCGAGGTTTACCATTAGGGTATGGAGGTCGTTGCTCGTTATGGCCTTCATTAGAGGAATGCAGTGCGTCATGCTTATTGTTGTCCCTGGTCCTGTAAATACTTGGTGGTTGTGTTGGGTAGTCTGCCGTGTCGGTCGGGATATAGACTCTTCTAGCAGCTTAGTATGTATGTCTGTGTGTAACCCGGTGAAGTGAATCTGGTGCCGTATCAAGAGTCTCGGGTTGTTTAAAGGCACAGTTCCACTCTTGCGACACCTTCGGAGCTGTATCAGTAGTCTCGGGCTGTTTAAAGGCACAGTTCCACTACTGCGACTCTACTGACGGATTTCTTCAAGTCGGTGACAGTACTGTGCCTAACCCCTGGTGTCTGTCTCTGCCTATCACCAATAGTTGCCCGCCTCCTGTTCAGGGGCGTTTTGCTTCTTGTTGTCATTATGATGGTAGGGTCGTCTTGATTGTATTCGTCTGACTTGCGTCCTGTTGGTTCGAGTGTTGACCCAGAGTCGAGGGGGTTGTCTCTTCTACACACGCGCACACACTTTAACAAAAAAAAATTTCACCGGTTGACTGTGTAGTTGTCCTTAGCTAGGAGGGGTCTTACAGAAGGGTCAAGACTGTGGGTACTAAACTAGGTTTTTATTGAAGACATTAGTAGGGTTGCAATGCTAGAAGGACACATAAAACTGCGGACCACAGTGGGACACAACATAGATACCCACAAGTTCACTGAAGATAGATCACATATTTGTTTCCAAAGATGAAGGAGAAGAAGATCAGATCTATCATTAGTGTCAATTTGCAGAGCTAAGAAGAGGCTACAAGAAGGTCTAATAGTGAGAAGGTACAATAGAGCTATCTACAGTAACAAGAGGTATGTTATATGTTTTTATTAAGTAGATATTTGGTGAGTGCTTGGGGTATAACCATGAGAGATTGAGATTTTTTCCTTGGAGGACTATTGGTTGTATGGTATATTTTGTAACAGACAGATCTATAGGGATACATTATTACTATATTGGTTATTTGTTGTTGGGATACTTCATTGGGCATCTTGTTAAGACATATCTTGTATGGTTTAGGGTTTATGGTTGAGACATATTGTTATTAGTACAAGTTGTTATTGTATAACAATGATGGTTTGATGTATGGTTAATGTAAGGGTTTCTTATATCAAACAAGATGAGTGAGACAAATGTATGAACCTAGTGCATGGTTGTGTTAGATATAATTGGATATTGGATGAGTATTCTTTACTATCATATTATTCAATTTGTGAGTAGATATAGAGAGATCAGACAGTGACTGAGATTGAGATAGTGACACAAACATAGTGACATAGATAATATTAGTGATACCAGTAGATATTTGTGCTAGTTCACTAGTTGTAGAAAACAAAGGCACGAGAATCCATGAGTTGCAGTAGGTAAATGCATAGACATATACGTGTTACAAAATAGACAAGTTGTAGATCTACAAGAAATATTTGAAGAATATTAGTACAAGTTGTGACAAGTTTTCAGTGACAGTTGTGATAGTGACAGAGTTGGTATAGTGACATTGATAGGTTGTCTACATTTGGAATTTATACTTTAGGGAGGTTTGATGGGGAAAGTAAATTTGTTTTTAGCCACCTTTTGGTTGTAGCCGGAGAACATAGAGGGTTGTAACCTCCTTTTGGTTGGAGCCAGAGAATTGGGGAGTTGGAGCTTCCCTCAAGTTTTAGCCTGAGAATATATAGGGTTGGAGCCTCCTTCTAGTTGGATATGGAAAACAGAGGAAGTTGGTGCTTCCAATGAATGTACTTATTAAATACATATAAGAAAAAACATTTCATGGTTTTCTCCTACATTAGGTTTCCACGTAAAAATAGTGGTGTATTGTGTATGTGTATGATTGTTCATTGTTCATGGTTTATTTATTCTGCATTTATTGAATGATATTTGTAAAATTGTCATAAGGTTAACAAAACCTATATACATTATGGTTAAAAAGGATTAAAAATCAAAATTACTCATTCACCCCNNNNCCCCCCCCCCCCCTCTCAATAATCAAACAAGGGGAACATAGTTGGTGGATTGGGGTAGTTTTAGAAGAATTAGCTTGTTGTGGGTTGTGTTAGGTTATGAGTGGACAATAGAGAGACACCGCTTTCTTTTTTATCTATAATATTTTGTCGATATTCCATTGGAATAGTTCGTCACAACATATCTAATAAATAAAATTGAAATCTACACAAAGAAGGTTAAATTCATTTAGATTCTAGAATATTTAGTTATTGACTTTTTTCTTATGCATGAAATAGATAAAATGTGGAAACTAAAGAATGGTAAAATACAATCACACACCATCCACAAAATAACACAAATATTTTCTTCAGGAATCCATTATGGGAGAAAACCTAGATAGAAGGTGAGGTTGCACTGCTCTCTTTTGTCTGGTATGGAAATAATTCAAGTACAAAAGGGAAGGCATTCTCCATGGATTTACCTGATACTTGTGGCCTATTAGGTTTCTATATAACATTAACCCCCTATGTTATTCTCTCTAATTTCCTACTCCTAGTTGTTACGCTCTGCTAGGGAAAAAAATAAAATAACCTATAGTGGAAACCCTTCTCTGCGTAGTGGCCTAGTATTTAACATAGATTGATATCCATCTAGAGGTAGGTTTTTGACTTCCTCAACCGTCAATTATGGTAGGGTTTTGAACCTTCTAGAAAATTATTTAAATTTCTTAGTTGTCTAGCCCCATATGCATGAGTAATGGCGGTTGACATGGAATCCTATCATACCATGGTGGTTAACACGACAGGTCAACTTGTGGGAGGCATAAATTTTCTATACAAACTATGATAGACACATAGTCTACATTGTTGGGAAGGTATCAGAGTGTAGAAAACCTCAAGGGACTAGCACAAGTTATGGAAACCTAAAGCCACAAAAGCATTATTTAATTGCTCAAAATGGCTTTGAAAGGTTCCAGACCCCAATTTTCCAAACTAGGACCTGCCACTAAAATGACCTTGCAAGTTGATTCCCCCATTTTTTTCCACTCTGAAAGCATCGATATAGATGAAATATAATATAATTATCTAATCTGGATCATATCTCCCGATTTATGGAGGAGTTTGGTCCCCAAAATATTTACTGAATGAGGTGAGGAAATTTTTCCTCTACCTTCTCCTTATAGTACCACTTTTCATTGCATAGAAGTTGTCCTTTCAACCTAATATTCCAAATTTCATGATTCCCTTGTCTTTTAGTTCTGGATCGCTTATGCAAAAATGTGTCCTCTATTAAATCTTCCTGAGAATCTTGTGCTAATCCCTCTATGGAAGGTAGGAAATTATCCTCCTCCTGATCCAACATGGAAGGCTCATAGATTTTGAGATTCTCCACATTCACTACTAAGTAAATGCACATGTATGGAGGTATAGTGAGTTTGTAAAAACTATCTCCCACCTTTTCCAATACCTCGGAAGGACAATACTACAAAACCTTTATCTTCTTAACAAGACCCTGTAGCCTTTACTTCTTCATTTGTAACCATACTTTGTATCCCACTTTAAATTTTCTCTCTATTCTATGTTGGTCACGTATAGACTTGTCATTTTCCTATTACTTATTCAATGTCTTTTTTACTTGCAAATGGATCTACCTAATCTTTAAAAAAAAAAAACTTTTAATGCATCTCCTGTGAGGTCCTCTCTCACTCCTCCTTGTTTTCCATATACAACATCTAAGGGTGAAGGTGGAAAACACATGAAGCAAGGTTCAAAAGGTGAATTACCAGTAGAAGTGTATATTTCTCTATTATAAGACTGTTTTATATAGATAAAATTTTCATCCCAAGTCTTCGGATGCTTCTGATTGTAACCCCTCAAAATTTGCACCAAAGTCTTGTTGACTACTTTCGTCTACCCATCTGTCTGTGGATGGAATTTTGTAGCCCTCTTCAACTTAGTGTTCATCTTCTCCCTCAATGTAGTCCAAAATGTACTAAGAAATTTTGTATCCCTATAAGAGATGATGCTCCTTGGTGTCCCAGAGTGCACCCAAACATGTTCAAAGAACAAGTTTCTTGCTTCCTGTCCTTTGATGGTATTTTTACAAGGCATGAAAATGCATATTTTTTTGAACTTGTCAACTACCACAAATAAATAGTTATGTCCCTTCCACATGGTTGGTAAAACTCCCACAAAATCCATGGAAACTATTTCCCAAGGTTGAGTGGGTACAGATAAGGGATGGTATAGAATTTACTTCCTACTACTAGGCTTTCTAGTACAAGAAAGTATACATCCTCTAATATACCATGCTACATCTTCTTGCATTCTAGGATAGTACACATACCTTTGTAAATTGCCAACTATCCTCCCAACACCAAAATGTCCTACAACCTTGGAGGTGTGAGCCTCTCTAATAAGCCATAATGATTCACCTTTAGAGACATAGATCTTGTCGAGCTTGTATAGTAAACCATTTTGGAAATGATAGTAAACCTTACCATCATCTTATTCTATATTAATTTGTCCATGTAGTTGTTGAAACACCTCCTTGAATTCCTCATCTTCTATGTAGGCCTCTGTATGTGCATCATGGGTAAAAGGATCCATGTGCATCAGAGTTTCCACAGTTGTATTCGTGGATGTGGGTGTATGTGAAAGTGTGTTTTCCAACTTGCTTGTGTTTCCCTTCTTATACTTGATGACTAGATGAAATTGTTTTAAAAATGACATCCACTTGTAATTCTTGGTTTGTTGTAGCTTACTCTGGGAATGCAATTAATATAGTGGTTTGTGATATGTGTGGATTATGGTCTCCTTTCCCATCATATAGTTCTTCCACTTCTTGATAGCTTGAAACAAGGCATACAGTTCCTTGTCATAGGTAGATCATTTGAGAACTTCCCCATGAAATATTTCAGAATGATAGCATATCGACTTTCCTCCTTGCATCAAAACTACTCCCATGGCATACCCACTTGCATCTGTCTCCACTTCGAAGGGATTTTCCAATTTTGATAGCGCAAGCACTAGTGCTTGAATGATATTTCTTTTCATGTCATCAAAGTCTTTCTATTGATTCTTCCCCCATTGAAAACTCTTACCACTGGTTGTTATTGTGTTGAGTGGTGCAACTCCCACTGAAAATGAAGCTATGAACTTCTACAATTATTGTGCTTCACCAACAAAAATCAAAACTTCAATGAAATTTGTAGGAACCAACCATTTCTTGATGGACTCTATCTTTGTGATATATTTCTTGATCTCCCGTCCACCAATCAGCTACCACAAATACATTAAACAATGTTGGGAAAAATCACATTTCTTGATATTGGCCAAGAATTGGTTCTTTTTAAGAGTTTATAACACCTACATAAAATGTGATATGTGTTCCTCCTAGGTAGCATTATAAACCAATATATCATCCAAATAGACAATAACAAATGAATCTAGATAAGGGTATAAAACATCATTTATTAGTCTCATAAATGTAGTCGATGCATTACATAAAACAAATGGCATAACCAACCACTCATACAACCCTTACCTTGTCTTTAAGTTAGTCTTCCAGGTATCTTCTTCTTTGCCTCATACCTAGTGATATCCTAATTTCAAACTTAGCTTAGTGAAGTACTTTGAAGGATCAAATCATGTCACTAAGAGGGGNGGGGGGGGGGGGGCGAGGGGGGGTGAATCAATGACATAACAATTATATCATTTTCTCATTTATTAATGCAAACAGAATTTTAACACAGTTTTTTACCGTGGAACCCAATTGGGAAAACCACACTCTTTTCCACAAACTCTTTTCTATTAACTGAAAAATTTGTTTTACATGTTACATAGAAGAAATATGTACTTCCTTTTCGATCAACACCAATTGATCAGAATGCACCTACACCCTAGTTCACCAACACCAAATGGTAGGAGGCTATGACCCCCTATTTATTTAGCTACAACTAATAAGGAAGCATCAACTCCCTCTGCAGGCACAAAATTTCCCTTGCACCACCCAACCACCCTTAATACATAAGTATCTTCATCTTTTCTTCCTGGAATCTTCTTCAGCTTTTGATCTTCTGATCTAGACTGCAGAGACACTTTCTTCTCCCACTCTTTCATGTTTATATATTCTTCAAAAAAACATGAGTGTGAAACACTACGTCCCTTTGTTTGGACCATCGCACCTTTTTAATTAACTTAACCATAATATCTGTTATTATTTTCACTGTGATGGATTTTCGTAAATTGATCACTTATGGATCAATTTCATCCATTAAATTTGATTTGGAATCTCTTTTATTTTCATAGAGACCAAATTTTGCGGAGGCGCTTCCTTCAAACCATCACATATGACAGTGCGTTATAGAACCACAGGCTTACCAACTATAATGTCATATCATAATTTCCTTTTAAAACTCTTATAGTATATGACCATCAGCAGTGATCAAAATGATAAGTTAGACAAGCATTTCAGTGCTTATCATTTCAACGGTCATGATTCGATCTTCTGATGAGATGGACAACTAACAAAATTTCACCCTTCGAAACTTCGGGTTTTCAGCCTTTCAAAACTTTCGAATCAGGTTTTCTGAACAAATTGGATGGTTAACGTTTATTTCACGGAGATAGATCAACGGTCAGCTTTAATCCTTACACTCATCCTTTCACTACTAAATCTGACGAATGTGACTTTATTAAGCATTGAGATGGATGACCACCATTTACTCCAGGTCTTCTAACTTCGAAGATTTCATATCTCAACACCTTATTTCCTCTGGAGTGATCACCTGTTGTGGTAATTCATAATATGGTGGAGACTGCTTGATGTCAGTTAACATTTCATCTTATACTATCCTTCCATTGTAGTAGATCGACGGACGAGAATACATCCAACATCGTATCGATGGTTGAGATCTCCTTTGGGTCTTCGGACTTCAAAAATTTCAAATATCAAACCCCTTCTTTCCTCCAGAATGATGCCACTTAATTACGTCACTTGATGATGTTTCATGAGCATAGTAGCTACCATGTGTCACTTGTATTTGTGATTTGCGCATACCTGAAATGCTTAATCAACTTAACACTTGTCATTTTCTAATTGTAGCATGTGTCCTTGCTGAAGTGGATCCTCATGTGGCACATGTTCATGCTGATGTGGTCTGCCAAACATCCTTGTTGACATGATCTGCTAGCAAACAACCCTAATCCAATGATCCTCGTATGTCCTCTAAATCCAACGATCCTTATTCATTTCAGATTTATGGGCTTCACGTATTTCAAATATCAAACATTATGTAGCGTAACCTCCTCGCTTCTTTATACCCAAAGTGAATTATGTTCGTTGATAAGGTTCTTTAGATCAACGACTCAATCTTTTCTATGATGAAACTCTTGTACATTTATCCTTTCCTTCCACTTTAACACGATTTGATGACTCACGGGAATCGATTTTAATCTGACGGTTGATGGGTATTCGGCTAATCAAAATCTCAACCTTTTATCCCCAATTATCCTATCATTCCACTTTGAGATGATCCAACAGCTGACAGGAATTCGGATATTAGATCTCACATCCTCTTTACCTCTTTTATCCTATCCTTCCACTTGATTTGATCTAACAGTCAATGTGGACTCTTCGAAGCAAATTAACAATTGACGATGATTGCATAACCACAACTTGCAAGTGATTTAACTCAACACCTAAATTTCATAATTTGAAGTTGTACATTATTGGTGAGTCAACCACAATCGTCGATCTTCGAAGCTATAAGATCGGATGGTCCTAAATAATTGCAAGATTGGAACTAGCATGATATTTAATTCTACATTTGATCTTCGCAATTCATCCCTGTTGTTGATCTGGTGATTGTGCATCCGACGGTCAGGACTTAATCTGACTTAAACTCATGGTTTGTTGGACCAACCGCAGTCATATATCTTTGAAGCTATGAGATCTGATGATCTAGACATATTGCGGGATTGTAACTGGCAAGTAGTTTAATTCTTCTTTCTCTCCCCGCAATTCATCCCTACCGTTGATCTAGCTTGTATATTTGACGATCTTGATTTGATCTGAGTTTTATCGTGCCATCTCTTCTGAGCTTTAATCTTTGTTTGACATCAATCATTATATATTGTTTTACTAGTCATCCAATGTTTCTTATAAAATTTATTGTGCCATCTCTTCTGATATTTGATCTTCATTCATTTTCTAACCCTCCTGAGCTTTTATTATTAATCCTATTGTAATAAACAATAATCATGAATTTCTTTATCCTTAAGGTGATGTTATTCTGTCGATTCTTTTACTTCCTGAGATTAACCTTGTTGCTCTGCTCACTGTGACTATTGACATTAATGACAACACATGAATGACAATATGTCCAACATTCTCCCCCTTTTTCATTGAGGGAAACATACTAACTTCATACAAAAACTCCCCCTGTGATGTTGCATCTCTCTCCTATGAAGTTACTCTCCCCCTTTGACATCAATGGCAAAGGGTTTCTTCTCCAATGATATGTCTGTCTAAATACTTGTGATCAGAGTCTTGACAATTGGTAACTCCTCCTGCAATCACACTTTTCATGTCATAACTGAATGACTCCTTCTGATGTTGATTTCTATCTCCCCGTGAATAGGTGCCAACTGATGCATTATTTTCATGAGATATTTAGGTAGGAAGAAGGATTACTCCCAATTTTTCCCTAATATATTCAAATACATATATGCTTAACGATTTGTTAAAAATATCTACCACCTGTTCTTGTGTTGGAACATATTCCAATTTAATGTTTTTTTTTTCATCCTGATCTCTTAGATAGTCATACTTTATGGGAATGTGTTTCGATTTTGAGTGATGGACAGGTTCCTTAGAGAGACTTATCGCGCTTGTATTATCACAGTGGATAGTAGTGGGTTCTTCAAATACTATTTTGATGTCTTGTAGAGTTTGTTTCATCCATTCCACTTGAGTGGAACATTTTTCTTCTGCAATATACTCAGCTTTAGTGCTAGAAAGAGAAATTGAAGACTATTTATTGCTTATCCAAGCAACCAGTGATTCTCCCAAAAAGAATTCTCCTCCACCTGTACTTTTTCTGTCATCTACACTTCCTACCCAATCAACATCTGAATAGGATTTTAATGGGAATGAATCCTTGCTAGGGTAAGAAAAATCAAGATCTATGGTTCCTTTCAAATACCTAAAGAATCTTTTTACAGCTTGAACATGGCTCTCCTTTGGTTCTTATTGGAATCTAGCCACCATCCCAACAACTTTCTTGACATCAGGTCTGGAAGCTGTTACATAGAGCAAACTGCCAATGATTGATCTGTAGTGTTTTGTATTTATAGCTTTGGACTCATCATCCTTGCTTAGTTTGCATCCAACTGTCATAGGTGTACTAACAGGTTTGCAATCCTCTAACTGGAATCTCTTAAGCATATCCTTAACATATTTATATTGATGGAAAAAGACTCCTCTTTTGGACTATATTATTTGTAATCCAATAAAGAAATTTAGTTCGCCAAGAAAAGACATTTCAAAGTCTTGTTGCATCATCCTAGAAAATTCTTTACTAATTTTATCATCATCACTTCCAAATATAATATCATCAACATATACTTACACAATAATCATGTTATTACCATCAATTTTACAGTAAAAATTGTTGTCTATTGATCCCCTTTTTAGGATTTGTTTTTGTAAGAAAGAATCTAGCCTTGCATACCATGCTTTAGGTTCTTGTTTTAGCCCATAGAGTGATTTCTTTAGTCTACAGACATAGTCTCCTTTGTTGGTTCATTTGAACCCTTATGGTTGCTCAATATAAACTTCCTCTTGTAAATTTCTGTTGAGAAATGATGACTTGACATCCATTTGGTACATTTTAAATTTTTTGTAGCTGGAGAAAGATAGGAACATCCTAATTGCCTATAATATGGCAACAGGTGAACATGTTTCTTCATAGTCTAATCCTTCAAACTGAGCATACCCTTTACATACTAATATGGCTCTATTTCTGATTACTTGCCCATCTTCATTCATTTTATTTTTATATACCCATTTAGTTCCAATGACATTTTTATTTTTTGGTCTTGGAACTAATTCCCAAGTTTGATTTTTTTCAATTTGGTCCAATTATTCATTCATAGCTTTGATCCAATTCTCATCTTTACATTCTTCTTTGATTGAGTTAGGCTCAACATGTGACAACAATGCTATTTCTATTTGATACAGTAGTTGTCTTCTTGTGTGCACTCCATAATTCATATCTCCAATAATTAGTTCTCCGGGATGATTCTTTTGAGTAATTATTGAGGGTGTCTTTGTATCTCTTCTTGGGAATTCTTCTCTTATCTATCCATCTTGAATATCTTCTTCTCTTTCACTAGTATCCATATCATATTCTTCCCTTTCTTTTTCATTCTCTTATACTTATTCTAGTTGTGTATCGAATGTCTCATCATCATCTTCATCTTCATTTTTAGATATGGTCTCTTGATTTTTGATCCTTATCCTTTTTAGGTCATCCACCTTGACATATTCACTCTCAACAATTTTATGTGATCTAATATTGTATCATATGTATGTTTTTTTGTTGGAATCATATCCAAGAAAAATACTTTCATCACTTCTGGCATCAAATTTTCCAAGACTCTCATCTAATCTTTTGATGTAGCATTTACTTCCAAAGAATTTGAAGTATTTTACTGATGGAGCTCTTCCAAACCATAGTTCATAAGGGGTCTTATCACTATTAACCCTAATCTGACCTATGTTCAATATTTATACTATTGTTCTTACAACTTCCCTCGAATATCCATCTGACAATTTTGCTTGATTGAGCATAGTCCTTACAGCCTCCTGAACTATTCTATTCTTTTTCTCAGCAATCTCATTTTGTTGAGGTGTTCTGGTAGCAAAGAATTGTCATTTTATTCCATGGGTTTCAAAGAAGAGATAAAACTATTTTGAGGTGAATTCACCACCATTGTCTAATCTAAGACATTTGATTTTGTTTCCTTTTCATTTTCAACAAGGGTTTTAAAGGCTTTGAATTTGTTGAGTTCTTCTGATTTTTCTTTGAGAAAACATATCCAACCCATTCTAGTAAAATCATCAATGAACAACATAAAGTAAGACTCTCCTTGCAAACTCTTACACCTCGTAGGTCCACATAGGTCAGTGTGAACAAGCTCTAAAGGTTTAGAGGTTGTGTATTCTTTTTCCTTGAACCTTATTCTAGTTTGCTTCCCTAGTTGATAGTGTCTACACATAGCATTTGAGGGATTTATGATATTTGGAAAGTTTCTTATTGCACCAAGGTTTTTGAATTTCACAATATTGTCAAAGTTAATATGCCCCAACCTTCTATGTCATAGCCAACTTTCATCTACTGAATTTATATGACACTCCTCATTCAATTTTGCATCTGAGATATATACATTTTCAGGAGTTCTAGGAGCAGTACCAACTAATTTTCCCATGTATTCTCTCCTAATATCACATTTATGGGAATAAAATATGCAGAAGTGCCCCTGATCACAAGTTTGACTGACACTTAATAAACTAGGCTTCAATTTTTCAACAAGCAACACATTTCTAGCTTTGTCTTTTCCCAAGCTCACAGTGCCTTTCCCAAGTATGTTACTTGAAGCATTATCACCAAATGTAACTTTACATTTTTGTTTATTTAAGTATAAAAACTTGTCCTTGTTACCTGTCATATGTTTTGAGCACTCATTGTCAACATACCAAAGATCCTTTTTATCTTGAGCTTTTAGGGAAATAAGACATTCCTTTTTTGATGTTTTTTCTCTCCAAAGTTTCTTTTTCTCTCTAATCAACTTTGGTTGTTCTGAGACTTCCATTAATATGCAATTAATGGCCTTATGTCCATGGTTATGACATATGAATCATTGTAACTCCCCTTCTTGTGAAGGTGCAAAGGAGTTATAGTTTCTACTTTTAACTCGATTTGCTACTTGTTTATCCTTACGGATATAGTTCTTAGCCTCCATATTTTTCTTTCTATATGCTCTACAATTTATAGATTCATGTCCGAAATTAGATCATGCAAATAAATAACCAAAGAAAATGTGAGGATGCTTGTTTTGATAAAACTTCTTTGTTATTGTCTTGTCTTCCTTCCTGATGGATGGAAGTAATCTTCTGGAGTTCTGATCATTATTTATCTTCTCTTCATTTTTCTTCTTGAATGTACTAAGGGGAGCATCTGGATAAGATTTTGAGGTAACATGGATTTCCTTTTGAGAATAACCTATTCCATTTTTATTACCCAAATCCCTTTGCGTGGTAATAATCTTATCTAATATTTCAGACCTATTTTCAAATTTTGTTTGAATGATTTTTGCATCCAGTTCCTTTTTCAAATGAACTGTTTCTTCCTCCATTCTTTCACAAGTTATTTGTTTTTCCTTAAGAGACTTTTCCATAATTTATTCGACCTTATTTTCTTCTAAGATATGTTTTTTCAGATTTATCATGAGTTTTTCCATCTCATTTTCTTCTTGTTCATGTTTTTCCTTTTGTTCAACTACAAAAATTTTCAATTGTCTATATCTGGTTTTGTATTTTCTTAATTCATCCAAGGCACTGAGAAGTTCTTCCTCCATATTAACTTCTGCTTCATATTCTAACTCCTTCTCATGTTTATTTTTTTCTATCTCATTAGATTCTTCAATACCTAATAAAAGGACTTCATCATCATCATATTCATCATTGTCACTAGACTCTGACGAGCTGTTGTTTTCTTCTTTTGAGTAGAAATTATTTCTCCCTTTGTACAACCTTTTCTTGTAGTTGGTTTTATCTGTAATCTCTTCTCTTACCTCTCTAATTGAGTTAACCACTTCATCTACCCTATGAAAGTACTCAATAATATTTTCTTCTTCTTTCATTTTCAGATTTTCAAATTGAGCTTTATAGGTCTGTAGTTTTTCTTCTTTGACTTTGTCATCTCCTTCATATATAGCCTCCAACTTGTCCCAGATTTATTTGTCTGATTTTGAATGCATAACCTTCACACATATAGAATTATTCAATCCTGCTAGAATTCCATTAACTTCTCTTGAGTTGTCATTACAGATTTTCTTTCCTACAACATCTTTGGGTGGAGCAGTTGGTGCAGTGTAACCATCTACAACAGATTGCCATATATCAAAAGTAATAGCCAACATGAAGCTTTTAATTCTTATTTTCCACAGAGCATAGCCTCCTCCATTGAACAATGGTGCTTTGTTGTTGGACATTCCCTCTTATTGATCCATCTTCAAGATATACCTTCAAGTTTTTTAGACTGTGTTGAACAAACCTACTCTGATACCAATTGAATGATCTTATCCTATCATTAAGATAAGGGGTGTGAACCAATGACACAAAAATTATATCAATTTTTCATTTATTAATGAAAACAAAATTTTAACACAGTATTTTATCATGGAACACAATTGGGAAAACCACAAATGTGTTTCTATTAAATGCAAAATTTGTTTTACTTGTTACATAAAAGGAAGATGTACTTCCTTTTTGATAAGCACCAACTGATCAGGATGCACCCACACCCTGGTTCACCAGCACCAACTAGTAGGAGGCTACAACCCCCTGTTTAGTTAGCTACAACTGAAAAGGAAGCACCAAATCCCTCTGCAGGCACCAACCTTCCCTTGCACCACCCAACCACCCTTAATACATAAGTATCTTCATATTTTCTTCTTGGAATCTGCTTCAGCTTTTGATCTTCTAATCTATACTGTAGAGGTACTTTCTTCTCCCACTCTTTCATGTTTATATATTCTTCAAAATAGCATGAGTGTGAAACACTGTGTCCCTTTTTTTGGACCATCGTACATTTTTAATTAAATTAATCATAATCTCTGTTATTATTTTGACTGTGATGGATTTTCGTAAATTGATCACTTATGGATCAATTTCATCGTTTAAATTCGATCCTGAATCTGTGTTATTTTCACAGATACCGAATTCCCCGGAGGTGCTTCCTTCAAACCATCACATATGACCATGCATTACGGAACCATGGGCTTACCAACTATAGCGTCATATCGTAATTTCCTCTTAAAAATCTTATAGTATATGATCATTGACAATGATAATAATGCTAAGTGAGATGAGCTCTTGAGCGCTTATCATTTATACAGTCACGATTTGATCTTCTGATGAGATGAAAGGATGACAAAATTTCACCCTTCAGAACTTCAGGTTTTCAACATTTCAAAAATTATGAATCAGGTTTTCCGAACAGATCGGATGGTTGACGTTTATTTCGTGGAGACAGATCAACAATCATATTTAATCCTTACACTCATCCTTTCACTACTAAATCTGATGGCTATGAATTAATAAATCATTGAGATGGATGGCCACCATTTACTCCAGTCTTCGGACTTCAGAGATTTCAAATCTCAACACCTTGTTTCCACTGGAGTGATCACCTATTGTGGTAAGTTATAATATGGTGGAGACCACTTTCTGTCAGTTAACATTTCATCTTACACTATCCTTCCACTGTAGTATATTGATAGTCGAGAATACATCTGACATCAGATCAAAGATTGAGATCTCCTTCGGGTCTCCGGACTTCGGAGATTTCAAATCTCAAATCTCTTCTTTCCTCCAAAGTGATGTCACTGTTAGGACCCATAAATTTCCCTTTTTTCACTATATCTTTTTCTCATTCAGCCTTATCATTTCTATGTTAAATGCCTACTATAATGTTTGCTAAGACCCTTTTTCCCAAGGTATGAATCATTGATATTTCTTTTATATTCATATTTACTTAACATGTTTGATTGGTAGCGTTTCTCATATTTTACCTATGAATGTGCAACTAATGATCGAAATGTGTAGAAACACCAAGTCTTGAAGAAAGATTGTTGCTATTACACTAGTTGTTACAGCCTTACACCCGTTTTGCATGCTTTTACATGACTACAACAATTGTGCACCTTTCCTGGAAGACTGTTACACCTACTGCAACAGATGCTCACCGATCCTAGAAGTTGTTACACCTACTGCAATAGATGCCCACTGATACTGGAAGTTGGTATATCATTCAAATCTGAATCCTGGAGACTACTCCTCAAGGTTGTTACACATTTTGGCTCATGCTAGTGACAAAGATTCTTTTTCTAGATTTTGTGAAGATGATAGATCTTTTGTATCATACAAACAACTTGAAAGTCTCAGATTCTCAAGGATGTTCTGAGTCCATTTCAACTGAATGACTATGTATTTAAATAGCAAAGCTTTTGTAATCATTGGTACCAAATATTAGTTGTGGAACATAGAGTAAAGTGAAGCATATTGTATCTGAACATTTTTGCGAGTTAATAAAGAAGTGAATTGAGTTTCTTTAATGTACTGTAGTCTTCTCAAGTGGATTCAGTGAGAAGGAAAGGGCCCACCTTCCTCACGGACTCCCCTCTGTTTTGAGTTTTAGATTAACTACTTTGATTTGGATGATTTATCTGTTTAACATTTCTAGAATACATTTGTTGTTACAGTTCAGTTCCATTATGTTAATGCACATCAGCGTGTCTCATGATATTTAGAATCAATTGTTGAATACTACTACATAATTGCTTTCCCTTTTCTACATTAGATTAAATCTCTGTTTTCAAGCAAAAGAAATTAAAAGTGTGAATTCCTTTCTGCAATTAAATAGACTTCCCTTCAACAATTAGCACAAGCATTTCCTTCTGCAAATTAGATAATCTAGGATTCTTATACACTCATCAAATTAGATTTCAATTATGCAAGTGTGATTTCAATTCTGCAACAGTAGATTAGAACTCCAACTGTGTCAACAACTTGTGTTAGTGTTTATCTTTTCAACTCTATTTCTTTAGTACTGCAGCTTGATTAGTGTTTGATTTCACAATCTAGCATAGACTAGGCACAATTATCTTAGAATAACAAAACTTACCTGGTTTTGACAATTTATATTGAACACCTTAATTATCTATTTATTTAGACAATTAAAGTGCCCAACATTTTGGCGTCATTGATGGGGAAGATAATTATAGATTCTTGTAAGCACACTAGTTTTCTTTTCTTAGGAATGAGTAGTCTCCATGAATCGAGGAACAAGAGGATGTATCCCCAAAAATACTAACCCTATAGGTACCAGAGGACGTGGTGGAAGGAATCGTGCACTGGGAAGGACAACCTTTGTTAATGATATTATAGCCAGAGAAGATTCTTCTTCGGGATCTATCTTTCTCCCTTCAAATCCTTCAAGAAGACATATTCCTAAGACATCAGAACTACCCCATTTTGAAACATCATTTTCATCAGGGGCTGAAGCTGAAGATTTGTCACCAACAAATCATCATGAAACACTGGAGAATATTGAAGATCAAGAAAGTGTAGCTCATAACATGGAAAATCTAGAAGAACTTGTTTATCAGATCAACAAATTGATAGTCACTAAAGAGGAGTGGGATGCTTTCCATATTGAGTGGAGAGAAAGAGCACATATGGAAAATCAAGGGGATAATGAAGAAGAGATCCACCGTGAGGATCTAGTGAACAGTGAAGATAAAGTAAATGATGAAAATACTATCTCTACCCTGGTCTTTCCTATTACTAATATTCCCACATGGGGAATGTCTCCAATGAAGAACATACGTCTCTCAGCCCTGCCAAATTTCCATGGATTATCTACTAAGGATCCAGATGAGTTTCTATTTGAATTTGATATTCTGTGTAGAAGATATGACTAAACTACCACTATGCAGAAGATTAAATTATTTCCAGCTACATTGAAGGGTAACACATTAAGATGGTTCATGAGGACAATTGAGACAACTTTTCCTGAACAAACACGAAGACTACTTCCGAACAAGGGAATGAAGAGAGGAATTGTTTAAGATGTCTCAAAAGGAGGACGAGACCCTTGAATATTTTGTGGAATTAATCCAGTATAATCTAAAAAGGTTTGGACATCCAAATGTGAGTAAGGACATTCTCAAAACTATTTTGCTAAAAGGAGTTAGAGATGATTGTTTAGATATGTTGAATATGCTTGGCAAGGGAGATATATCTAAGTAATCCTATGAAGACATTGTAAATATTTGTAAGAGATTCTCTGGAGGATCTACAAGGAATAAGCCAGCTACCAGGGATGCCACTTTTTTAAGGGTACATAAATCAGACAATGGAGGGGCAACAAGAGCATAAATAGGTAATCTGTTAGAATATTTCAAAACAAAAATGATTAACTCTTTTGCTTCACAAATTGATACTCTGCAGATCAAACAAAAACAAGTAGAATCAGATTGGCCATTGTCCATTTTCTATCTAAAATGCAGAGACAAACATCCACCAAGGGAGTGCCCACCGAAAAGTGTCCAGGTATGTCTTATTTTTGAATTAAATCATGCCACTGACAAATGTCCCTCCCTACCAGGTGTAAAAGCATCAATGAAGGCGACTAATGAGGAAGCGGAGGCTTCCTATATAATAACACATAGGAGACAATGGCATCCATGAGATCAAGGTATAAACCCTCAATTCTCTCCTACAACACTTAATTATTCAAATAATGTGAACAATCAGCTTCAATATGGTCAGATGAATGGCCCCCCTCCAAATCAGATTCCACCTCCATATCAGGATCCCAATGCATGGGTACCTATGCCCCAACATTAGAATCATCCTGGAAAATGGAAACCATATTGGAGAGGCCCTCAACAACATCCTACTTATCAAAACCCTCACCAACAGAATCCCTATCAACAACAGTTCCAACCCCAGTAGCAGAAGAAACAGTTGCATTTACCTCCCATTGCACCATAGAACAATCCTCCCTTATGACCTCAGATGTCTGTGAAACCTAACCCAAATCCAAATAATAAGGTTTTTAATAAAATTGATATACACAATGTGCCAACCCTGTCTATTACCCCTATGCCTTGTGATAAGATAAAATTAATATCATGGAGAATAATCGAGCCAATAATTGAAGATGCTCCATCTTCAGAATCAGACAAGGAATTGGGGGAAAAACCATTTGTTCATACAAAAGAAATTGACAAACCTATCATAGAATTAGTAGAACCCCCATTCCATAAAAGATTGGAAATTACCAAAACTGTGGAATTACCATCCTTCAATCTCTTAGGAGAATTGCAAAATCTACATGTTAACATTCCACTATTGCAAGCGATTAGGGATGTCCCTATTTTTGTGAATATTGTTAGAGACCTCTATATCAAAAATCTTGGAAGGAAACCTAGGGACCCCCTCACAGTACATGTAGTTGGAGAATTGTCATAACAGATGTTAGGAAAAACCCCACCTATTAAATATGGCAGCCCAGGAAACCTTACGGTCACTGTCAAAATTGGACAGACATTTATTCCCGATGTGCTTGTTGATTTAGGGGAAGAAATTAACATTATGTCAATAAAGATGACACAATTGCTACAACTCAAAATGCAAGTCTGACCTACTCCTAATGTTTTAGAGTTAGCTGATCGTTCTACTATTAAACCAGAAGGAGTAATCGATGATCTAGTTATTTCATTTGATTCATGGGAGTATCCTACTGATTTTGTCGTATTGCAACCTAAACACATTTAGGGGGTCATCCTCTAATTCTAGGAAGACCATGGCTAGCTACAAATGATGCCTTCATTAGTTTTATATCTGGTTCAATGACTATCTCTGATGGTTATGATACCAAGAAACTTACTGTTTATCCTCATGCTACACCCAGTGTGGAACGAAAAAATTATTTATGGATGCACATTGAGGATGAAAGTGATATGCCTGTGCTAACCATAGGAAAATCCCTGAGTTTCAAAGATGAGATAGAGGATGAGATAATCAATAGCTTTATTAGTGACCCCTCTTTTGTTACAAAAAACACGTACCATCGATTGAGTAGAACCTTTGACCCTATTTCCCAGGAAGGAGTGAGCCTAGAGATGCTCTCTGAAACTGTTGTAAATCAATTTAATTCATTTGTAAAAGAATATGTTGAAACAACTGAATTATTTCCTAAAGTTATTTCTAAGAGCATCGTTGTAGAAATCAAACCTGGAAAAACCCTGAACATGAATCCTGATTTATATTCTGTTGAAAATCACCGGTTGATGAAGTTATTGATTGAACATAAAGAAGCATTTGCCTGGGATTACATGGATATGAAAGGAATTTTCTCTTAACTATGCACCCACCATATATACATTAAGTAAAAATGTTGACCCATTTTCCAACCCCAAAGGAGGATGAACCCTAATATTAAAGAGATCATTAAGGAAGAACTCCAAAAACTTCTAAATGCCAGATTCATCTACCCTATATCAGACAGCGAGTGGGTTTCATCGTTGGTTATTGTGACTAAAAAGAATGGTAAATGGATAGTGTGTGTGGACTATAGAGCCCTAAATAAAGCCACGTAGAAGGATCATTTCGCTCTTCCACTCATTGATCAGGTTCTAGATAACCTATCTAGGAAAAAAAAAATCTTTCCTAGATGGATTTAGTGGCTATAACCAAATAACCATTGCTCCACGGGACCAAGATAAGACCACCTTTACCATCCCTTGGGGTACATTTTCCTACAAGGTTCTCCCATTTGGCTTGTGTAAGGCACCAACCACTTTCTAGAGAGTTGTAATTGGTATTTTCTCTGATATGGTGAATGAGTATATGGAAATATTCATGGATGACTTTACACCTTATGGTACTAATTTTGATGAATCTTTAGATAATCTAGAAAAAGTACTCAAAAGATGCATACATTCTCATCTTTCTCTAAGTACAAAAAGGTGTCATATGATTGTGAGCGAAGGTGTGGTGCTACGACACTTCATTTCTTATGCAGGAATTCAGGTAGACCCAGCCAAAATCCAAGTAATTTTGGACATTCCAACTCCATCAACTCCGAAAGAGGTAAGAATATTTTTAGGGCATGATGGATATTACAGGAGATTCATTAAAAAAAAAAATCAAACATGCCTCTCCCTTATTTCTTCTATTGACAAAATATGTTGACTTTGGTTGGACTGACAAGTGAAAATTGTCTTTTGCAAATCTAAAACAAAAATTGTCCACAACTCCCATTTTGAGAGGGACCAATTGGGCTCTACCATTTCACATTTCTTCAGATGCCTTTGATACTGAAACTAGTGCAATGCTAGGGAAAAACGAGGACAAAGATCCCTATGTTATCTACTATATCAACAAGAACTTGGCTTCTGCTGAGTTAAATTATACAGTTACAGAAAGAGAATTCTTGGAAATAGTTTATGTGATCAATAAATTCGAGCATTATCTCACTGGTTATTATACTTTTATTCATACTCATCATTCAACAATTAAATATTTGATGAATAAACCTATTAATAACGCCCAAGTTCCCAATGAATAAGCATTTTTGTTTGAATATATCTTTTTTAGGTTTGGAGTTCCCAATGAATTAGTAATTGATGGGAGGGCACCTTTCACATCACATAAGTTTGAAGCCCTACTCAATAAATATCATGTTTTTCATAGAACAACTTCTCCATACCATCCCCAAGGTAATGGGCATATGGAAAGTAAAAACAAAGTTATAGAATCTATTCTTACTAAGAAAGTGAGGGAACATCTTAGGGATTGGTCTGACAGATTGCATGAAGCTCTATGGGCTTATCAAACCACTTGGAGGAACACAACTGGTTTTTCTCTTTATGAACTAGTATATGGGAAGAGCCATGTTTTTCCCATTGAGTTCGAAATAAAAACCCTAAGTACTGCATCAACAGTCAATATAGACCTGACTATGACATAGAAGGCCATAATGCAGCAACTAAATGAGTTGGATGAGAAGCATTTGGATGCTATTCATCAAACCACAGTGATTCAACAACAAAGAACCAAGTGGCATGACTGAGTCATCAAGAATAAGTTATTTAAAAAGGGAGATTGGGCTATGTTGTATGATCTGTGCTTTAAATAATTTCAGGGTAAGATGCATACAAGATGGATAGGACCTTATGAGGTAGACACTGTTTTTCCCAATGGGACAGTCAGGTTGATCACTATTGATGGATCCAATACACAGTTACTTGCAAATGGTCATTGTGTGTGCCTGCATTAGTGTCCACTTTCCAAGACAAGATTTACATCCACGTGTACAAATGATATATGTTATCAATTTTTAAAGGGAAAGAAGCTTTCTCCTTCCCCTTTTGAACTTTAGAACTTTTTTCTTTTCAAAAAAACCTTGTATATAAATAAACTATGCCAATTTGATTTTTTTTGTTTTTGCTTAAACTTTTTATGTTTTTCTAATAAATTCAGCCTAGAAGGGTGTCAGGAAGTTACTTGTGTACATATGGATTGATGAACAACAAGGAATATTACAGTGGAAGGAGCCGAAAGATTAGTTTCTGGAAGTTGCAAAGCTTCCTAAAAACTAAGTGATTATGTGTTTGTCCGACTTACATGGTGTTACACCATTTTCCCAACTATTTTATCTTACATGATGTTACACTCTTTTCCGATAAATTGGCCGATTTATATGTTGTTACACCATTTTCCCAACTATTTTGTCTTAAATGTTGTTACACTCTTTTCCGATAAATTGGCTGATTTACATGTTGTTACACCATTTTCCCGACTATTTTGTCTTACATGTTGTTACACTCTTTTTCGATAAATTGGCCGATTTACATGCGGTTACACCATTTTCCCAACTATTTTGTCTCGCATGATGTTACACTCTTTTCTAACAAATTGGTCGATTTCCATTTTGCTACACCTAATTCCATCATTCTGACCAAAATACATGCTGATACACATACCGTTGTTATTCCTTTTTGCTATTTTACATGCCGCTTCACCCATTGTCTTTCACATTTCTGCCACTTTTCCCTACTGAAACACTGTTATTTTGACATTTCCACTATTTTTGCGAAGACTTCTTCCATTTTCCAAATTACGTCATGCTCTTGCTATCCTGAAAGGCCACTTCATCATTACATGACTCCACATCTGCAGATTTCTAGATGCTCAACCAAATACAAGACTCCACCTATGCTCCACTTGTCATATCATCATATCTCACATTCCAGAGCCATCTCTCATCATTACAACTATTCCACGCGGATCAAATGGCGATCGGATAGTGCAATTTTTCCAACAAATCGGTTTGTTCAATAAGTTATGAGGTACGTTACTAATCCTATGTGTCAAAATGATGTAGATATGGAAGCAAGATTTAATGATTACTTGTCGGTTGTCCTAAATTCGTTGAACCATGAGCCAATCAAATTAGTTGGGGGAGAATGAAAATCTACATCGTCAAAATCCCATTTTATATGCACCTCCGCCACCTTTCGACCATGCTTATTTTGACTGAGACACCATGTTCTTCATGCCATCCTCGTTCAAACTTTCTATGTCTCTATTTTAGGTGTTGGTCTCTCCTCCTTTGTTCCTATTTAGACTCTAAAAAGACGTCATGGGAGGATCAACTATGAGATATGAACCAAAAAATCAAGATGCATTGCTGCTACACCCAGATGTTTACGAAAAGATCCTATAGGCTAGATGGATTTCTTATTCTAAGAAGCTATAGGGGTTTAATCAAGCAAAGGTATTAGAGTTCATTCAAAATCTCATAGAAGGGTATTCAATGGTGCATGGGGTGAGGATTGCAGTGACAAAATAAATCATGGTTGTTGTGACAGGGTTGTCGACAGTAGGAGAAAGATGGTTTAACATAAAAGAACATCTTCCTGACGCACATAAGGGTTTTATCATGGACAATGAACAAGTTCAGACCAAGGGTCAAGGTGCAGATGTAAGTTCCTTAACAGAACCATGCGGGAAAGTATCAGAATTTGTATAAAGGTACATTACATGTGAAGGAAGATATCAAGTAGTTTATTTTTATGATTTTATACTACTGTTACATTTAAGACATCAGAAGATAATAAATATCCCTGATTACCTTCTTCATTCCTTGCATAATATGTCTCACTTTGTCAAGAGATCGAAGAATCCCATGAATTGTCTTTCCAATCACAGACTGATAGGGTTGTTGATTTGTAGAGGAATAGGAATTCCTAATGACCCATTACCTGAAGTGGAAGAACAACCAAATTCTATGCCTATTGTTATGGCCGACCCTGAGCAACCAAATCTTGTGCCTTCTCCTGCACCAATAGTTAAATCCCCCACTGTAACTGCCCATAAGTCGACTCTCAAAACCACATGCAAAACCATAATCACCTCTAACACCACTCAGAAAAGCATCGATAGTGTTGATCCAGAAAAACTAAACCCTATGTCTGCAGTTGTGCTTGAGCCATCAGTTGACAACGCAATCCCTGGACCAAATCATGAGCCTCAATCCTTGGCTACAACAACTATTGTTGAATAACTCCCTCCTACTCCTAAAGATAAAAAAATGAAAACCACTGCTTCTATCTCTACTTTACCCAGGAAGAGAACTAGGTCAGAACGGTCTACTACAGCAACAACCCCCACTGTAACTGCTAGTATGACGACTTCATCTCTTGTTGAACCAAAAACAACTAAGAACTCTCCTATTGTTGCAACAAGCATTCAATCCCCTACTTTCACTACCACTGAATCATCTTAGAAAAGAAAACATCAAACTAGAATGAAATCTCAGAGAGGCATCGATGGAGATGCACCAAATTCACCTAAAAACCCTCCTATTGCTGCGACAGAGTGTCCTGATTTTGATGATACTCAGACCCTGCCAGATTTTGTCCTCAATGATACAAACCTAAGTGAGAAAATAACTGATTTTATGGAGGTACGTATTCTAGGTTTTACCTTGTGCAAGGAATTTCAAGAAACCATTTTATCATTGCAGGCCAAATGTACACAAATTACAGCAGAATCCTCGGCTCCGCTTGATGATTTTGTGCATCACTCGACGAGTGACGATGTATAGATTATACCAGACCCAAACATCCCAGAATTTCCTCCTTGTCTGGTTGTTGAAGAACACCCTCCTTCTCCTTGGTTGGTTGTTGAAGAACTCCCTCCTTCTCCTAAAGAAAAGAAAAGGAAATCCCTTGTTGTTGTCTCTACCTTACCTAGGAGGATAACTAGGTCATCAAGGTCTACTGAAGTAGCAGTTGGATGGAAGAATATAGAACATGAATTACCCATTCTTAGTCCATTATCCTCGGTTGTTAAAGAAGTGATTGTTACACCATCACCAGTCCCTTCCAACAACATGAATGTGACACAAGAACTAGCCTCTTCCCAGAACTTAGCTATTACACAAGAACCAGCTGCCCAGGAAGAGACTGTCCCACAAGAACCAAGCATGCCAAAATTAGTTGTTGCATAAGAACCAGTTGCCCAGGAAGAGACTGTCCCACAAGAGCCAGTCATGCCAGAATTAGTTGTTACATAAGAACCAGCTGCACAGGAAGAGACTGTTACACAAGAATCGGTTACATAAACTAGAGAGGATAATGACGATGTGCCACATTCTTAGTTGTGTTCTCAAATTGAAAAGAAGATACAAGATACGAAAAATTCTAGGATTATTGAACTAATGAAGGAAAATGACCGCCTCAAAGAAGAGTTGGATTCCCTAAAGAAGGACTTCCAGGTTGCTCGACAACAAAACTCAGAGAAATCAACTTTGGATATATTAGCACATGAAGCAACTATTATGAATGAGAATAGAGAGCTCATTTTCTACGAATGTGGTAATATTTAATTTCAGGCAGGGTATAAAATAGTGAAAGTACCAGTCACTGGTCAGGTTGATGAACTGACCAAACTCTCAAACAAGACAAATATGACCTTACTGCTCCACAAAAACCAATAGGGCAGAGGAGATCTCAACGTAATAGAGTAGCTATTGGTTTACCAACAACTTTTACACAAGAACCATTCTTACACATTCAAACTGATTATGTTCTTGAAGACAAAGAAACAAAGACAGATTTTTGAAACAACAGATGTTGGGGCTACACACAAGTTTTTCCCATACTGGTACTTAGCGATTTGTCTTAGCAATTTTCATTGGAGGAGTCACTTCCCTAAATTTAATTTAGAGTAAATCTTGAATATGTTTTGCATGAGGACATGCAATGTCTTTAGTTGGGGGGCATGTTAGGACCCGAAAATGTCCCTTTTTCACTATATATTTTTCTCATTCAACCTTATCATTTCTATGCTAAATGCCTACTATAATGTTTTCTAAGACCCTTTTTCTCAAGGTATGAATCATTGATCTTGATTTTATATTCTTATTTACTTAATATGTTTGATTGGTAGCATTTCTGATATTTTACCCATGAATGTGCGACTAATGATCAAAATGTGTAGAACAACCAAATCTTGAAGAAAGATCGTTGTTGTTACACCAGCCATTACAACCTTGCACCAGTTCTGCATGTTGTTACATGACTACAACAACTGCGCACCTTTCTTGGAAGATTGTTACACCTGCTGCAATAAATTCCCACCGATCCTAGAAGCTGTTACACCTGCTGCAACAGATGCCCATCGATCCTGGAACCTGGTATATCATTCAAATCTGAATCCTGAAGATTGATCCTCAAGGTTGTTACACGTTTTGGCTCATGCTCATGATCAAGATTCTTTTTCTAGATTTTGTGAAGACGATATATCTTTTGTATCATACGAACAACTTGAGAATATTAGATACTCAAGGTTGTTCTAAGTTTGTTTCAACTGAATGACTCTGTATTTAAATAACAGATCATTTTTAATCATCGGTACTGAAGATTAGTTGTGGAACTGAGAGTAAAGTGAAGAATATTGTATCTGAACATTTTTTCTAGTTAATAAAGAAGCGAATTGAGTTTCTTTAACGTACAATATTCTTCTCGAGTGGATTCAGTGAGAAGGAAAGGGCCCACCTTCCTCACAGACTCCCCTTTGTTTTGAGTTTTAGATTAACTGCTTTGATTTGGATGATTTATCTGTTTAACATTTCTAGAATACATTTGATGTTACAGTTCAGTTCCTTTCTGTTAATGTGCATCAGTGTGTCTCATGAGAGTTAGAATCAATTGTTGAATACTGTTAGAGAATTGCTTTCCCTTTTCTGCAATAGGTTAAATCTATGTTTTCAAGCAAAAGAAAATAAAAGTGTGAATTCATTTCTGCAATTAAGTAGACTTCCTTTCGACAATTAGCACATAATTTCCTTCTATAAGAGTAAAATAGAAAATTAGAATAGATTAGATAATCCAAGATTCTTATACACTCATCAAATTAGATTTCAATTATGCAAGTGTGATTTCAATTCTGCAACAGTAGATTAGAACTCCAGCTGTGTCAACAACTTGTGTTAGTGTTCATCTTTTCAACTCTGTTTCTTTAGTACTACAACTTGATTAGTGTTTTCTTTCATAATCTAGCATAGACTATGCACAATTATATTACAATAAAAAAACTTCCATGGGTTTGACAATTTATATTGAACACCTTAATTATCTATTTATTTACACAATTAAAGTGCCCAACAGTCACTTACTAACATCACTTGATGACATCTCATAAGCCTAGTAGTTGCCAAGTGCCACTCGGATTTGTGATTTGCGCATACCTGAAATGATGAATCAACTTAACACTTGTCATTGTCTGATTGCACCACGTGTCCTTGCTGACATAATCTTACTCACATGGATCCTCATGTGGCACATGTTCATGCTCATGTGGTCTACCACATGTCCTTGTTGACCTGGTCTGCTCACCAACAACCCTGATCCAATGGTCCTCGCATGTCCTCTAAATCAGACGACCCTTATTCATTTTAGATTTCCGGGCTTCACATATTTCAGATCTCAAACATTTCAGAGTGTAACCTCCTTGATTCTTTATACCTGAAGTGAATTATGTTCATTGCTCAAGTTCTTTGGATCAACGGTTCGATCTATTTTGCAATGCAACTCTTGTAGCTTTATCATGTCCTTCCACTTTAACATGATCCGGTGACTGACGGGAATTTGGTTTAATCTGATGGTTGATGGGTATTTGGCTAATCAAAAACTCAACCTTTTAGCCCCTCTTATCCTATCCTTCCACTTTGAGATGATCTGACAGCTGATAGGAATTCGGGTTTGATCTGATGGTCGACGGGTATTCAGATATTCAAACTCACAACCCTTTTACCTTCCTTATCCTATCCTTCCACTTGATTTGATCTAACAGTCGATGTGGAATCTTTGAAGAAAATTAGCTGTCGATGATGATTACGGAACCACAACTTGTGAGTGATTTAACTCGACACCCAAATTCTGTAATTTGAAGTTGTGCATTGTTGGTGAGTCAACCACAATCCTCGATCTTCGAATCTATAAGATCGTACTGTTTGGACTAATTGTGGGATTGGAACTAGCGTGATATTTAATTCTCCATTCGACCTGCTTAATTCATCCCTATCATTGATCTGGAGATCACTCATCTGACAGTCATGACTTAATCTGACTTGAACTCATGGTTTGTTGGATCAACCTCAGTCGTAGATATTTGAAGCTATGATATCTAACGATCCAAATAGATTGCAGGATTGTAATTGGTGAGTAGTTTAATTCTTCTTTCGCTCCCCGCAATTCATCCCTGTCGTTGATCTGGCTTGCAGATCCGACGGTCTTGATTTGATCTGAGTTTTATCACACCATCTCTCATGAGATTTAATCTTTGTTTGACATAAGTCATTATATACTATTTGACTAGTCGTCCAACGTTTATTCTGAAATTAATTGCACCATCTCTTATGATATTTGATCTTCATTCGTTTGCTAACCCTCCTAAAATTTTATTGTTCATCCTATCATGATGAACAATAATCATGAATTTATTCATCCTTAAGGTGATGTTCTTCTGGAAATTTTTTTCTTCCTGAGATTAACTTTGCTTCTCTACTCACTATGACTATTGACATCAATGAAAACACATGAATGACAATATGTCCAACATACTTCGCATGTTGTAGTTGGTCCAACAGATCATCAATCCTATGTAGAGGGTATCGATTCTTCACTGTAATATATTTCAATGCCCTGTAATAGATACACATTCTCCAAGTCCCATCTTTGTTGGGAACAATTATTATGGGTGACCCACAAGGAGAAGTACTTGGTCGAATCACACCTTGCTCCAACAATTGTTGCAAGTTCTTCTTCAATTCATTTGCTTCTAGAACAAAATGTATATAGAACCCAATATTCAACAATGGGGAGTTTGGAAATAATCGTATTTCATTCTCCACATCCCCCTTAGGTGGTATCCCTTTAGGATCCTTGAGAGATCCTCTATATTCATGTAGAAACTCCTCCAACTGATGCGTGTACTCTTTAGTACACCCCTCTATGGATTCCTTCACTCTCATTGACTCATCATTAAACTAAATTTCTCTTAAGAAAAGAAAAACATATTTCGTACTAGAACTAATCAATTTATTGTCTTGGTTGGCACTTACCATTGAGATCTTTGACTTTCCTTTATGCACATCGATGGTGTAGGACTTCACATCCTTGATCAATTGATACTAATTGACTTTCTTCATGAAAATGTAATCCCTTATATAAATGTAGGGGATTCCAAACACTACTCCACATACATCAATGGGTATTACATCCAATTCCACTTCGTCAATAAAAGTAACACTTACAAAAAAATTAATATTACACTATTCGTTACCTTTATATTTGCATCCTTGTTTATCCAACCCAATGGATATGGGCTAGGATGATCATGAACCTCCAATCCAAGATTTCTAACCATATCTACTTCTATGGGATTATCCTATGAACCAAAGTCAAACATAACATCTATCTTTGTCTTCTTGACTTGAATCTTAATGTGGAAGAGCTTCATCATTTCCTTCTCTTACTGGTGATGAAGGATACTCAAATTCATCTCCTTATTCATGTATGTGAAAACAATCTTTTCATCCACATATGAGATACTTTAAACCTAATTGATTTAATATGTGGCTAGAAGGTTCTTTTTTCTTTCTATCCTTCTTCTGGTTATTTGGGTTTAGCTCTGGATGTAGTTTTTAGCATTTTTCCTTGGTGTGGCCATCAATCTTGCAATTATTGTAATGGTTTTTGGGATCTTTGGATTGATGTGTATTGGTTTATGCCTTCTTAACTTTTCCCCCTTTCCACTTCTTCTTCCACTACTTGGAAGCTTCCTAGTTCTGTTTCTTCTCTAAACCACTTGGATTCCCCTTCTTTTGGCCTATGTTTTCCAGGTGTTTTTCTTGTACAGATGCCTCATCCAATGTCTTTTGATTGAAGAGAATCACTTTCTTCCGTAGATTACTATGTAAACCCATAGATACTTGAGGAGTACATATAGGTTCCTCGGAGAGATACCTATCATTATGGCCATCTTAAAGAACTCAGCGGAGTACTCATGTGCACTCTAACCCTACTTGTCCTTGAGGTAGTGCCACTAGATCCATTAGTCCTCTACATACCTAATATGGTAGAATTGGGACTTGATGAGGGTTTTGAAGCCATCCCACTAAGTTACTATAGGATCACCCTCCATCATAAATGTTTTCGTATGGATTTCCCACCAGGTTAAAGCATGGCCCTCTAACTTCAATCTAGCAAATGGAATTTTCTGCTCTCCATCTATATGGTAAACGATAAAATAAACTTCTAGTTGTTGCAATCAATGATTCAATTTTAATGCATCGATATCACCTTGGTATGGATTTATATCAACTTTTTATTCCATATTGAATAGGGACTATGAAGGTTTCATGACACTCAAACTTAGTTTCTCTTTTTCATATTCTTTCCACAACTTGTTTCCCAAGTCTTCTTGATCTCCTAACTTCCCCTATGATCCGATATCTTAGTTCGAGCCTTTGTCATCTCTGAAAGATTTGAGATTTCTTTCTAGAGCCACCATGAGGAGGTTCGTATTGTGACTGATTTTAGTGACTTGCACTTACAACCTCTCAAATATATCTTCTACTAGATCTCAAGGGTTATTATGAATAGACTATTGTTCCATGGTTGGGGTTTCTATGACTTCTCTTTAAATCGATTCCAATATCTTGCAACTTTCCACAAATACCCAAAAGAAAAACCTTCTCTCATACTAATATGATCTATAAATAGTTGTGGATATTCTACTGGAATATTTCATCACAACAGATCTGATAAATAAAACTGGAATCTACACTAAGAAGGTTAAATTCCTTTGTATTCCAAAATATTTAGTTACTGATTTTTTTCTTATGCATGAAATAGATAAAATGTGGAAAATAGAGAACAATAAAATACAATCACAAACCATCCACAAGATAACACAAATATTTTCTTTGGGAAACCCTTATGGGAGAAAACTCAACTAGAAGGTTTAGTTGAGGTTGCTTTGCTCTCTTTTCTCAGGTATGGAAATAATGCAAGTACAAAGGAGAAGACACTAAATATGGAGTTACTTGACACTTGTGGGTCATTATACTATTGCATAAAATTAACCCCCTCTGTTATTCTCTCTAATTTCCCACTCCCAGTTGTTATGCTCTATTATGGAACAAAATACAATAACCTGGAATGGAACCCCTTCTTCGCCTAGTGGCCTGGTATTTAACATACCCTCATATCCATCTAGTGGTAGGTTTTTTAATTCCTCAACCCTCAATTGTGGTAGGGTTTTGACTCTTCTAGAATATTCTTAAAATTTCTCACATGGCCAAACCCATATGCATGAGTAATGGGGGCTAATGTGGCATCCTCTCCTACAATTGTGGTCAACACAATAGGTCAACTTGTAGAAGGCATGACGTTTGCATACGAACTCCAATCGACACACAATCAACATCGTTGGAAAGGTTTCATAGTGTAGAACATCGTCAAGGGGGTGGTAAATATTCTAAACACCATAACCCCCAAAAACGTTGTTTAATTCCTCAAAATGGCTCTGAAAGGTTTCAAAACCCAATTTTGCAAACTAGGACCTGCCACTAAAATGACCAAGCAAGCTAATTCCTCCAATTTTTTCAACTTTGAAAGCATCAAGATAGATGGAAAATAATATAATGATTCAACCTGGATCACTTGTGTATTTGTAGCCCCAAATCGGGGTGATTTGTTGTTGATACTTGGAGAAATAAATCTACAGTTGGGTGGAATGTCTATTCTTTGTAGAAAGTTGAACATTTGGTTTAAAATATAATTGTTTATCTATGTTACATTGTTTATATTTATGGGTTTTATTTTTTATGCATATACTAAGTTTTTGAGTAAATTACATTCTACTATGTATTGTATAAATGGTTGCATTCATAATGTTGTTAATGCATGTAAATCCTCATTATATTGCATTTAATTATGGAATTAATTTTTGTGTTCTTACGTTGAGTTTTAAACAATTGTAAGTGCTCATGTGAATGTTAATTTAGCTGGAATTTATGTTTTAGAAGTGATGTTAGATGCATGGGCAATTTTAGAATGCATACTTTTTATTTAATTGGTATCATAATTTTTTTTACCGTTGTTGGGTTCAGTAGTGGGGGACACTATATAGTATCCCATTATGTTATGATGTGCCAAGAAAAAGTTATGGTATCTTTCCCAAAACTTGTTGATTTTGGACATTTTAGGAGAGAAAACTTGTACAAATTTCCACGTGTCCAATTTTTTCAGATCTTCTTATGAAATTTTGATCTAAAATACTATATTTTATACTCTATTTAATACAACCAATGACACACACTTTGGATACTTATAGAATCGTAGATGACTATTTTATCTAGAACACCTATTTGAGACTAGTTTTAGGACCAGCCAAAAACCCTAATTTCCACACCATGTAACTTGAAAAGTATATTGAACCAAAATATGAAATTTGTATCACATGTATTTCACTATGTCATCTTAGGCTTCCAAAATTCATTGTTTGAAACTTCCTAGAAAACAATTATAGCAAAAATGTCAAGATGACTCATTTGAACGAGCCAAACTCAAGGATGGTATGCTCTAAAACCAAATGTTATGAACTAAATTCCCCAAATAACATAAATATAGAAGGAATAAATACCTTCATTCCTTGAGAATGATAAAGATTCAATGAATAAGAATCCGCCTTGAGGAGGCAACTTCCCTATACAATATATCCAATGCATAAGATAATTTTTATATAAATGAATCTCATTTATTATAAATAAAAGATAAAACGAGCATGTTGTAACATACCACAAAGTTCAGCTTACCACAACTAATATATTAATAATGAATGAGGGTGAGGGCCTTAACATTTTTTGTGCTTCAACTTTGATTGGGGTTATGGTTTTGGATCCCATAAAATCTTCTTAAAAATGCACAAATGATTAGCTCCACATGTGTGAGTAATGGGAGATGGCATGGCATCCACTTAGTACATGGTGGCTAACAATATAGGTCAATTGCTGGGAAGAATAAATTCCTCATACGAAATCTGATTGATGTGATCTTTGCATTGATGGAAATATCTCAATGTCTAGAACAATGTCAAGAGGCTAAGGACTATGCCAATGATTTTTTTACTCTAATATGAAGAAACCCAATATGTTTTCCTTACAATGCCATAGGTTTGACTAAATTATGATGATCTAGGAAAAAGTTACACTTTTATGGTAACTTTCCCAAAATTTATTGGTTTTGGTCATTTTGGAAAAGCAAACTTGTATGGATTGTCGTGTGTTCAATTTTTCCGATTTACTTCTGAAATTTTAATCTGAAATACTATGGGATGCAATTTAATTAATAAATCTAGTGACATTCAATTTGGATGTTTCTAGAATAAGAGATGACTATTGTTAGGGATCTAACGTCCATAACCCATCATGTAGGTAGAATAATATATTTTCCATGTAAAAAAAGCCGACATTAGTTAATAAGGCCTATTTAATAAATGTGAACAAGTCAATGTAACAAGACCTAATAGAAGCTTCTGCTTCTAGAAAGATCTTCCTCTAGAATTATCTTTAGAATATGTAAATAGTATAAATAAGAGCAGGAGGCATGAGAAAGCCTTTTCTTCAGAATTGTTGTAATAGAGTGCTACTCTTCTAGAAGTATCCCCCTTGAAGAGGCAAGTGAACATTTCTTTCTATCAATAAAGGTATCATTTTTGGTGTTGTGGTTCTCAACATTATTTTGTTCCGTGAGTATTTTCTGTAGTATTTATTTTCTCTGATTATTATAATAGATCTGGTACCTAACAAGTGGTATCAGAGAACTTTCCTCTAAGGAAGCTGTGGGAATTTTTTTTTCCAGGGTAGATATGTGTACTGTCAGCATCTTTAAAGCATAGAGATCTATCCTTTAGTGGGTAAAATTGTGGCTGGGAAAACCACATGCAAGAAATATAGACGGCTTCATAAGGTTACTCGAAACATGTGTTTCACCTTGTTGGAAACCTCTATAACACCTATTGATACCCTTCAAGTAGTACCACATCAAACATAATCTACATAGGACCATCACTCCCACATATTGTCAAGTATATTAGGAGTCCCATAGATCTCCTCAAACTAGCTCTAGATCAGTCAATCAACCACATGACTAATATAGTGACACTGAGAACAACATTCTGGAAGATACTCTCTAGTACCTGGGTAATCGGGTAGTACGACTAAGGGTACAATCGAGCCTCCTTATTTGGTGCCATGAGATATTAGGTCGAGTACTATTGTTTGACCCTACACATATATCAAATATTTATAGCCTAGGGAAAACCCTTGTTTGTAGGAACCCTAAAAACCCTAATCCTTGGGAAAGAAACATAATAGAAAAGAAACATAAGAGATCTATTTATGCACAACCCTGCCTCATACATTCTGGTTGCAAAATTATGATATATTTTTTCCTATTAATAATTTGGGCACTTCGTTACTGCAATATTTTTTAGGCCAGAGTATAGTGGTCTCTCTAGCACCCTTATTTGATACCTATTCCATTGGATTCCTCTCTTCACCTTGATCAACATGATACCTATCATTTTTAATCTTTTTTTCCCATGGACCCAACCGCCTTCCCGACACCCTTATTTACGACCTATCCCATTAAATTCCCCTTTTCACCCTAATCACCATGGTACCTATCACTTATAATACTTTTTTTGTGGTCACACCCACCCTTCTCAACACCCTTATTTGACACCTATCCCATTGGATTTCCCTTTTCATTATGGTCACAATGATATATATCACTTATCCACTTTATTTCAATGTACCCAACCCCCACTTTCCACATGGCCAACACTCACACCCAAGACCCATGGGATGAAATAAAATAGAACAAGGCTCAGTTTGACTGTCTCAAGGACCAAGTCTAGAATGTATTTTCCAAAGTTGATGGCCAATTTTCCAAAGTTTACGACCAATTTGACCAATTATAGGGAAAACTTGACACTCTCAATATCATTGTCCACTAGTTTTTGAACCAATCCTAGGACCCCCCCTCCCTGAAAAACCCTCCCAAGTAGATGGTGTTGACTCCTCCCATACTATGTCCTTTCATTCCAGCCCCTTTCATCACGACCCATGTCTTCCCTGAGTTTAGGTCAATAAATTTGATGGATTTGATCCCACGGGTTGGGTTACCCAAATGGAGCACCATTTTTCTTTTCATTGAATTACTGATGAGTTGGCCAAAATTCATTATGTTGTTCTCTATCTAGATCCTGAACATTGGCAATGGTGGTGATGGTGTAAAAATGCAATGGAATACTTTATAACCACCTTTGAGCACTTGTATTACAGATTAGAGGGAATGACAGATGCCTTCTTTAGGGAATGTTTTATCAATGGCCTAAAGGATGAAACATGAGCACAGATCATAATGGATCTCCCACAGACTTGGTTGGAAGCTACTAAACATGCCAAAGAAGCACAATAGGTTGTTTTTCCCAAAACCTAAAACCATCTTTTCTTCCTCTCCCTCAACCTACAAATCCTACCCCTCATGCCACCCCTCTCAAGATACATAAATTAACTCAAGAAGAAATGGTTGAATGCCAACTCAAGGGTATTTTCTATAATTGTGATGAAAATATTTTCCTACACACAAGTGTAAAGAGAAGAAGATTTTTATGGCCATTTCTAAGGATGTTGCAATGAGGAGGCTGAAGTCTCCCCTGTGGAAGAGATACCCACAACCGATGATATTACTACGCTCACTGACACACCAAAAGTTGAATTGTTGATTTCACTACATTCCCTCATTGTCTTCTCTGCTCCCCAAACCCTCAAGCAAATTGGATACACTAAGAACAAGAATGTCATAATCCTTTTTTACATGTTTCCTTGTCCAAGGAATACTTCACCATGCTTCTGCCATACTTATAGTCCCAATTAATAATCCATGAGACCAAGATCTTTCATATCGAACTTAGAGGCTAGTTCCTTTTTACACTAGATAATGAGAGACTCTTCATCTATCAAGAATAAATCGTCGATATATAGTAGTATAATCACGAGTGCATTTTTCACGAATTTGTAGTAAATATTTGGATTTGCATGAATCTTGGAGAAGCCAAGTCTTATTAAGGAGCTTCCTATTCTGGCATACCAAGCTCTTGGAGCTTGCTTGAGTCCATATAAATATTTATTTAGTTTGCAAACATGAGTGTCTCTGGAGTGTACTTCAAATCCTTGAGGTTGTTCAATGTATAATTCTTCCTCTATTTCT
>ML778633.1:17551-28036 GCA_009831015.1 Picea engelmannii
GCTCACCGGGAGAAAATTCAAATATCATAGAGACAGGATTGGGGTGAAGGATAATCCCTTTCTTGTTGAGAGGGAGTGTTGAAAAGTCAATAAGAAACATGTGTCTAATTTACTTTTCCCTTAAATAAATTGGACAATAAATACTAATCTATTATCTCATTTATAACTGAGTGATTTGGAGTTGTAACAAAATTATAAGTGTAGTTAAGTGAGTTAATCTCAGTTGTACTAGTTGTAACTAAACTTGCACTAGTGAGAGTTCAGTGAATTAATTATTCATTAATTCACAATCAGTGAACTCACATGCAACTGAATATTCGCCACGGTTAACTACATGCATGTCAGATCCAGTGGAGACCCAGTTGAGATAACAGGTGAAAGGGATAGTTTGGCTATCAATTGTAATTTGAGTGAAGTGCACTCATGCAATCACACATGCAGTGGATATGCTTATGAACATGTGCAAACTAGGCAATTCGAAATCATTGTGAGAATTCTAATTGCAGGGATTGCACAGAGGAGGCAGGTTGTCTG
The DNA here is from genome assembly GCA_009831015.1 of Picea engelmannii. Taxonomy (NCBI): domain Eukaryota; kingdom Viridiplantae; phylum Streptophyta; class Pinopsida; order Pinales; family Pinaceae; genus Picea; species Picea engelmannii. The sequence goes on from ML778633.1 coordinate 18,086, forward strand.
GACACAAAAATTGGCACATGTATTTGCTGAGTTTTATATGATAGTGTGAGACGATTGTATAGTACTGAGAGATATTGGATTAGAGTTTTGTATGAGATTGTTTCATGATCCATGATATACATAATATATGGTAGTGGGGTTTTTAGCTTTCCGCTTTCCCGGTAAAACTTCTGTGTTATGTGTTCTTGATATTTCACTTTGTGATTGTGGTTTAATTTTCCGCAAGAATAATAGTAGAAGCGATTATGTATTTAACAATGGAATATAATTGTTAGATCAGGATAATCGCAGTAAATACTTAATTTGTATTGAAATTTCTATATAAACAACTCTCGGTTGAGACTTTGAAGCATATCCTTCAGGGGCATGTAGAGGTCCCAAGTGACCATAAGCCCGAAACCAAAGGCTTATTACCTTTCATGTGGGCTTGTCAACTTGATCTCTCGAGCCACTAGGAGTTCCATATATGACCAGGACCTTGGAACCTTTCGCTACACTCAAACAAAGTTAAGATTTTCAAGCTTCGGGACTTCGGAGGTCCGAGACTCCGAGAGGTTTGAACCTCACAATGATCTAATTTGGACAAAGGCAAGCTATGGGCACAGTCACCTGATGGTTTGAATGGAAACTGGTGGTCTCTTATCTATCATCGTGGGTTCCTCCTTATTGTTAAACACTTACCAAAATTTGATCGCAGGTATTCTCTTCACCGGTGATCATGATCATAGATCAATGGTGTGATTCTCTTCTTCATCCTCTTATAGATCCAATGGTCGAAATGATGCCCTAAATGTCCACTTGATCAGACAACTGATGGGATTTCATGATTTCGCGAATTCACTACCCCTACAATCTCGAGTCCTTCTACCTCTCCAGAGTATTACCAGTCGAGGGGGTCATGAAGTAGTGAATACCAGATGTTGTTGGTCAATACTCTTTCTTAGCCTATCTTTCCACTATTCATGATCAAACGGTCGAAAAGGACCCCGAAGGATATTAGATCAACGATCTGCGTGCCTTCGGGATTTTGACCTTCAGGATTTCGAGAGTGTGGGGTAGAGAACATCTATACCATGATCCAAAGGCCGAAGTATGGAGTATGGAGTCTGGGACTTCGATACTTTGGGACTCTGGGGATCTAAGAGATTCCTTATTGTAGTTTCCAACTCCGATTAGATGGGTCTGTGTATTCCATTGTGATGTGGCATGCCTAGATAGTTCCACATGTCGTCGCGAGATTGATCGCGAGTTAGGTGTGGTACCCACCCTCTTGTCAAATATAAACCCTATGTTAAGTGTGGATAAATCTAAACCGTCAAATATAAAGGGGGATAGAACTCCACCTTAGATCCTGGAGTGAAAAGAGACTTTGGGACTTTGGGTCTCCTGAAAGTTTTAGACTTGTGCATGAATGATGAAGGATCGAAGGCCCAATATTCATGAAGACTAGGAGATTCTCCTTGCAACCAGAAACCACGTCATCGCTAGGGGGTGATGACCTAGGTCACGAAACTGCCATGTCAGATGGCATGAGAGAGGTGAAGCCACGTGGATTCCACATGGAGAAGGGGATGGCCAATGGCCAATGATTCCCTGAAAACTTCAGAAGGCCATAAATTTTAAACCAAAGTTCGATTTCGAACAAGTTTATAGTCATTGGAAATCTCTCAGTGAGCACAAGGTGATGGGATCCTCATTCGAGGAATTCAAGGAGTTGTAGGAAAGAAAACAAATACACCCCATTCCTTTTAAAGAGTACTTAGGGGGTCGGGTGTGTGACAATATTCCATTGGCTTGAGGGGATGAGGGGATTATTTGAATATTCCAACCTTGGAGGATTTCCTTCTCACTGGATTGATAGGGTAGGTCTTCTTTGGTCCAAGTGTTGGCTAGTATGGTCTTGGTGATGTTTTTCCTAATAAGGAGCCATACTTCCTCCCAAGTTTGTGTCTTGGAGAGAAATATTCTTCAATTGTGCTCCTTCCATATATATCAAAGGATAACTCAAGGGAGAAGTTGTCATATCCAGTTGAGAATGGGATTCTTGAAAGAACGGATTCGCCAGGAAACAATTGTGTTGTAAATTCCTTCCCAGTTTCAGTTAGATGTGCACATCATGAGGGAGCCTTGGTCTCATATTAGAGAAATAAAGGAACATTTATTGATAATATTCTCCTGAGTTTCCTCCAATTTTAGGAATATGTGACAAATGGAGGATCCAATGAATCCTCGTTTTCAACAGGTTGTCCCAAGTGAGAATGATTTTATATTGAACGAGCCAAAGGAAAGTGTTGATATTTGGCCAGATCATAGAATCCCATATGTTACTCCATATGGGGTCTTTGAGTAGCATGGAGAAGTTGTATTTCAGGTCATATGCCTCTTTAATTATAAAATTTCCTTTAAGGGAGTGTCCCCAACAAAGTATGTATGGTCCATGCTTGTTTTGATTCGACGCATGTTTTCCTCTGCTTGCCATTGTTCTAGAAAACGTGGATTTGGAAATACCAATTCTTATTCTTTGGTTTTCCATCACCTCCAAGTGTCTTATTGGTTCTTTGGGCACCACAAATCCACTGACATTTTTATCCCTGCTCTGTTCATGTGTGGATTGGTATTTTCATGCCATTGTTATTCGCTGAGAGGCGGAAATTGCTTCCAGTATTCCATCCAGAATAAGGCCATGGTGTCGTTACCTATTTACCAAAAATCATGATCCTGGAAAAGGGGTCTATTGCACTCTGTTGTATTCCAAATGAGAGATATAGAGTGACTATCATTCCATCTGATCAACTGGTCTTCTCGCACTATTATGGAATATTTGTATCTCCATAATATGGCCCAAATTTCAGTGGGTTTCGTGAGCCATATCCACCAAATTTTTTCCCTCAAAACATGGTTGTAGAGGGTTTGGGGGGTCTCTTAATACTAGGACTCCTGTATGTTTTGGTTTACACAACTCCCTCCAGTTGACCTAGTCTGATTTGTGGCCTGCCTTTGTGCCTTTCCATAGGAATTTTCACTGGATGCTTTTGATGGTATTGAGAATATAAATGTTGGCGACAAGAGTAGAGAATATGTATAAAGGAAAGGCTTGCAAGACTAATTTTAGAAGTACTATACGACTAGGAAAATTGAGGGTTTGAAAGGTCCCAAAGCTAAGATGTTTTTCCAGGGACATCATAAGGCCCTCCCAGGAGATATTACAGAGTGCATTTTTTATGAGACGGATTCCTATATAATTGGATGGAAGGGATCCCCTGTTGAAGCCAAGGATGTAGACTATGAATGAATTGATGGCTCTAGGAGTATTAAAGAAGAAAATATGATAGTTTTCATGATTAATGGATGTTCCTGAAGTTGTTAATAATTTCCAATAAATGTCTAGCTTCATGGGAAATGGGAAATCCCATCATCAAGGTGCCATCCAAAAAATGGCTTTGTGGAATGGGAGTGGGAGGGTTCAAGCCATGGAGTGGAATCCCTTGGAGGGATCCTTCCACCATATTATCTTTGATGTAATGAATTAAAACTTCTGCCATGATGATGAAAAGGAAAGGGGAAAGTGGATCACCTTGGTAGATCCCTTGAGGGGGTAATAAAGGTCAAGAGGGGACCCCATTAATCAAAATAGAGAAGACGGTTGAAGAGGTCAGTGTGAGGATCCATATGAACCATTCTTGACTGAACCCGAAGGAAAGGAGAAGGGATCACATGTACTTCCAACTGAGTGTATCAAAGGCTTTGGAAAAATCCAATTTTATTAGCATACCGGGGGTGCCAATTATTTTCAAGGAATGGATAACTTCATGTGAAAGAAAATTGATATCCATAATTTGGTGTCCTTCTATATAACCATATTTTTCATGATAAATGATATGAGGAAGGATGGTTTTGATTCGAAGATTTATTACCTTAGTTCGAACACTGTAAATGACATTACAGAGAGAGATATGCATGAAGTACTTGGGTTGGGTGACTCTCTCCTCCTTGGGAATAACGGTGATAAAGGTAGCATTGAGTGTTGGAAGGACCTATCCCAATATTCTGGAATTCTCGATGATATTCCACACCTCCTCCCTAACCAAGGGCCAACAATAGTGGAAAAATTCAGTAGTGATGTCGTTCAGTCCTAGAACCTTCCCAACCGACATGTTTTTTATTGCTTGGTTAACCTCCTCAATTTTGACTAGTCTTAAAACGACCACATTCTAATTAGAGATGATAAGAGAGGGGATATGTTGTGGTATTTTCTCAATTGATGTAGAATGATCAATATGGGGCTATATGAGAATGTCTTGATAATATATAACCATTTCTTGTTCCATGCCATAATGGGTGGTTAGGATGTGACCTTGTGCATCCTCTAGTTTTGTAATTATATTTATATGACAGCGTTTGATCATGGACTCGTGGAATAATTTAGTGTTTTTTCCCCTTCCTTTAGCCACTGGATTCTAGATTTTAACGCCAGAGGATTTACTCGTGTGCATATCTATATTCCAACTACTGCTTGACCTTTGCTTCCTCTTCCTATAGCTATTTTGTATAACCCTTGTGAATGATATCGTGTTGAATGATTATCATCCTTTGTTCTAGATCTCATTGGGCTGGAAAGATGTTCCTGAAGGTGGTTCAATTCCAAATCTTTAAGTGTTTCTTAAAAAAATTCAACTTTTGTTGGAAGTGGTGCATCAGTGAACCATGCGAGATGGTTGCATCCTCCCACCATTGATGGTGATTATCTTGAAATTCGGGGTGGGTGAGACATAATTTTTCAAAGTGAAAAGGCCTCTTTCTGGGTAAGTCAACCATGTCCATCCAGAGATAAACATGCCAGTGATCAGAACCAAATATTGCTAGGACACTGGCTTCCAGCATGAATCCCTCCATCATTAGTGGTTTTGAAACTAGGAAGCGAACTAATATGCACATTATATGTTGAGACCATGATCTCTTGTTAGACCATGTGAAATTCCCATTGATGTTTTCTATGTCTATTAGGCCCAAATATTCAATGTTTTCTTTGAATTACTCCTAATCACGTTCTATCCTATGGATACCCCCTCGCTTTTCTTCGAATGAGATTATCATGTTGAAATCCCATCCTAGAATCCAACGACGTCCTCTTGTAATGTTACTTAAGCATCGAATACTTTGTAGGAAGCTCTGCTTGTCTAGTTGGAGCTAGGGACCATAAACATTGGTGATTATCCCCTCTTTATCTGAGCCTATTTCTTTGTATTCTACTGAGATCATTCATCTAGTGGTGAAGAAACCATCTAAAAGTATTATGGTTGGATTACATAGAATGGCAAGTCCACCAGATGGCCCCTATAGAATATGTGAAAATGGTGTTTGCTTGTTTCCAACATTGGGTGAGAATGTGATCCATTTTCAAACATGCACATTTGGTTTCCTGAAGGAGTAGTATGTATGGATTTTCATCTATGATACAAGATCGAAGAAGTGTTTGTTTACTTCTCCCATTTAATCCTACGATGTTCCATGAGATGATATTCATGAGGAAGAGGGTGTGGGGAGGCACGGAAAACTATCTGAAATCAATTGGATCTGGCCAGAGTTTACCATGAAGTTACCTACGTCCTAGATGAGATGCTGAGTGGAATTGCGACCGTGATTCTTCTCATATTTTGATTTGTTATGATTCTCTTTAAGGGGGTATCTATGGATTCATAGACCCTTGATAGCTCTGGATGTTGCTCTGAATGTGGATTCTAGGTAGACCTTGTGGAATTTTCTTAGTTATTCCAGAGGTATAGTGTACATATTCTTTCATTGATAGGATTTTCCATATTTATCAGGCCTACCCCTGCTAGTTCCCTCTCGTCCAACTCAATTTCCATGTCCCCTACTTCCTCAGATGGTATATCACCACCTCCATGTGTGATCTGTGTTGGTTATAATTTCTTCCAAGACTGGTCCTTTTGGGGAGCTTGGTTTGGCCTTTGCCAGCCGGTTTCCTTGATGGGATACCTTATAGGGAAACTACATATGATTGTATACCTTACAAAAAATATCCACCATTCTAACACAATTTGGCTTATTTTCAAAATAAAATAAAAAAGTACTTAAGAGTCTTATTATAGTTGCAGAAAAGAGACAAACCAAGCCACACCCAAATAACAATGTTTCATCCAATAACTAACATCCATGCACTAGTGATTAAGTGATGCTACCCCTCTTATGATATATAGGTGATTTCCATATCATCCAAAGCCGATAATCCATGTATTGAGTTTTGATTGAAGTTTCCATATCTTATTGAGTCTTAGATTTGACATCAACATTGTGATAAGTGATTTGTACCTAACCATTGTCTTGTATTCAATGATAATAATTTTGTATATAAAAAGTCCACACCCTTTTGCAATATGAAACCCTATTGGATCCCATGAGCACTACCTCTATCTTTTAAGAACATATAATTGGGTGTATTACTACCTTTATCAAAGAAGTGTATGTTTGATAACCACAAGTTATCAATGAGAGGTTTGTATTCATGTAGGATAATAGGGGAGCACCATATCAACTATTATTTAACATAATGATAATTTCGATATGAAGTTTTACCCTTTCCATTGCAAAAATGGACTCATGGGTTCATAGAATTTCCAAATACTTATATATATGGAGGTTCCTACAATATTGACCAGAACTAGAGTGATTAGGAGGACTTGAAGGTTATGACATTTGTGACCTTTTCTTCCTATATGGAAGATCATAAGAAATAAAATTTGATATGAACATTTCCAAGCTTTGTCCCATTTTAAGGATCCAATGATCCATTTACTGTGTAAGGAAAGGCCTTGTTTACACACATTTATGACCCCCACCCTTATTAATATTTGGAATTGAATATATGGTCTTATTAACTTGATGGAAACCTCTCCTTCCTTCCTAGTGAACCTAGTGAAAGGCCCAATAATATTCTCAATTTTGACATATGCAATTGCTAAGGGTGGAAAATGAAGAGTAGTAAACATATGTAGTGGTAAGGATATTGGTGAAAATTTTGTATCAGGTGAAAAATGACATAGGTCAAGTGAGATAATTTTAAATATATGCCTCAATCCTATGCATAAGTGATTTACATGGCTCCTTAGGGAGGTTTGGATTGAAACTAATATTCTTAGAAGTTCAAATATTTATGTATGTTTAATTGAATCCAAACCTATATTATAAATCCATTAGGTGAGTGTGTTATTTATTTATCACTGGCACTTACTTTTATTCTATTGGATATTGGAGCCAAATGATAGAAAAAAGGTTTCTAAGCACTCAATAGTGTTGTAGTAAGAGGTGTCATCTTTCTGATGTTGAGAAAATACTCATCAATGAATTGCCCATTATTTATCCAAAGATCCTCGTGCTCTACAAGATGGTTACTCATAGTCTTCCCCAACCCAACACTCCTTTGAAGTAAATACCCAATATCTTGGGCCTCCATCACATAAAGAATCAACATTGATGAACATCCCTAGTTGATATCCCTACACAACCTGATCTCTTTCTATGTAATTCCAATAATGGTAAGGCACATAATAGCACTAGCAAAAAATGTTATTGCATCTTGAATGAATCACTAGCCAAAACCAAGGATGGGTGGTATGGTTAGAATGAAATTCTATTCAACTTTATTGTATGATTTTTCTATATCAATATTCCTCAACAACATATTAAAGACTATCGAACATGCCCACGTAATGCCTTGGTATAGAACCACACTATTATTGAGGATGTATTAGCTTTAAACAAATATTATCTTCTCTAGATGAAATATATTAGGAACGATATGCTTCACTCTTACCATTAAGGATTTAGTAATAATTTTGTGAGAAACACTTAATAGAGTTATGGGATTCTAAATAATGATCAATCTAGGTTCATTAGATTTTATAATAAACTCAACATCCCCTCTATTGACAATCTCCCCTAATGCCATGGTTCAATTAATAGATTCTTAGTCAACCCAAAAGAGATCATGGTCTGCAAAATTCCAAGTGGATTTGAAAACATTACCTAGGAATCCATTGAATCTTATACAATTCTCATTGACCATCTCAAGAATGGAAAAGTTTATCTTGTTGAGAGTCTCAATTTAATAACATGTAGATACTTATGGCTTACAAGGGAAAAAACAACATGGGTTTGTTGTTGGACAACTGAGAGGGGGGGTGAATCAGTTGTTACTGTGCTTAAACAATTATGACCATTTTAAATTCTTTACAGAACACTCAATGATGCATGGAAGTAAGCAATATAATATTCAACATCAATCACACACATGAAATATACAGAGACAGATATTTCTTGAGGAAACCCATAAAAGGAAAAACCTCTTCTTCCTGATATGATAAGTAATCTTAATTTTATTTACATTATCATTCTTATGAGCTCCAAATCCTCTTGAGGCTACAACCTCTGTTTTACAAGCAACAACTTTCTGAGAGCACCAACTCTCTGGTTTCTCTAGCACCCACTAGAAGGAAGCACCAACTCTCTGGTTTCTCTAGCACCCACTAGAAGGAAGCACCAACTCCTTGAGTGTTCCAGCACCAACTGGATGGAAGCACCAACTTCCATTTACACAGGAACCAACCTGTCTAACAGAGAACAATAGTTCTCCCTTGCACCACCCTGCCACCCTGGTTTTTCTGGCTGCAACCAGATGGAAGATACAACTCCATGTGTTCAAGCACCCACTTGAAAATCTAAGGAAAACGGTCCTCCTTAGAACCTCCCTACCACCCTGAAATATAAATCTTTTCTTTCTTAAATTTATCACATTGATACAACATTTATCTATGAATTACCAGTCTCATCATTGTTTTGCTACACTGCTCTGCTCTACCTGCATCATTGTCTTCCTGCTCGCATCTTTTTGAGCTTTATGATCTTCTATGTATTTGTATGCACACCTCGACTTTCTCTTCCTATCTCAGGTATGCATTTATGTTCCTTGCTTCTTCTGCACTTTATGCTCTATGTCTTATTTCCATTCTATGCGCTATCCCTCTTCTGTGCGTTTCAAATCCTCCACACAACATGCTTCTACCCACATGAATCACACTTAATAGAATAAACCATCTCTTATATGTTCTGCATATATTTATCATGCCAATTCCTCTGCCACATCATCCATGCAACTCATCATATTGTTTGGCGGTTATACTGAGTCTGTTCATCATCAATGGCTTATCCTAAGACTCTTTGCCTTCTCAGGTAGTGAGACACTTCATCTTCTTTGTCATAGTTGATCTTATCCTCTCTGTTGAAGTTACAGAATTTGAAACTTTTCCATATATCAATTGTCCTTGTTGTTCCAGAGTCTGTACTTAAGGCTTAGAAGTACAGTGTCTAGGCATTTGAAAGTGGGTAAAGGATAGAGAAGATAGAAACGCCAACCTTCGGCAAGGGAAACTAGGGAATATTTCTATGTTGGCATTGTCTAGCTTCCAATTGTTCCTGGATGCTTATATCATGTTCAATCGCTACCCATGAACGTTCGAGTTCAACCCGGGTGGTGGTTGTTTTAAGGATGGTATCGAAAAGGTTTAAGGCAATGTGCGTTTGATTTGATAATCCAAGTTCTATATTGGACTGTGTTGGTACAGGGACAGTCATGGAGGAACAGTAAAATAAGAAAACTTCAGGGGGGATTTAAGTGTTGTCTCAATTCGGTCGTATAAAAGAGAGTTTATGGTTTCAGGAATAAAAACGAGGTGCAAATCAAAGGCTCTTTCCTGTAACTGGGTTATATTTTAATAAAATGTATGAGGTGGGAGAAAACATTTAGCAGTCTATCGAGTAAGTCTCCTATCAAGGGAGAATCTCATGTATAAACAGAAAAAGAAAAATGTAAGGAAATAACCCGATGAAGCATAAAATATATATAGAATTCTGAAAGTGTTGACTGGTCTTATACCC
>ML778633.1:43891-55342 GCA_009831015.1 Picea engelmannii
CATACTTAGGGGGAATATCAACAATAACCACATCCATCAAGATACTCTTAACCGGGACCTGTGCCAAGGTAACTACTAAATCCTTTATCATTCCCATACACTTAACCCTTCTCGAGTCAAAAGAATAAAGATCTCCGTAAGGTCTGGTGATTTGGAGACCCAATTTGTCCATAGTAATTTTAGGCATAACGTTATGGGAGGCTCCAGAGTCTAACATGCAATTATGTAGCAATTGATCGTATACATTTAAAGTGATCTAAAAGGGAGCAATAGTGTCTTTGGCCCCTTCAAAATGTGGACCAAAGGTGATGTTAGGTTTGTCATCTTCCAGATTTAAAACGTCAGACTGGATTTCTAGCTCTAAGACACCCATCACTTTGGTAATCTACTTCCGATAAACAGGGTTTTTTGCTAGTTCTACCAGAGGGATTGGTATCTTAATTTTATTTATCTCATTTTCAAAACTGAAAACTCCGCTCACCTTGTTTGTTTCCTTAGTTGGGACTTTTGAATCCTTCCTTTCTGACTTATTCGTCTGGACCGCTTTATTACTCATGGTCTTGGTTGAAGGCATAATTTTATTAGTTGTTTCGATTCCTTGTGCTTGGGTCTCAACTTTTCCCACTTTGGACTCTTGTGTGCTTACTACTTTCGCTTTGTCATTAGGTAATAGGGTCTCTTCCAGAGTAGGCTCATAAGTTTGCCCTCTTGGGAGGATTTTCTTAGGTTGAGTAGTTGAGATGGGCTTACTCTTAGATCTCAAGTTGTACTTAGGTTGGATCTCGACCATTATCATTTCAGTTTCTTGTTGAGAGCCACAAAGGTCAGTATGATCACTTTCTTCGCCTTTAATCGACGGTTGTTGAGTGTTTAGAGATTTTTCATAATATTCTCCAGTCATATATGGTTGTGTGCAGTCATCAACGAAGTTCATGACATCATTATCCGAATCTCCGAAATCTTGAAAATCGTTCGCTCCTACAAAATTTTCGCTCTTTAGGGGAGCTTGTAGTTTTTGATCTTCGTTTTTTATCTGTCTTTGTTGGTTTGGGGGGTTGGGGTTCCTCTTGAAATCCTTTTTGGCGAAAGAATCAGCTTTGGCCTTTTCTAGCTCCATTCTGGATATTTTATTAGATAGTTCTTTAATTACCCTGGCCATATTGTCTACTTTGTCGGTTGTGGATCTATTAGACCCTGACGGACCTGCTTGTTCTCTAAAGCGTTTAGTTTCTCGGTTTCTCATTTCTACTCTACCTTTAAGCTTACCAGAAGCCATCATATTCGACTCAATTTCTACCATGTCATCCTGCATTCGGTTTAGGGTGGCTCCCCTTCTTTCTCGCAAAAGGAGTGAAAAATCCAGTTCGAAAGCCCCTGCTGAAGTTACTTTGGCCGCGGGTTGAGATAGTTTAACCTCGGGTGGGATCTTGTTATAGAGCTTGTTGAATCTTTGAATAAACTCCATGACTGTTTCTGAATTCTTTTTTCTTAAAGACCCAAATTTGGTTAAATAATATAGGTGGTCCTTTCTTTCGCCCCATTGTCTGAGGAAAGCATCTTCCAAGGCATCATAAGACAAGATAGATGCTGCAGGTAGACTCTGAAACCAAGTTTGGCCCTGGCCTTCGAAGGTTTGGACAAGAAGCCTCAAATACACATCCTCATGTTAATTACCTAGGATGTCTACGAATTGATCAAAGAAATTAATATGTTCGGCTGCGGTCAGATCTCCTTCCCCAGTAAATTTTGGCAATTTTTTTATATAATTTCCGGGAAGGTCGTGCAGAGGGACGGGCAATACCAAGGGAGTGTATCTTGCTGCAACTTTCACAAACACTCTGGGAGGGGGGGTAGGCCCTTGGCCTCCATCTCCTCCTATAGGAGCTCCTCCCCCTCCTCCTCTGATAACCCCTCCACCTCCTCCTCCGACAGCAGCCATCATTATTAGTGGAAAGTCATAAAGGGTGTTTCAGAAAATTAAAATTGAATCTTCATTTTCTTCGTGAAGAGGAAAATCTGACAATGAATGATAAGGAATGTGAGGACTTGGTTCCTCAAATTTGCAAGAGATGAAATCAGGAGAGCCGACAGGTGTGGAAACCGAATGTGTAACACACTCTTCGGAATTAGGTGAGGTCGGGAAATTTAACTAAAGGAAAGATGGTATGTCAATTGCTGACGAACTTTCAAGAGGGCCCTTTCCTTTGTGTACTAAGGGGATTGTCGAATGAATCTCACTCCTAACCTCAGAGAAGTTTGATGTTAGATCTTTAGTATCAAAGAGAGGACTGTGTGAAGTTAAAGGTTCAGAAGAACTTTTAGTCTTCAGTTGTGGGTGTTTAAGCTTGTAGACTACAGTGGTTGTCTTAAGAGAGCCTCTCACCTTTATAATCTTCTCGGGATCTGTAACGGGTGTAATCTTCTTACCATCGGGGTTTTGTCTGGTATTCCTTCGACCGAATGCTAGTTTATTATTTGTGGAGTCGCCAAGTGAAAAATTGGAAATCCTTAAAAAGGTGTGTACTCTTTGTTCACTATCAAAGGGTAACACTTTCAACGGAAAAAACAATGTCGTTTTCCCAGGGAAAAAATTTCATAACTTCGGTCCCCGACAACGGCGCCAAAAAGATGTTGTTCCAAATTCTGTACTTAAGGCTTAGAAGTATAGTGTCTAGGCATCCGAAAGTGGGTAAAGGATAGAGAAGAGAGAAATGTCAACCTTCGGCAAGGGAAACTAGGGAAGATTTATGTGTTGGCATTATCTATCTTCCAACTGTTCCTGGATGCTTATATCATGTTCAATCACTGCCCATGAATGTTCGAGTTCAATCCGGGTAGTGGTTGTTTTAAGGATGGTATCGAAAATGTTTAAGGGAATGTGCGTTTGATTTGATAATCCGGGTTCGATATTGGGTTGTGTTGGTACAGGGACAGTCATGGAGGAACAGTAAAATAAGAAAACTTCAGGGGGAATTTAAGTGTTGTCTCAATTCGGTCGTATAAAGAGAGTTTACGGTTTCAGGAATAAAAATGAGGTGCAAATCAAAGGCTCTTTCCCGTAACTGGGTTATATTTTAATAAAATGTATGAGGTGGGAGAAAAMATTTAGTTGTCTATCRAGTAAGKCTCCTATCAAGGGAGAATGTCACATATAAACAGAAGAAGAAAAATGTAAGGAAATAACCCGATGAAGAATAAAATATATATAGAATTMTGAAAGTGTTGAATGGTCTTATACCTACTAATAGCTGGTACAGAGGAAAAAYAGTAAACAATATAGAAAACCAAAATTCATTCACTMTAGTAGAGGTTGTACTAAATTATAGTGCATCATTCATCAGATACGAATATGAAATGAAACGAAATATGAGATACAAGAAAACAAACTCATAACACAGTCGTGATGGAATTGAGAATCTTCATATTTGCTTTATATTAACTCTCAAAATGTAAAACCTCTGTTACAATCGACACAAAAAGGTCCARCCCCTTTTCTTTCTTTCTATGGTATATTTATACAGTTTTACAATAAGATGGAATCTCAATCATTGCAAAATTTTCAGTTATGATAGGGAGGAGAGAAATCGCTCCATTTCTTCTTATCTGTCTTTATTTGGTGCTAGAATCTTGTCCTCACGCGTGCTCGGTACAGGTGACACATCTTTCAACCAGCTGAGATATCAGCCTTGACGGTTCTGCTTGACAATTGGCTTCAAAAGAGTAACAATCTCAGGCTAATTGCGGCAGCCCATCTTCCATCTGTCTGCCTATGATGTCGATAGTGCATAATTGCGCACTTGGTTTAATCATACATTTATCTATTTGGGTTATGTCTGCCACAGTCACTTGTGAGATCTCGGCTGAATCTCTTTCCTCTTTTTCATTTAAATCAAGTGAGATTTTTTCCATATTCATTTGAATCAATGCCTCGGCATTACCTCCGCTATCAATGCCTAGCAGTTTACCATCTACAGAACTAAAAGTCTCTTCTAAGGATTTTGTTACCCTCTTGGCTTGCAGCTTACCTTTCGAGATGTTGTGTTCCCATTATTTTAATAGAATGTTTCCTCTGGTCTGCTCCAAAATGGTAAACCTGGGAGTACTTCCCAAATCCCTGTTGTTTGTAGCTATCACAGCCTCTTGAAAGGCGACCCGTGCTGCTCCATCTTCTCTTTCTCTAGCAAATAAATTCTCCAAAACTTGATTAACCGGCAAACATTTTTCCTGAATCACTTCTACCTTGGCGAGTAAATTTCGTTGGGCAGCAGAGACTCTGCTCCGAATATCCATCGCCTGGGACTAGAACATCCCGATATTTATCACTTTACTTTCGACGATTTCGACTCTAGCCTGTAGCTGTTCGTTCAAATATTTTTGATGGCCCGCTTGCATCTGACCATTCTGAACCACCAGTTGTGCTTGTTTGAGCTTAGTCTTGAGCAGCTCTATCTCACTTTTATTGGCCAACCTTGCTTTCTCTATTCCTACACTCGCCTGGTCTTTGGCAGCCTCCGCTGTTGTGGCTAGTCTGGCTTCTAGGGTCTTGATGAGGTGATTTTTTCATTTCAGCGGGTTTTTCAAAACCCCGACTGAAAATTGGTTCGCTGTGGCATATGCCCCTAATGTCCCAACTATTTCTGTTGAGAACTGTTCATTCTTCTTGTCCTTCCCATCAGTCATAACTTTGTATTTCTTGACTGCCGATTCCCCTTCCTGATAGAATTTTCTCTTTACCACTGCCTTTCTCTTCTTATCGAAGAAGAACTCATTTGGAGGGATCTCTTCCAGCCTTATAGGCCTCAGTTCTTCATTTAAGATCCACCCTGTGTCAATATTCCCCTAAGTTGACTGCAAGGGAGTAACTGATGTGATAGGATCTTCGATTTTCTTCGTTGATTTTCCCAGAGTAGTAACTAGAGTCTACTTCTTCGGCGGGTTGGGAGTCTTTATCTCTGCTTTCAGACTCTTAGTTTTCTCTCCCCCATCTTGGTGTTTTTCTTGACCAGGAATCGCATCCTTGGAGCCTTTGGCATCTTTTTGTTTCACCTCCGCTGTACTCGGATGCTCACCCCATAATAATGCAGGAAGACAACTACGTCGATGTTCTTGGAATTTCAAAACATCGTCCCTCTCTTCAGGTGCTAAGGTTTGTATCCAAGCTAAAATCTCGACATAAGATCTTGGGCCTCGAAAAATGTCATCCGAGGGAGAATTTTCGTGTCCAAACCTCTTGAGTCCGCAACTGGCCAAATGATTACTCACGACCCTTTGCGGATCGTGCTTCTTGAATTCAATAAGGACCAACTTTAGGTCTTCCAGGGCTGTTTCCTCAACTTTAGCATGCCCGAAATCTAACAAAGAATATGAATTTAAATGAACAAGAAAAGGTGGCCATACCTTTTTTGAGTATCCCTTAAGCTCCTTGCTTATACCACCGATTATTGTTTGTCTAGCAACCTCACGACAAGCCAGCTTGTCGGGAATGAATAATGGTAATGCATGCGGGGGAACAGAAGCCCCGAAAACTCTGAGATATGAGAATTCAGCTTCTACATACTAGTCATCTATGCTGCTCAAATTCCTCACTATACTGTCTGAGATCCTGGGTGACGGGTGGACGAAAATAGTGACATGCAGCGGTACCATCACCCAGTTGAAGATTTCATATACGAAGTCTGTCGCTTTGTTTTCCCACAACTTCGAATGATAGACGTGGATGGCCTCGTCCTCTGTGTTAACGCTCTATAATCTGCCTAAGGTTGTGGAGGCAATCACAGAGGTAACCTCATACCACTTAGAGTCTTGGATCTATCCCTCCAAGGCTCATAGAGGGCTCTCTCTTTTCGATTTAACTTGGTTTGTATGAGATGGATGTTGGGCTAGCTATGAAAGTAGGGGGTTGGGGTTTTGGTTTTTAAATAGTTGTTTTGGGACAGTGAGGAGGGCCATTGGGCAAATGGGGTCTGCGCTTAAATATGTGATTCACTCTCAGATCTTGACAAAGTTCTTACACAGGGCAAGGTAGTAGAAATGTTGGATCGAATTAAGTTTTGATGGTGTCAATTTGAGGAATAACTAGGGGAGGAAAAATCCAATCAAAGGAGAAGCTAAGAATTCCTTCACAGAGCTTTTTAGATGAGTAACATAAAGATTATCAAAAGAACAGATGCAGAGTATTTGCCAATAAATTCTACTCTGTTAATATCTTCTAACAATAAGAATTGACAACAAGTGAAAAGATGACAGGAAAAATACTTAACAGAGGAAGAACGCCACCAACACATCCTCACAAGAATCCTGTAAAAAGCATGCCCATTACTGATCAATCATTAAAGATTACAGAAAAAATTTCAGGCCAAACACAGCCCACGGTCCAGTAAAATAAAAAAAACCCCTCACAGGTCGAACCCTCTATTTGTCTTTTACATCTGTATATATCCAAAAGTTCCCTCATCCTTCAAAAGATTCGAGTTTTAACTCTACTTTCTAAAAATAGAAAAGTAGTTACAATCCTCTTAACACATGTCACAGATGGTCTCCCAGAAACAAAATCAAATAAAAATGTAAATAACCACTAATTTGAGAAAGTTCGATAGGCCTCTCGATTTCTAGAACTGCCTCATTTGTTTTGGTGGTATTTGGGTCTTGACTACCATCTGCATTCAAATGATATGCCTCAAAACAGGATGCTCTGCCACCTCTGTCTAACTGCTGCCTCGGATTCTGGAGATGATCTTTTCTTGTTGGCTTGCTCCTGGAAATATGGGATTTTATTTCCACCTATACCTTTGACTTCCAGCTGCGAATTTACTTCCATCAGAAGACCAACTACATTTCAATAAGTTCTTTTCAAAGTTGTGTTGATGGCCTGTTAAGATTTTCACACATCTATTCTGAGGGGCATATGGACACATATCCCAAATATGAAAAGAACAATCCATGGAATAAGTCAGAAGATAAGAGCCATCTGAACTTAACTGCATTCTTGTGTTGTGTCTACACGCTTTAATGTGGGGGTATTTGTCTCACTGTCTATGAGGAAGTCTTTTGTCTTGTTTTCTGAATCTTCCCATGATTTTGTAGATGAAACTAAAGTGATCTCTTTGGGTGTTGCTTGAGTACTAGGGCCCTGTTCCAGTGCAATTTTTGATTTTGGCTCAGATGGAAGAGAATTATTGAGGAAAAGAGAGACCACTGCACAATCATCCACTTTGGGAGTTGGATATTTTAACCTCCATGCTCGAACAACATATTCCACCAAATCTCTAGCTGTAGTTGTTTGAGAAGGTGTCAATGCCACAATGTCCAGAACCTCCTTATTAGACAATACATCCTAGACCCCATCAGAAGACAATACAATGAACTCATCTTTTTCAGTTAAACGATAGTAAGAGACATCAGGCACAGTAATCAGGCCAAAGTCCTTCAGACAGAAATCACCAAAAGCTCTAGCCATATCCAGCCCTGGGGAATCATTATGAGGCAACCAAACACATGATACCTCAGGCTCATCATGCAATGCAACAACTTGGCCTTTGCATTTTCAAATCCTCTCAGCTTCCCTTGGGAGATTGGGTTTCAAATCCACAGTCAACTGCACTGCAGACAATGAATTGTCTTGAACTCTTATACCCAGAACTGCTCTTGAGTATCCAACATTATCAATTACCAAGTCTTGTCCCTGCTTCACCAAAGTTACTGCAGTAGTTCCACTACAAAAACAATCTATTGTAGGATGCATCCTCAACTCCTTATCCATTACTTTGAAGGCTTTCATAAATGACTCTTTCAATGTCAAAAATATTTCTGGGCACTTCTCCCTCTCTTCCATATCTGTTGACTCCCTCCATTCATCATCCATGGTAACTGATAGTGATTTCTCATAATTATTTCTTCCCACAGTGCTATTAGCCATTGTAGTGCCCCACTGACCGGGAGCATCATAATCAACCCTTGAACCCATCAGATCATATAACCAAGCCTCTATCTTTCCATCAACAATCGTTGAAAAGATAAATTGAATGTTTTTCCTTTATAATGGGGGCATACAGAATACACCGGTGCTTCATGACCTTCAAAAGTATATTGCCTTGCACCAGTAACAGCATCCCATACCTTTATAGTTTTTTCATCACCATAGGTAATAATACACAATTGCTTGTTGGGATGTGAGAAGGCAAGGTCATTTACACCTCCAACATGAGCATCAATCTCCAAATGTTTTCGCAAGTCATTATCAACATGGAAGGAATATGTGTGCACTATGTGCTTCGAATAAGCTACTCCAAACAAAGAACCATCTGGACCTCACACAACACGATTGATCGATACAATAGGATCCTTGAGAACTGCAGTCGGTTAGACAATTTCCCAACTATTTCTGCAACCAACGCTTTCATAGGTGCAACATAAACAACTTTTAACTTGCTCAAATCAACAGAACCATCTGCACCCATATTGAGAGAAATCTGTTGAAGTATGGTTAACATGGAAACATTAGTCTTCCCAACACCCGTAAACAAGGAAGCTTTATATACTTTGCTCTGCACTCTGTTGAGTTGCTTCATCCCAGAAAATGCAGGTTGTCCCCAATCTGGCATATCCAATATCTTCAGAAGTTCCTCTCCTTCAGCAAGTGGTTTCGCCTTTAATGCAGGGACATGGACTTCTTCATTAAACTTATTGCATACAATTTCCAATCCCTTCTCTTCAGAATCGGTGGCATTATTGAATTCTACTTCACACTCAGTTGTGAAGTGAATGTATGTCTTTGAATGCCTTGTGAAAATGCCAATTTTCCCAATTACCGCAACAGGTGTTGGATCAAGGACAGGGGCATCAAACGGAGTAATCAAAACTCAGATCTATACAATTAATATTTAAACGACTGTCAACTCAGTTTGGATTTTGGTGAACTGTAATGAACACAATTGTCATTTTTAAACTCATAGCTGGTTGTGTGAGGATTTCACGTTTGACACTTGGTCAACACTGCATATATAATTTTTATTTCTCATATAGGTGTTGATATATGCAAATGATCCCACCATTATTCAGTGCATTGAGTAATATACAAAACCTTTGTGGGCTCCTCCTTCATATGACTTGGTACATGGCACTTGGGTGCCTTGTCTTGGCTTTACTTGTGTTGGGCGTTGGCTCATGTTCGTTCACCCGTGTCTTGTGTGTTGATCACTGTAGGTGAGTAGCTCGAGGACTAAATATTGGCCTTCGGGCCCAAAATTTTGGCAAAATTTTAAATTAAATAAAACCCTGTAGAGTCGTAATCTTTCTGAAACCGCATTCATTGATGAAGGATTTTGCCAACAAAGATCCGGGAACACGACATGCAGCCATCATTTGTTCTATGACATCAATGGAGAAGACATCTTTGGAGAGGTGTTGATAGCCCTTTGTCAAATTCGCATTTTCAATATGGGCCAAGAGCAATCTTCTTTATGCCTGAAATGGATATTAGTCAGAATATTGATTTCCTATAATTTATAGGATTCTAACACTCTGCTAGAGTTCAACTCCAGCTCATTAAGGGAAATGGTGTTAGAAAGCACATGGCGTCCATAATGTATGTAGACATAAAAAACAAAGAGATCTTTCTGCTCTCTTTCTGTGCCCGATACTCTGTAACCCGATTGGTCAAGTTATCAGATAGCATTTTCGCCCAGTCGAAGGAACAGCCTTCGGTGACTCGACGTATTAGAGGCACCCATTGAAGAAATAAATGTGAGGTGTCCTCTCTCCCGTATAATCTGCATGTCATCATAGCTACATACTTGAACTGTGGTTCCAAGGAAGCTATTGAATATATACCATGACGATCTGTCCTGAACTTCGCAAGGTGCGAAACCCAATCTCTTATTAAGCTAGACATAGTCTTTTCATACTGCACACATTCCTTCTATTTGAACTCTTCCAAGAATTTGGCATCATATGTAAGGTCAGACGTTGTGGGAAACTTGTACATAGTTTGCAGATGTTCATGTCTGAAAGTCCCGATGGTGACCTTATGCTCATTCATGATGGTTCTGGTTGGTATGTCCACATGGTCTAATGCCCATCGAACCATATCATAATACGGGAGAAATTGTGGCCTGGCCACTACTTTATGCATTCCTGATTGAATGACGATCTTATATTTGGTGGTTATGTCGTCTTTTTCATTGTCGTTGTAATCATTGGAATAATCCACTAATTCGGCCTGCAGAACATCAGAAACAAATGACCAGTTCGGGACAGAGTCGACACTTCGAGGTGAAGTATCAGCGACATTGTCTGAACCCTGTCCTGCAACCTCAATGCTGGCTTTAGATGTTTTTCACGGGGCCATGACTGGAGATCTTGCTTTATCTCTTCTGCGATAAAAATATGTATACATACATAAGTTAGCTCGTTGAGAAAGTGTGCTCTACATAATATAGAAATGAACTTGTTATTACGAATAACAAATCTATATATTCAAAAACTCAGTACTGTTTAGAACAGATCTGTCAAATCATGTTTAGAAATAAAATTAGCAATAAAAACCCAATCTTTATTTGTCGATTCGCCTTATTTCTAATTAATGCCATAAATTTTGGCGGTTCGAAATGTCAGTTGGCGTAAGGAAGAATTACGACTGCTTTGTAAATTGTGCAAGCATCAAAACACGGAAGATACTGATTTAGCTTAATTAATCCGGTTTTACCGAAGTTAATTAATCTTTCGGTACTCATTGTATCAAGAATTTTTGCTTTAACCCTTTGAACCTCTAACACCCGAAATTACGATGATTGACTTTGGTTAATAAAAACATAATTGTGATTAGGTGCTTAATTAATTACGTAATTATTTATATCGCCATATCGCGACTCGGAGCTTCGAAGGTCAGTTTTCGGGAAGTTTTCATGTCAAGCTATGAAACCGTGAGATCGCGATAATACGTTTTAATTAAAAGGGAAGATAAACTCGGATTAAGTGTTTAATTAATTGTGTTCATATCTTTATCGTGACTTCGCGAGTCGAGGCTTAGACAATGTATCTTTTTAAAGATAAAATGTTGAGTGGTGAATTGCCGACAAAACTTAACCATGGCTTAGCTTTTACCTTTAACCTTGACACGGGTTACCAAAATAAGGATTTCGTGGTTTTGGCTATCGGGGTTACGACAATAAGACTTTTGGATTTAGTGAACGCCAAGGTGCAAAAACCCGATGATGTTTAATCATGATTTAGGAAAATTTTACTCCCGTTACTGCTCTGGGTAAAATTTTAAAGCAATTTCGTCGTTTCGTTGCTCAGGATTTGTGAACTATGTGATCTATAGCATCCAACCTACGAAATCCCGAGGTAGAACAAAAAGGGGGAAATTTTGACAAAAAGTAGAACTCACCTCGAGAGTACAATAATTATCGCTACTTGCGTGATAAGACTTCAGAGATTTTGAAACCACAGATG
>ML778633.1:58470-92957 GCA_009831015.1 Picea engelmannii
TTTCATTCTTTGAACCTAAATAACCTGAGTCATACCTGCTTTCCCTTTTTACAAATGAAGGACCTGTGTTAGACTTCTTAGGAGTACGGATTTTTTCCTTGTTGTATCCAAGACTGGATTTTTCATTTGGTGATCTCTGACTATCCAAGATCTCATCCAGGATCATGGAACTATTCAAGAACTTGATTTGGGTATTTGACTTCTCAAACTTCTTTCTAATATTCACAACTTCTTCTTCCAACTTATGACATGATTCTTCTTCTACTTCTTCCATGGGATAAATGCTAACAGAACATTCTTTTATTGTATATGAGTCTTCTTATTTTCTTGTAGGGGAGGATTCAATATCAACATTATTATCTGTCTTTATGCTTTTACTTATACACAAATAATTTTCCTTGTCTCCAATCATGTGCTTGGAACATCCACTGTCTATATACCAGGGTTTTTTTTATTGTTTTTGAGCTGAAATTACTAGACCACATTTTTCACTATCTTTCTTTTTCCATGCGCTGGAATTTCTACCTAAGGGTTTTATCCTTGGATCTTCTTTGTAATTATTCAGATGGAAATGTGTAGCCTTTTGACTGAAGTTATGATAGTTATAACATTCGAGCTCATTGTTCAATAGGTCAAATTGATTGGTGTAACGTTGTCTACTCATTGGCTTCTTATTTCTATCTTGTAAAGATTGTTTATTTCTTGACCTCCTCAATTGCATGTCTCTAAACTTAATTTGACAATTTGCAATCTTATGACCAAAATTAGAACAGTTAAAAAAGTAACCATGGAATAAATTTTGGTACCTGGAGGATGGCCTTCTTCTTGGCATTTGTTGCTCCATCTTCTGAACTCGTTGTTTTTTATCAGGGATCATATTGTATTTATTAGCTTTTGGTGACAGAGTACTCTCACGGTCTAATTGTCTACTGAATTGGAACTTGATCATCTTTATTGGTTCTTTACTTTCTGGTTGTTTGCTTCTTGAACCATTTACATAGCCTAAACCAGTCTTCAACAAGGTAGATCTTTGTTTTCTTAGAATGTTGTTTAGTTCTGCTATGGATTTAATTCTTGGAAGATTTTGGAGATACAATGTTTTAAACTTCTCCATCTCTTTTCTGGTTTTTACTACCTCTTCTTCCAAAGCTTCACATCTTGCCTTCTTTTATGATAATTGTTGTTTCAGAATGTCCTCTATTTTCTTTGCCTCTTCTAATTCCACTTTTAGCAAGGCAAAGTCTTCGTCAGGTTCTTTATTGTCTTTCTCAAACTGTATCAACAATTGTTTTTTATTTTTATTCTTATATCTGAGTCTATCAATTTATTCTAGAGCACTGATCAATTCTCCTTCCAAGTCAACCACAACTTCTTCATCTTCAACATCACTTATTGTGCTTTTATTATCATAATCATATTTGTCCATAAGCATAAATTCATTAATCATTTCTTCACAGGAAGAGTCACTATTTGTGTCTTCTGAAGAGTCATCATTGTTTACACATAAAATTTTATTTTTACCAAATATCTTGGGTTTATACTTCTTTTCACATTCAGAATTTTGATCCTGCTTCTTGTGTGGACACTTAGATGCAAAGTGGCCTATCTTTCCATAGTTAAAACATTTGAAAGGAAGTTTTCCTTGGTACTTTCTTGATCCTTTCTTTAGTCTTCTCACAATTTTTTCTTCAATTTCATCAGGCTCAGAATCCTCATTCTTATCTTCTTTAAATGATGCTTCTCTAGAGG
The DNA here is from genome assembly GCA_009831015.1 of Picea engelmannii. NCBI lineage: Eukaryota > Viridiplantae > Streptophyta > Pinopsida > Pinales > Pinaceae > Picea > Picea engelmannii. The sequence continues at coordinate 60,220 of ML778633.1, forward strand.
TGGGTTTATCTTTACATATCCTCATTTCATAGGCAATTAGAGTTCCTAGGAGTTGGTCAATAGAAAAATATTTTAGATCATTAAGTTCTTCTATAGCAGAGACCTTTGGGTTGAACCTATCTGGCAGAGATCTCAAAATTTTATGAACTAAAGAAACATATTCAATTTTTTCACCAGGTCCTATCATTGCATTTACTTGTTCTTCAACTCTCAAAAAGTACTTCCCAACAGTTTCATCCTCTTTCATCTTTATTTTTTAAAACTGTAATCTATAGGTTTGAAGCTTAACATCCTTTACCTTCTCATTACCTTCATAACTGCTAATCTGTTTGTCCCACATTTCTTTGGCAGATTCTAAGTGCATAACTTTTTAAAATTTTGTTTCTACAAGCCCACTCAAAATAGCATTCATAGCCTTAGCATTGAAGCTGAATTCTAGCTTGCCATCCTTAGAAGCTAGTACAACTGGATTTACATAACCAGTCTCTACCACATCCCAAACATCTACACCTAAAGCCATTATGTAGGTTCTCATCCTAACCTTCCAGAAGGAAAATTTTGTTTCATTGAATAGGGGGGGCTTATTGGTTGAATTTCCTTCATGGCTAGTCATGTTTAAGCTCTAGGATCTACCCTTAGATAAAAGGAACCCGTTCTGATACCAATTGTTGGACAAATGAGAGGGGGAGTGAATCAGTTTTTACTGTGCTTAAACAATTATGCCCATTTTAAACTCTTTATAAAACACTCAATGACGATCACAATGATGCATGGAAGTAACCAATAGAATATTAAGCATCAATCACACACATGAAATATACAAAGACATATATTTCCTGAGGAAACCCATAAAGGGAAAAACCTCTTCTTCTTGATATGATAAGTAATCTTTATTTTCTTTAAATTATCATTCTTATGAGCTCCAACTCCTCTTGAGGCTACAACCTCTATTTTACAAGAAACAACTTGTTGAGAGAACCAACTCTCTAGTTTCTCTAGCACCCACTAGAAGGAAGCACCAACTCCCTGGTTTCTCTAGCACCCACTAGAAGGAAGCACCAACTCCCTGAGTGTTCCAGCACCAACTGTATGGAAGCACCAACTTCCATTTACACAGGCACCAACTTGTATAACAAAGAACAATAGTTCTCCCTTACACCACCTTGCCACCCTGGTTTTCTGGCTGCAAGCAGATGGAAGCTACAACTCCCTGTGTTCAAGCACCCACTTGAAAATATGAGGACAACAGTCCTCCCTAGCACCTCCCTACCACCCTGAAATATAAATATTTTCTTTCTTAAATTTATCACAGTGATACAACATTTATCTATGACTTACCAGTCTCATCATTGTTCTGCTACATTGCCCTGCTTTTCCTGCATTAGTGTCTTCCTACTCACATCTTCTTGAACTTTCTGTCTTCTTCTTTGTCTCTGTATGCGCACCTTGGCTTTCTCTTCCTCTCTCAGGTATTCATTTATGTTCCTTATCTTCTTTCTTCTACATATATTTATCATGCCAAGTCCTTTTCCATATCATCCATGCAACTCATCGTCTTCTTTGGTGGTTATACTGAGTCTGTTTGTCATCAGTGGCTTATCCTGAGATTATTTTCCTTCTCGGGTAGTGTGACACTTCATCTTCTTTGTCACAGTTGGGCTTATCTTCTCTGTTGCAGTTACAAAATTTGAAACTTTTCCATCTGTCAATTGTCTCTATTATCAGTCTTCATTCCACTGGTAGTTACCTCGAGACTCATCAGCTCCTCTGGCGATCACCTTGCAACTCCTCGAGTTCTCTGGCTGATACAATCACTGTGTTTTGACAGTTACAACCAATCAATTATGGCTTATTTGGATTCTAATCCCCTTCCTTCACGTGACCTCTGGAGTTGACCATATGCCTATTCTAAAGGCACTTATCGAGCTCTGTTTAATGATCGCTAGCTCCTTTTCACGATATGACCTTTGGCTATGAACTTCACGTGACCATGCAATTGCGGGTGCATCCATAGGCGGTTGGAGGGAAACCCTCTTTTCACCCCACAATTCACTACGAGCCTCCACACATACTTTCTCCAAAACTGTGGTTTCGATTGCGTCTCGCTCATGAAAAATTAAGGCCCGAGCATGTTCTGGCCCCGCAATGTGATGGAACTGTCGATATCACGTTCTTGACAGTGCTCCTTCGATCAATGACTTCAATATATCTTCCTTTCCTGCCTTCTTTCCTCTGTCCATGCGCGATCCTTAGTCTCAACGATCAGGTGACATGTGGCCCTCCAAACCAATGGAAGAGATCGATTTCACCTTTCAAGGTTTGGGAGTTTTGATTCTCAAACTCCGCTTGCTCTCGGAGCATTTCACCCGGAGTCCACGATCCAATGACGCATGTCCCTTTTGGATCGATGGTTATAATCCCTTCGGGTATTCGGGGTTCGGCAATCTCAAGTCTCAACTTTCCTTCATCCTTCCTTTGCTTTTTCCCAGAGATGACAATCCACTGACATGTGTCCTCTTTAATCCAACCACTATACTCCACTCCAGGACTTCGGCCTTCGGCAATATAAAACCTTTCTCCTTTGCGTTTTCCTGGAGTAGTTTTCCCCAGAGTTCACAATCCGTTGACATGTACCATCCTGCATGATCAACAATCATAGGTGACTTCGACACTTTAAAAATTTAAACTTGATCACTGTTTCATTCTCTTCCGGAGTGGTCACCTGCCGAATAAGTCATAGGCGATGGGAACCCCTTGCTGTCAGTTAACACTTCCACTTACATTGTCCTTCCATTGTACTCGATAAATGGTTGTGAATGCATCTAAAGTGATCTTCAGATCGGATGACTCGTATCCACTTTAGGGCTTTGGCATTCGGGACTTCGGGACTTAGGGCATCTGTTGGTGGTAAAACTTCCGGAGTAAAACTTCTGGAGTGATGTCACTTACTTACGTCACTTGATGATGTGTCATGAGCCTAGTAGCTGCCACATGTCACTCAGATTTGTGATTTGCATGTACCTAAATTGCCAAATCAACTTGACACTTGTCATTGTCTGATTGCACCACGTGTACTTTCTGATGTATTCTTTCTAACATGGATCCTCATTCACTTCAGGACTTCGGGTATTTCAACTTTTCAATTCGTCAATTCTTTCGATGTGAGAATCCCCTAACAATAAACTCCTCGCAACTTTTAGACCCGAACTAAACATTGGTCGTCGATCATGTTCTAAGATCGATGGCTCGATCTTTCTACGATGCTTCTTTTCTAGCTTATCCTATCCTTCAACTTCAAACTGATATGACGACTGTCGTTTACTCTGTCTCTCCATACTTCGGATTTTTCAAGTCTCAAACTGAAAAATCCTCGAAGTGATTTTCTCTGAAGTTGAGGATCATGTGCCACCAATCAGTCTTGGAAATGGATGGTCCCTGCTTACTTCGAGACTTCAAGACTTTGACAAGTCCACTCTTATATGCTCATCCAAAGGATTAACCTTCGTACATTTATTTATGGATCCAACGACTATTGATCCTTGGTTCTCAAATCCAACAGATCAGATCTGTACTTCTCCTCTGTGCTTCCTCTGGTCACTAGGCGCTGATATAATGATCATCGAGTATTCGGTATTGGTGATCCAATGACCACTATCATTCTTCCTCTTGAGCTTTCTGATCTCTCTAACTTAGAAGGTTTTCTAAGTGTTCAAAGGTCTCGACCTTTTCTCCTCCCGCGAGTCCTTCTCTTGGACCTCGGTTGTACTTCTGAAAAGCAGAAAGTGCTATATCTTCTGAGATTTTATCTCTGCATATTTTTTTCTCCTCCTCCTAAGCTTATGCTTCTTTCCAAGATTTTATCTCTTCATACTCACACTATTCCTCCTGAGCTTTGATTTTCATATTGTTTGCTTCTTCTCCTAAACTTATTCTTTCTTTGTTTTCCATCATTGTTTCTTTCCTCATTGTTGCTTTTCTTTTCTGTTAACATACCATCATCGTTTTTGTTCTTTCCATCTATGACAAGCACACTCTGCCTCTAAGCATGCCAACAATTGTTTTCGGTAGTATGGTTGTCATTAGACCAAAACCCACAGGTGATTGGTAAAATCAACACCGCCAGATTTCAAGGATCCACGAGAGGCGATTAGTCCCTTATCACGATACACTAGGGAGCGCTTCCTACTTGCAATTTTGCGCAACAATCTCCCCCTCAACGTGAGAAAAGTGTGTATCAAACTCATGACCTCTATCTCTAATACCATTTTTCGGTAGTACGGTTGTCGTTAGACCAAAACCGACAGGTGATTGGTAAACTCAACACCGCCAAATTTCAAGGATCCACGAGAGGCGATTATTCCCTTGTCACGATACACCAAGGAGTGCTTCCTACTTGCAATTTCACGCAACATTTGCATGACCATCTTATATTCCATCTCCATTATTTCCTAAGTTTGAAACACCATCTTGTACTTATTAACAAACTCATGCTTGATATCACTGTGTTGAGTGACCCTTAATCCATTGACATTGTGATCCACAATTCACTCAAAATATTCTATAATTTATAGGACATGTAACAAATCTTTTGTGGTCCTACCCCCATATTGATATAATGAGGTTGGTCTTGAATTTGAGCACCTTGGATTTCTTGTTAAATTGTTTTAGCATATGATGCAACATGGTTACACACTCTAAAAAATCTCACAAAAGATACTAAGTTGTAGGTTCTTGTTAATGACTTTGAATTTTTTTAAGACAACTATATTTGGATTTCCCTCTAAAACCCTTTTAAAATCAGTTTTTCTATAGACAACCTCATTCCACAATAAAATCCAGCCCTTATCCCCCCTTAGGATAAGGAATTAAGTTCCAAAATTAACATATGCTAACAAGATAACCAGGGCTATTCAAAGGGGAGATGTATAAAAAATAATATGATATGGACTGAGAGATGCATGACTCATCAACACAATATTAAAGAAAATTAACATTATATTAAAGAAAATTGATTGATGATTAGACTCATTGGCTTATACAATTACCTAGATTGATAGAGCTATTTGGTTGTTAAATATTACCCATTGTAAAAGAAAGAGTAAACATTGAATTGAACCAACAAAATCCCTCAAAGTCTCAAACCCCACTTCTTTTTATTCTCCTTTTGAACGAATATATAAATGTCATATATTAAAAACAAATAGAAAATTGTTAACATTCTTAATCCATGGACTATAACATGTAAAGATGGTGTCCACTTTTTCAAAGGAGAAATTATTTGTTTTCATATCATGTTACAACATTCTTAATTCATGTACCTTTACATGTTAAAAACTTGTGCTTTTTTGAAAGGAAAAATTATCCAGAAGTTTTGAAAATCCTAAAACAATTACATGATTAGTAGAGGGGTGGTGTTCTCTATGCAAGTACATTTTTAAAAGATTTTCTAAAAGATTTAACCAACGTTTTTAAAATAATGTTAGAAAGACAAAATAGTACAACATAAGACTCTGGATTTCCCATATTAGAATTAAGAATTTCCCATATTAGAATCAAGAATTTCCCATATTAGAATCAAGAATGATAATTTTAACAATAATGTTTTTATTTAAAAACATATCTCAAAAGAGAGAACCACTAAAAGGGTCAACAAAACTGATTTTCATTTCTAACACTAAAAGTTTGTAAGATTGACATACTTTCCACTACAAGATCCACTACAAAGTTCGCATCTACAAAATCTCCCTTAGATCCACTACAAGATAAGACTACATATATTGTGCATTCATAATTTAAACATACCCTGACTTTAAAATTTTAATAATAATAATAATAAATGGTCGATTGAGTTATTTGTGTGTCCGGGGCTATTTTCATTTTTCAATATCAGTAATTTTAAGTTGTTTGGGAGCTCTTCTTTATCTTTAGTTATGGAAAGTTGTAGATGTTTTGAGGAGAATGTTTAGATAATTGATAACCTTTTTTTAAACTTTTCATATATTTGATATAGGTAAAAATTTTGTTGAAACTTTTGATCATTCAAAGAATATGATTCAGGAATGTCATTATTCTCTACTCAAAATTAATCTATTATTAATTTTCTAAATCATCCCACTCTTGATGAAAGCTTTTGAGTTGGAAAAGGGGTGCTAAAAACTTTGTTTCAATAATACACTATCATTATTAGTGTGGGATCTAGAATAAGGAGCATGTAACCCATACCCTATTAAGCCATGAAATTGATAAACAAATCTTATGAATGAAAGGGGTTATTGAGTTAATTACTTTTTATGGGTAGAAAATGGTTGAATTCTCAAACAATCTCTCCCACATTGTGTTAATAATTTTTCCATGATATGGAATAGGGAAGAAAATAGACATAGTGAGAAGCAAGGGGTATAAAGGTGGTGAGAATTGATCCTCCCTTTGAATAAGTAGTCTCAACTAAATTAAATCCATCTATGTGATTGTTGATACATTTTCTTTCTCACTCGAAATTTGACCTAACCCTCCAATCATAGAAAATGGTTGAATTCTCAAGCAATCTCTCCCACGATCTATTGATTATTTTTCCATGATATAGAATAGGGAGAAAAACAAACATAGTGAGAAGCACACGGCATAAAGGTGGTGAGAATTTATCCTCCCTTCGAATAAGTAGTCTCAACTAAATTCAATCCATCTATGTGATTGTTGATATGTTTTCCTTCTCACTCAAAATTTGACCTAACCCTCTAATAAACCTTTGAAAGATGAAGTATTTGTTTTTTGTGTCTAAGTGTACAACTCTAATCCGAATTGGTTCTTGGAAAATGTTAGTAAATGTTGTAAATAAACATGTTTTGTTTTATTTCATTTTATTTGGTCTTCTAGAATAGTGGGGGGTGAAACAAACAACTGTGACTGTTGGCCTTCCAAAAGAATCCCATTAAAAATAATGAGAGTTGCAGTAAAGAGTGAAATGGGGAGATGCAATGAGAAATAGAGAAAGACAATAACATAAATTAGAGCTTGAAGAGGGTAGTATGCCTAAAGTTAAATCGACGAAGTTGTTAAAGTGCATGTTCACTCTAAGCGAAGGTGTTTCCGAGCCTTGGCCTCTACAATTTTGTATTGTCAGTGAGTAGAAATACACAAAGTATGTGTATAGCTCACCCCCATTTGTAATTTTCTCCAAAGAATAAAAAAATAAACCCATTTAAATATTGCATCTGTGAATTAATTCATTTTGATCTTTGGGTACTTGTTGACGCTTGAATCCATCAGGAACAAAACGGAAACCTCACGAGGATATGATTCCTCCTGTGTTTATAGAGAGGTGGTAATCCTCTTTGGATTATGATATTCTTTGTAATTTCAAATCAAGAATAATATGGGACCATATCACATAATACAATCCAATATTTAATGCTCAAGGAAAATCAAAATGATGAAAAGTAAAAGAATATTTATAAAAGAGAATTCCTCAGAAGTGGACCATGAATATCAAACATCACACATTAAAGAAAAAAAAATGTCCTCACATCCATAATAGAAGAAATAAAAATTATGATCACATTCAAAATAAAAGGAGATGGTATGTTCACATGAGATAATTTTTAAAGAGTAATACTTGTCGAGCTCAACAGAAGATTATGATAGATCAATTTCAAATACTTTATACTAAAAAATCAGAGTTATAAAATATAGTCAAAATTGATCCCGAATTAGTTCTTTGGGATGTTTCAAAAATAATAATGTTTGTTACAGTGCATTGAAATTAAGGTGTTTGTCCAATGGACTGGGATTGGGGATCCCATGGACCATAAAGAAAACATGTTCAAGAAAGTATGAAATAGAAAGAGGAACATGCGTGGATATCGAACAACACAATCTGGAAAGAAGACAAAGATGAAGTTTATCAAGATTCGGTTATACTTTTCTAGTTAAAGAAGAAGAATAACTGGATGAAAAACTGATAAGGGAAGAATTATGTGATCAAAATGGACTTACTCTGATGGAATCTCTCTCATTTTCATTTGTTCTGTGTTGTTTCTTTTGTATCATTGCTTGTTGCGGTTAGATTTCTAGTTATAATGGCTTCTGCTAGTATTTCATAAATCTTTGCAATGGAGTTGTTTAACCAATCTTGAATATAATTCCTTAATGAGGCAATGGTCACTTCTTGTTTTAGTTTAACATTAAACAACTCATGTTCCATTTCTTTATGATCAATAGATCAATTTTGCAAGGTATTCTCAATATCTTCATTTTTATTGGTATACTCAACAAGCTAGTTGTCAATATCATCATGTGTGAACTCAATCATAGTGTCAAAATTTTTAGCTGATGTCTTTTTTAATTCTTCAATTTTCTCTTTGAATTGTTCTCGGGTCATGAGCATTGAATTTGAGATAAACTTAGGGTATGAGACTTCAATAGTGGTACCTGAATATTTTCTAAGGTCCTAATAGGTTGCCAACTAGGCATGTCTTTGACCTCAAGTTGGCTCTAAGCTTCTGATGTCACAACTGTCTTTGTTGTTGTTTTATAACAATAAACTATTTAGAAACTTTATTGTTGTTTTGTTACGGTTACATAGCCTTTTAAAGTGATCTAGCATGTAGTTTTAGTGACCAATAGGTTAGCACATGCATACCATAAAATATGTAACACACCTCTTAGATCTTTACAACTGAAATCATGTTGTTCTAAACTCTAGCATACATGAAAATGAACACAAGTATTTTTGGTCAACATGACCCTGGATAAAATCCCCCCGGGGAAAACCAGTTTGGAATATAAGTCTATATATGTGATGTAAAATATGTTAGATACAACAAGTACATGGAACAAAAGATCCTTATATAGTGGCAACCCCTCTCAAATGTTACAAGGAAAATCTCTCTATGGCTAGGGGTAAACCACAACAAACAGAAATGACTGCAGAAATCAACTCTAATCTCAGGTATGATATATAAAAAAATATGCTAGAAAGACAAGATAAAAGGCCTACCTTGTCCAGACGTTCGATGAATTCCACCATTGATCACTTGACTCAAAGAAATACACTTACAACTTGTCCTCAACAACTAAGAAACACAAGCATATGGTGATAATATATAATGTTATCACATTTAATAGAATAATCCATCAATATTCATAACAAATATGCCCATGGAATAAAAATTCAAATATTTGCAAGACATTAACTGGATGAGAAAAGAGTATCTCTATTAAAATGTAACAAACAGAAGTGAATGAGTTACAAACTTCTATGTCATCATGGTTTGGAACCGAGAAACTAAGTCCCTTTTGGTTGGACCTCCACCACTTCAATCCTCCACCAAAGACAAGCTCATATAAGAGAGACAATGAGGTTCTCAATCAAGTAGGGAAGATCTTGGGGGCTGAACAATGTGTTCATACTTAAAAGGACAAAGGGATGCAGACTCAATATGAAGTGAATATTTTCTCCCAAGTAACTTTTCTCTCAAAGTTGAATTCTACTCCTCCTTTCCATAGCTCGGATTTGGCCCATTTATAGCCTTCAAGTGGAACTTAAGGTCTGATTCAGAAGGTTTCCAGTATATGGAAGGCCAAGGATCATGGATCTTGTGACATGACATGGAAACTCGACACCATTTTTTAATTTTGAGCACAAAACCTGATGTACACATGCTATAGTGGTGCAACCCGTATATACGCATGTTGTACAATAGGTAGGGTGCGTATATGTGGAAAAATAATGTTTTTTTATCTCTGGGATTTGAAAAAATGGACTTCAAGTATTCATAAGGAAATGGAGCAAGGCCTTCTAAGTAAATTTGCATAAGGTGAGGAAAATATTTTTATAACATCAAGTTTCTATGCAAGTTCCAAAAGGCAGATGCGCCTAAGCATGGTGCACCATTCTCCCTTGTTGTTCAATCCCACTGAAATCTTGCTCACTTGTTGTTTGAATCTCTAATGAGGAAACCCCTCCAAAACAATATGACCTTGTGTGTTACCTCTCCAAAAAAACCCTCCTCAAATCAATCTGACAAGTGAAAGTCCTCCCTGCTATGTGTGTTCCCTACTCCTATAGTGCGCCCTCCTCCCAGAAATCATCCACACAATAAAAAAATGGAAGACAAAGCCTCATAGAGCCCTCCATGGAAGGAGAAGCCCTTGAAAATCTCATCCTTTGCTTCCATCCTCATCTCCATATATCAACTCTTCCTCTCCAAGTGAATAATAGAGTGAATTAGCCTCTCTTTTCCCTATGCTCCCTTCTTATAGAATTAATAAGGAAACCTAAAGATGGATGGATGAGATCATCCCATCCAATCTCTAATCAAAGGTTGAGATCGTCCAAAAATAGAATCTCAACTCAAAACCCACTTTGGGTTTAGTTTCCATAGTTCACTTTATGTCCCTCAATTCACCCACAAAGTGAATTAATAGTCACTTTTGACTTAAGTGACAAATTTCACCCTTTTGACTTAGGAAAATGTCAAAGTGAAATTAGACATAAAGTATAAGGAAAAATGGGTCAAATATTTCCCTCTTGTGGTTAGATACCCACAACCATAAGGGGACCAGTTCCCTTGGTACACAAATCTCAACACTCCCTCTTACCGAGGAAAGTGTTTCTCACCAAGCCCATCTTGTCTCTGAAGTAGACATGTTTCCCCCTTGGCAGGGCCTTGGTGAGAATATCTGCAATCTTCTCGTCAGTCAGTATATACTATAACTGTATTGCCCCTCTCTGAAACCAATCTATGATGAAGTGGTATCTGATCTCTATATGCTTCAACCAGTCATGGAAAACGGGATTCTCAAAGAGTTTGATATAACTATGATTATTGCAATGAATGATGGTCAGAGGCAACTCCTGACCAAATAATCCTACCATCATCTTACTAAGCCAAATGGCATTGCAATTGGCCTGACTGGATGCCATATACTTTGCCTCGGTGGAACTCAAAGAAAATGACTTATGTTTCCGTCTATACCAGGAAACAAGTCCTGAACCCAACCAAAAACAACACCTTGAGGTGCTCTTCCTGTCAGTAGCACATCCTTCCCAGTCTGAGTCTGTGTAGCCAACCAAAATGACTCCATCACCTCTTATATAGTCTAGGCCATAATCAACTGACCTTACAATGTACCTCAACACATTTTTTTCCCCAATCCAGTGAACACTCCTCGACTCTACCATATGTTGGTTGAGAGTGTTCATGACAAAACAAATATATGTTTGAGTGTTGACCAGATACATCAGTGAACTGATCAACTGTCTATAAATTTTAGCATCCACTAATTGGGAATCTGAAGCGCTAAGCTTCTTCCAGTTGGTGACCATGGGAGTAGACATAGTCCTGTATTCCTCCATCTGAAACCTGCTCAAATAATCTGCAACATACTTCCCCTGTCCAAGGAAGATGTAACCCTCCTCCTGCCATACCTTCATACCCAGAAAATAGTGCATCAAACTATTGTCACTCATCTCAAACTCTGATGAAAGTCCCAGATTGTACTCAGCTATGAGATCCTCTGCACCTGTGATGAACAAATCATCCACATAAAAAATGAGAATGAGCATGTCCTCACCTCTAATGATGTAATAGAGGTTAGGATCAACATTTCTCTTCGCAAAACCCATCTGAAGCAAGTATGTATCAATGCGTGAATACCAAGCTCTAGGATCTTGCTTTAGACCATATAATGTCTTTCTCAAAAGGAACACACGAGACTCTCTCTCACTCACCTCGAACCCCTATGGCTGCTCAATGTACACCTCCTCCTCTATAAATCCATTCAGAAATGTGGTCTTTAAATCCATCTGATGTATCCTCCAACTCATCTCCACTGCTATGGAAATAATACTCTTGATCGAGGTGTATCTCGCAACTGGTGTGAAATTCTAATCATAATCGACTCCCTCTACYTGAGAGAATCCTCTCACCACAAATTGGGCCTTRTGTTTCTTTATTCTTCCATCTRCAGCATACTTGGTTTTGTACAACCACATGGAAGTCACAACTGACTTCCCTACTGGCTTTAGAACCACCTCCCAAACATCATTGTGCATAATGGAGACATACTCCTCTAGTATAGCCTCTCYCCAAACCTGTTGATCAACTTCCTCTGCAAATTTATGTGGCTCTATATCTGAGATACTCATCACCATAGCCAAATAGGACCCAAGCCTCTCTAGTGMTTTCCTCTCTCTGAACTGTCTCTTGGGCTCTCCTACGTTCTCCTTGGCTTCCTTCAGGKTCTCCCGAAACCATCTTGATTTCCTCTTCCMTGAAATAGTCAAAGGAGAAGTAATATCTCCCTTCCCAAGAGTATCTGCCTCAAGCCTATACTGAACACTCTAATATCTTGAAGCCTATGCACCCTCTTCCTGAACTCCCTATGACTTTGAACCTAAAGTTGTGCAAGGTGACCCTGTCACCCTTGAAACTAGTGTACCAGAAACCTGAGGTTGTGCTCCCTCTGAGACATCAATCCGTGCCTCTGCATCATCCTCAACACTGACTCTTGACTCGAGAGATCTCTGAAAATACCTACCCTCCTCAAATATAAAATATATTCTCACCACCACTCTCCGTAGTGATGGAATGTAAAACCGGTAGGATTTGGAGACCTCTGAGTATCCAACTAGAATCCCCTATTGGGTTGTGGGGTCTAGATTTTTCCTCTTCTTTAAGGGGACATGAGAATAATTCAGGAAAACAAAAATCCTGATGTGCTCGACATCGAGCCTCATACCAATGAAGGCCTCCTCAGGAATCATATTCTCCAAAATCCCGTGGGGACTCCTGTTCTACAGGTAAACTACAACAACACTTGCCTCTACCCATAGGTATAGAGGAAAACTATGATCATGTAGCATAAATATCGCTACACCTGTAATCGCCTTGTTCTTCCTATAGGCAACCCCATTATGTTGGGGTTTGTAAGGAACGGTCATCTATCTTCTTATCCCTGCACGGGAACAAAAGTCTACAAACTCATTGGAGGAATACTCACCTCCATTATCTGACTGCAAGACCTTGATTCTCTTTCATGTCTAGTTCTCCGTAAGATCTTTGAACTTTTGGAACCCCTTGAAGAATTGACTCTTGGTATTCAAGAAACAGATCTAGGTATTCCTAGAATGGTCATCAATGAATGTGATATAGTACTCTCAACTACTCAAGGATGACCGAGACATAGGCACACACACATTTGTGTGTACTAAATCCATTACCCGAGATGACCTATTGTCACTGCTGGGAAAAGACGCCTTGGTAAACTTACCAAGAGCACACCCTATGCACACATCCTGATGCTTTGAACTGAACTGTGGCACACCTTTCACAACCTCTCTCAGTCCTCCAATATCCCCATTATGATGGTGAGCCATTCTCTGATGCCATAACTCACATAACTAACTTTTTTTGTCGCTACTCGTTGCCAAAGCATGAAGTGGATGAAAAAGAAATATGAATAGTTTCCCATAACTCACTCCAATCACCTACCCTGAGGTGAGACCAGACCCCTTAGGGTGTATGAGGACCTTTATCCCTCTGAAGGACACCTCAAGACCCCTATCTTGGAGGGTGGAAACTGATATCAGATTCTTCTTCAACCCAGGTATGTATAGAACATCCCTAAATGAAATATGTGGCAAGCCATCTCTCTGAAAGGTAACTATGTTGTGCCTAAGAAATTTGACTAAGGTGTCATCACCAAGAGAAATCTACATCTTGACCTCTATATCTCTGAGATCAGTAAAATTATCCCTCACACCAGTCATGTTGCTTGAAGCCCCACTGTCCATGTACTAGATACTGGGTGTCATCTCAACTGAAGTGAAACATATGAGAAAGGCTCACTCCCTCTCAAACTGTGTCTGAAACTCTGCCTCCTCTGTTGTAGCTTCCAAACCACCCTACTTCTTCTTCATGTTATGAACCTTCCCAGCACAATGACCCATATTCTTACAAGAAAATGACTTCACTTTGCTCATATATCTCTTCTTCCCACTACTTCTCTCTCCCTGTGGCTTGGCCCCGAACTTGGGACCTAGCCGTGCACCCTTTCCAACCTTCTTCTTTCCCTTTGTCTAAATAGAAATATCCTAATCACCCTAAGGTGTCCACTTCTGTCCAGAAGTATTTGAGGTGAGTCTCATCTCCTCTTGTACGAAATCATCCCAAAGTCTCTCCCAAGTAGGCATAAGCTCTCAGGAAACAATGCCTCGAACAAATGGACCCCATGGTTTGGTAAAACTATTTAAAGATGTCCTCAGCATGAAGTCTAGGTCCACTATCTCTCTGACTGATACAAGCTCATCTCTTATCTAAGTGAATCTCCCAAGGCAAGAATTAATCGACTTAGTATTGAGCATTGGAATGCTTCTGAGTCTCTCAAACAAAACCATCTTTCGATTATGGTTAGAGCTCTGGTAAATCTTGCACAAGGATGCCCACATCTCATATGCAAAGTATTTACAAGTCAATTGGGGTATGATGTGATCCCTCACTAAATCACATATAGTTATATTTTCCTTGTTCTTCCTCTTCCTAAACTCCACCACCAAGGTGGCAGCAGTGGCAAGAGGAGAAACAACAAGAGCCTAAACTATATCCCATAGTTCTAGGTCCTCTAGGACAAAGATAAGCCCGGTCTTCCAAGGGGACCAATTTTTATCTCTGGATAGCCTATCCTATGCTCACAACTATGATACTGACATGACTACTCACTATAATCACTCTTATGCCACAACTGCAAAAGAAAAATTCATCACTCCTATCAACACAGGTGTGAAAAGAGGCAATAGAACTACAACCTCACTCCTAGAAAATAGGTGTGAAAGGAGGTTGTGAAAAATAAGCCCCACTCCTAGAAAGTAGGTGTGAAAATAGGTTGAATAAATGTCCACAAATTGTCCTACAACTGTCCAAAAAATTTCTTCCAACAAGCTGCTACAAATCACTGTCAAGTAGTTGTCCAAAAATCTGGCCACAAGCTGCCAAGAACTGTCTCGAAATGTTGTCCAAAAATCAGCAAGATTTAGCCACCAAGGGATATGATACCATGAATATTTTCTGAGGTCCTAACAGGATGCCAACTAGGTCTATCTGTTGGCATAGGGGCATACCCAGGTTTCAACGCTTTAACATCACACCAAAAAAACCCTAACTATTGGCCCTTTCGGGAACACCTGCGAAGCAAATGAAGTCTCACTCGAGGTAGAGGTAGGGGTGGTTGTAGGACTCAAGTGTCTACAACCTATTTGGGACACAAATATATGATCATAATACTTAACATAGCACTTAGCAATTATCATTCATTAATATTTAACCCTTTATTCACATCCCAGGTAAACCCTAATTAAAAAACAACGCAGTATTCAACAAGATCTAACACATCCAAGCACTTAGCACATAGAAATAGATCAGATATAGCATTCATTCATATCACTAAGAACTAATATACTTCATTAGATGCATCTAACATACATAAATATTTAGTACTAAGCATAAATCACATCAATAGCACAAAGCAATCACAACACAGGATATATGTGGTTCACCCCCAGCGTGGGGCTACGTCCACCAACTCTTTGTCTTCTTTATTATATTCTTTAAATCCTATTACATGCACAGAACCATAGATCCTACTCCGCTTAGGATAGGAGATATATGTGGACCTCGCCAGATCCTCCTTCCCCGAGTTAGGTCACAGCACAAAGCCTTTACACAACCTCTTACAATCACTTGCACTTAGCTCTGCAAGTCTTACACGGTATGCAGAGAGCGTTCACAACTATTCCCACTTAGCTAACATTAGCACTAAGCCATCATCATTTCTTACATCGACTAGCTACGTATTTATACATTAAAAAAGGGGCCTAATCATGGGTGAACCCATGGACCCACATCCCATACCCGTTACATAAACCCTAAACCCAAAAATCCTGTAAAAGGGGGCGAGATCCCGCGATCTCCGCTTCGTCTTCAACCAGCATGTCGAAGTCCTAAAATTGGTCACACATGACCAAGGTTCTGCAAAACTTGGTCAAGGACCAACAGACCCCCAACACTCACCTGTGAATCGTCCCGAGTCACTCTGATCTGGGTAACTCTTCTTCGAAGGCCTCGAGCTTGGCTCAAGCTGCCTCAACTTGTTGCTTCACCAAAGCCTCCTGCTCGGTGATCTCCTGAATGAACTTCTCGGTGATAGGTCCTTCCAGGCATTGTTCCATTGAGGTGACCACTTGTTCCATCTGTGCACCTTGTTCTTTGATCTCCTCAAAAAGTGTGCAGGCTTCATCCTACACTGACTAGAGCCTCTAGGTCACTTCCATGAATTTACTCTGGATGGCATGGACCTACTGTTGAACTGCATGTTGTTCCTGTGACCTTTTCATCCTCTCAACTACTGACAGTACCTTCAACTATGCTTTCATTTTCGCTTCTTGTTGCTTTGCTTCCTAGAGTTGTGATTCCAATGTCCTTAATTCTAGGTCCTCTACAAGGCGCTCATAAGTCTGCACACTTCGATTGCTTAAATTCTTGCATTCTGATGCCAACACCTTGAATATTTCTACTGCACTCCTAGAAGTTTCTTCTCTTGGGTCTCTCACTTCCTGTGGAGTGCTTGGCACTGCTTGTAGTTCCAGTTCTGCCACTCTTGCTTGAAGCTATTGAATAGCTTCAGCGAGCTTCTCCACTTGACTCTCCACTATGTCTTCTTTTATCTATGTGAGGCCTAGCATAGACTGAATTTTTTTGGTAACTATTTCCCTGACTCCTATCTTCTCTGTGAGCAGTTGTTCTTTTTCCATCTAGATATGTGCTTTATCTTCTGCAAATTTCTCTTGGAGTTCATATTTCTCTTGTTGCACTCCTCTGTTGTAGATGCCAAACCACCCTGCTTCTTCTTCATGTTAGGACCCTTCCCAGCACAGTGAACCATATTATTACAAGCAAATCACTTCACTTTTCTCATATATCTCTTCTTCCCACTACTTCTCTCACCCTATGGCTTGGCCCCAAACTTGGGACCTGGTCGTGCACGCTTGCCGACCTTCTTCTTTCCCTTTGTCCAAATAGAAATATCCTCATCACACTAAGGTGTCCACTTCTATCCAGAAGTCTTTGAGGTGAGTCTCATCTCCTCTTGTACGAAATCATCCCAAAGTCGCTCCCAAGTAGGCATAATCTCTCGGGAAACAATGCCTCGAACAAATGGACCCCATGGTTTGGTAAAACTATTTAAAGATGTCCTCACCATGAAGTCTAGGTCCACTATCTCTCCGATGGATACAAGCTCATATTTTATCTAAGTGAATATTCCAAGGTAAGAAGTAATCAACTCAGTATTGAGCATTTGAATGCTCCTGAGTCTCTCAAACAAAACCATCTTCAGGTTATGGTTAGAGCTCTGGTAAATCTTGCACAAGGATGACCACATATCATATGCAAAGTATTTACCAGTCAAGTGGGGTATGATGTGATCCCTCACTGAATCACATATATTTATATTTTCCTTTTACTTCCTCTTCCTAAAATCCACCACCAAGGTGGCAGCAGTGGCAGGAGGAGAAACAACAGGAGCCTAAACTATATCCCATAGTTCTAGGTCCTCTAGGACAAAGATAAGTCCAGTCTTCCAAGGGGACCAATTTTTATCTATGGATAGCCTATCCTATGCTCGCATCTATGATACTGACATGACTACTCACTATAATCACTCTTATGCCGCAACTTCAAAAGAAAACTTCCTCACTCCTATCAACACAAGTGTGAAAAGAGGCAATAGAACTACAACCTCACTCCTAGAAAATAGGTGTGAAAGGAGGTTGTGAAAAATCAACCTCACTCCTAGAAAATAGGTGTGAAAATAGGTTGATTAAATGTCCACAAATTGTCCTACAACTGTCCAAAAAATTTCTTCCAACAAGCTACTACAAATCACTGTCAAGTAGCTGTCCAAAAATCTTCCCACAAGCTGCCAAGAACTGTCTCGAAATGTTGTCCAAAAATTAGCAAGATTTAGCCACCAAGGGCTCTGATACCATGAATATTTTCTGAGGTCCTAATAGGATGCCAACTAGGTCTATCTCTTGGCACAGGGGCATACCCAGGTTTCAACGCTTTAACATTGCACCAAAAAAACCCTAACTATCGGCCCTTTCGGGAACACCTGCGAAGCAGATGAAGTCTCACCCGAGGTAGAGGTAGGGGTGGTTGTAGGACTCAAGTGTCTAAAACCTAGCTGGGGCACAAATCTGTGATCACAATACTTAACAGAGCACTCAGCAGTTATCATTCATTAATATTTAACCCTTTATTCACATCACAGGTAAAACCCTAATTACAAAACAACGCAGTATTCAACAAAATCTAACACATCCAAGCACTTAGCACATAGAAATAGATCAGATCTAGCATTCATTCATATCACTAAGAACTAAGATACTTCATTAGATGCATCTAACATACATAACTATTCAGTACTAAGCATAAATCACATCAATAGCACAAAGCAATCACAACACAGGATATATGTGGTTCACCTCCAGCATGGGGCTATGTCCACCAACTCTTCATCTTCTTTATTATATTCTTTCAATCCTCTTACATGCATAGAGCCACAGAGCCTACTCTGCTTAGGATAGGAGATCTGCACGGACCTCGCCAGATCCTCCTTCTCCAAGTTAGGTCACATCACAAATCCTTTACACAACCTCTTACAATCACTTGCACTTAACTCTGCAAGTCTTACACAGTATGCAGAGAGCGTTCACAACTATTCGCACTTAGCTAACATTTGCACTAAGCCATCAACATTTCTTACATCACCTAGCTATGTATTTATACATTACAAAAGGGGCCTAATCATGGGTGAACCCATGGGCCTACATACCATACCCGTTACATAAACCCTAAACCCAAAAATCTTGTAAAAGGGGGCGAGATCTCGCGATCTCCGCTTCTCCTGGCGCTTCGTCTTCGACCAACATGTCAAAGTCCTGAAATTAGTCAAACATGACCAAGTTTCTCCAAAACTTGGTCGAGGGCCAACATGCCCCCAACACTCACCTGTGAATCATCCCAAGTCACTC
The DNA here is from genome assembly GCA_009831015.1 of Picea engelmannii. NCBI lineage: Eukaryota > Viridiplantae > Streptophyta > Pinopsida > Pinales > Pinaceae > Picea > Picea engelmannii. The sequence continues at coordinate 79,310 of ML778633.1, forward strand.
TGATCTGGGTAACTGTGCTTCGAAGGCCTCGAGATTGGCTCAAGATACCTCGACTTGCTTCTTCACCAGAGTCTCCTGCTCAGCGATCTCCTGAATGAACTTCTTGGTGATATGTCCTTCCAGGCATTGTTCCACTGAGGTGACCAATTGTTCCATCTATGCACCTTGTCCTTCGATATCCTCAAAAAGTGTGCAGGCTTCGTCCTGCACTGGCTGGAGCCCCTGGGTCACTTCCATGAATTTACTCTGAATGGAATGGACCTACTACTGAACTGTGCATTGTTCCTATGACCTTTTCATCCTCTCAACTGCTGACAGTACCTTCAACTATGATTTCACTGTTGTTGCTTGTTTCTTTGCTTCCTGGAGATGTGATTCCAATGTCCTTAATTATGGGTCCTCTGCAAGGCACTCATAAGTATGCACACTTTGATTTCTTAAATTCTTGCATTCTGAGGCCAACGCCTTGATTATTTATACTGCACTCCTAGTAGTTTCTTCTCTCAGGTCTCGCACTTCCTACAGAGTGCTTGGCACTGCTTGCAGTTCCAATTCTGCCACTCTTGCTTGAAGTTGTTGAATATCTTTAGCGAGCTTCTCCACTTGACTCTCCACTTTGTCTTCTTCTATCTGTGTGAGGCCCAGCACAGAGTGAAGTTCTTTGGTGACTACCTCCTTGAATCCTATATTCTCTGTGAGCATTTTTTCTTTTTCCTTCTGGATATGTGCTTTATCTTCCGCAAACTTTGCCTGGAGTTCATATTTCTCTTGTTGCGCAACCCGACGTTGCTCTAAGACTTCCTCCTTTGCTTTCTTGAATGCCTCTATCGCCTGCTCTTTTTCTTCCTGTACATGATGAAGGCGAGCCTCTATCACATCTTCTAATATGCGTAGTTGGGTAGGCTCATCTCCTTATTCTATACCCCCTGATGATGATGGCACAATAGACACTATGTAGATCGAATGGAGAGCCTATTGTACTCCTTTGAGCTCTGCCTCGATCCTGTCATACATTGCCCTCTATTTTGCTTCGTTGCATTGTAAAATATCCTTTGAATTGTTTTCTACAGTGATGATGATGAGATCGATGTCATACACCATGAGCATAGTCTGTAACTGTGGCTTATCTATGTGGCTCTTCTTATGTGCTGATTGTTTCTTCGGGGAAAACTTTTTTTTCTTGGATGTCTCAGCCGTCGTGATGGGATCCTTCGGCGGTGTCACTTTTCCCTATTCTTGTTTGTTTTCTTTCGCTTGATTCTCTTCTTGGTCTACTTTGTCATATCCTCCTCCTCCTGGTGAATTTGGTATAGTTTCCTTTTATGCATTGTTCAATTCCTGTACTTCTTCCTTATTCTTCCTTCTACTACTGCTAGGTCCATCATACTCTTCTCAAGTGACTACAAGACTTCCAATGAGGTCAGGGTCAGAGAGTTTTTTCTATTTGACTGGTACAAGGAACTCTACAGGCCATTCCTTGGTTATTTATTCCATGTCCTCCTCTATGAGTTTGTAATAGGACTAGAGCTCTTCTTTGTGTTGGTCTCTGCGCACATTCATATAGATAAAGTGTCTATCTACGTAGAACCTCGCAAGTGGCCTAAACCTATGCAGAGTGTTCAATGTCATGTGAGGGAAGGATTTAATGGCCCTATTCATCTGTAGATAATAGGTGTGGAACACCGCATTTGACTTCCATTACTTCTCCATGTCACTCGAATACCATAGTGTAGTGAACTTCACAGCTAGTGGTTCAGACAACTCAATTTCAGGGAAGGTCTCTCCTTATGGCATCTCCCAAGCAATGAAGGCAATGAGAATCAACAACCAACTAAAATGGAACTCATAGCCCTGATCCTGAGCTTTGCAGTAGTCTTTCTCTAACTGGTTGATGAGGTAGCTTGCCCAGTTCATTTGCATCCCTTTGACACATTTTCTTGTGAGGTCGATGACAAACCTCGTGACCTGTGTGGGTCTGTTCTTCCTAACAATCTTACCAGCGATCAACTGGAAAGCTAGGTGCACTGCGCCATTCTGGATGGAGGCTACCTTGTAGCCCCGCTTCCCTTTCTCTACACCGCCGTAAGTGTCTTTTATGCATTGATCCTTTCATGCTTAATCCAGTGATCTGATGGATCAACGCCGGATCTACGATGATGCGCCTATCCAACCACATGTAACCACCATGGTAGCATGACAGGAGGAGTTTAACGCACACGTTAACCTCCTGATGTCTGTCGAAGTGTGGTATCTTCATCACATTCAGGATGGTGGACCTCACAATGTCCATGGTCCATGGCTAGGGGATTATCTTTGACTTCTTCCCCATTGTCTTGGTAAAGTACTTGTGTGGTGTGAGCATGTCATAGTTCTTGCGATATCCTAAGTTGTAATCACTGATATTCAACATCATAATCTATCCTAATTGTAGTCCAACTATGTGTATCCCCTTCAGGAGGTACGCAGTGATCAGTTTATAATCGAAGTCCCTTGGGACGTTTTCATGACTAACTGCGTCAACAAGAGGCGAGATATAGTCGGGCAGGACTGATGGGATGAGCTTTGCATTTTCCAAGTCATCACGATGCTTATTCTTTTTCTCTGTCGCAACTCAAGATGGCCCAATTCGACATGTAGTCGATGGGGAGGCTTTCAATCCTCTCATTGAGGAGGCCTATGCTCCTGCAAACATGACCTTATCCTTCATGAGGTCAATCAAAATCTCTTCAATAGATTGCTCTACTACTCTGTATGCATCCAACATACACGCTCTTGATCAGATATCTTGGGTTGGTGAACAAACAATCTAGGTAAGCAGAATGGTTGACGAGGTCTCAATAAGCAATGCGCGAAAGAAATTAGTTCTCTGTGGGCTCGGATAATCACAATTCGTGAAAGTGTTCTCGGTGCAATGCTCGACGGGATAAATAGACAACGTCATAACAGACTCCTCTAATGTGCAGGAATGCCTCAATCAATGCAATTCCATCCGTTATGGTGTGGTCCCAACGGTCTAATGGTGAGATTTCCGACAATAACTACTTTTCTAGCCGTTCAGGAGCATCGTTCTAATGGTCAGGATGCCTCCAATGATCATATTTATTCCCCATGGTGAAGTGTTAGTCGATGTTGTTATTCTATTCCAGTGAGGTCCAAGTTCTGCAAACTTTCCTTCTACGAAGTCCTCTTTGGAACCTCCTACAATTTTTCTATCTTTGCTTTCTTCTTATTGAGCTTCCTTTCTTTTTTCCCTGTGATTTGAGACATTGGGTTCCTCTTTCCATTTTGATTCTCTCCTGCTCTTATCATGGTAACTTCGCATTGTTGAGGATCTTTCACAAGGTTCGAGGGTGCTACTTATTTTCTTACTGTTTCTGGAATAGGTGCTCTTCTCTACTATATGGATAATTTCTTTAATCCTTCTTGCATTCTTTCAACTTCGACAACCAGGTCTCTGGCCCTCAGTGGATTCAACTTGTCCTCTTGTTCTTATATTAGTCTCGCTATTTTCCTAGCCATGAAATCCCTTAATTCTTGATTTTTTTTTTCTATATCTTCCTCTTCTTCTTTCCATCGGATCTGATCTTTCTCAATCCAGGTCCTTCCTAAAAAAAGTGCAAAAGAAGCATTGTTCTCAACAAACTTAAGGACCTCGAATTCTTCTTCTGTTGATATTCCATGAGAAGCCATAGGGACATGGGCAAGTCTTCCACATAGGGTTATCAAATTTCCTTTATATAATCCTATTCCTCCCAATGAAGGAATCATAGCAGGTTTTCCCAAAATCCCCCAAATTTTCTGCATCCAATACACGGTCTATGTTGAAGTCTCCTATTCTTGTTTCTATGCACTCTTTCTCTTTTAAAATATCTGGTAAGATGATGTCCCTGTGATCATTCAGTGTTTCTTTCATCTTCAGTAATATAGTCTCTTATTCTTTCTGGGGTTCTATCATATCCTTAGTCTCTTGACATTCTGCATGTTTTTCTTGTCTCATGTTCATATTATAAGCTTTACCAATCTTTCTAGGGAAATCTAAAACTTCATGTCCGGTAGATTTACAACAAAGGAAAATAGGACCTCAACCAAGGCATTCCTTAGCAAGATGTCCCAGTCTTCTACCATTATAACAAAGAGTCATTCCTATCTTTCTCTTAAATTATCCCCAACCTTTCTTGTACTACGCACTAGGATCACAGTGATGGACCTACAAAAACTTCTTTCTAGGATCCTGCATCCACTTGTTAGTCCAAAAATTATTTCTATGCATAGGAATAACATATCTTTTACTATTTCTTTCAGATCTATTCATATCAAATCTTCTTTCTTCTAGTTGTGCCCTGGTTTCAGACTAGGACAAAATCTATCAAACATAATTAGATTAATACTTTTGAAGAAAAAATTTCCACTTATCTCACCTTTATCAGAGCACAAAGCATTAAGATCTTACCTCTTTTCTTCAGATCTGATTCCCTTCTTAGCACAGAGCTTCACAAGTCAAGTAGAATTCTATGCACTACATCAACAGATCTATGCACAGAGCTTTGTCTTTGCTTCAGTTCCCAGCAATCACAGTTTTAGGTCCCGACAATGGAACCATTTTTTGGCACAGGGGAAACACCAAGGTTCAACTCTTCAACATGCACCAAAAAAACCCTAACTACCGACCCTTTTGGCAACACATGCGAAGAAGATGAAGTCTCACCCGAGGTAGAGGTAGGGGTAGTTGTAGGACTCAAGTGTATACAACCTAGCTGGGACACAAATCTGTGATCACAATACTTAACAGATCACTTAGCAGTTATCATTCATTAATATTTAACCCTTTATTCACATTGCAGGTAAAACCATAATTACAGAACAACGCAGTATTCAACAAGATCTAACACATCCAAGCACTTAACACATAGAAATAGATCAGATCTAGCATTCATTCATATCGCTAAGAAATAAGCTACTTCATTAGATCCATATAACATACATAAAGATTCAGTACTAAGCATAAATCACATCAATAGCACAAAGAAATCACAACACGTGATATACGTGGTTCACCCCCAGCATGGGGATACATCCACCAACTCTTCGCCTTCTTTATTATCTTCTTTCAATCCTCTTACATGCACAAAGCCACAGAGCCTACTCCACTTAGAACAAGATATTTGTGTGCACCTCGCCAGATCCTCCTTCCCCAAGTTACGTCACAGCACAAAGACTTTACATAACCTCTTACAATCACTTGCACTTAGCTCTGCAAGTCTTACACAGTATGCAGAGAGTGTTCAAAACTATTCGCACTTAGCTAACATTAGCACTAAGCCTTCGACATTTCTTACTTCACCTAGCTACTTATTTATACATTACAAAAGGGGCCTAATCATGGGTGAACCCATGTTTCGACATCCCATGCCCATTACATAAACCCTAAACCAAAAAATATCGTAAAAGGGGGCGAGATCCCGCGATATCCGCTTCGTTTGGTGCTTTGTCTTAGACCATCATGTCGAAGTCCCAAAATTGGTCAAACACGACCAAGGTTCTCCAAAACTTGGTCGAGGTCCAACACTATCTTTGACCTCAAGTTGTCTCTAAGTTTCTTCTATCACAATTGTCTTTGCTTCTGTTTTATAATAACAAATTGTTCAAGAAATTTACTGTTGTTTTGTTATGGTTACATAGCCTTTTAGGGTTCTCTAGCATGTATTTTTAGTGACCAATAGGTTAGCACATGCATACCATAAAATATGTAACACACCTCTTAGATATTTACAACTGAAATCATGATTTTCTAAACTCTAGCATTCATGAAAATGAACACAGGTWTTTTTGGTCAACATGATCGTGGATAAAACCCCCCTCMGGAAAAAYAGTTTGGAATATAAGTCTATATATGTGATGTAAAATATGTGAGATACAACAATTACATGTAACAAAATAACCTGATACAGTGGCAACCCCTCTCAAGTTGCTATACAAGTTCCAGAAGGCAGATGMGCCCAAGCATGGTGCACCCTTTTCCCTTGTTTCTCAATCCCACTGAAAGATTGCTCCCTTGTTTCTTGAAGCTCTAATGAAGAAACCCCTCCACACAAATATGACCTTGTGTGTTACCTCTCCAACAAAATCCTCCTCAAAGMAATCTGACAAGTGCAAGTCCTCCCTTCTAGGTGTGCACCCTCCTCCTATAGTGCACCCTCCTCCAAGCCCCACACAATAAAACAATTGAATCCAAAGCCTCCTAGARCCCTCCATGKAAGGAGGCACCCTTGAAACCCTCATCCTCTKCTTCCATCCTCATCTCCATAGATCAAATATTCCTCTCCAAGTGAAAAATAGAGTGAATTAGCCTCTCTTTTCCCTATGCACCCTTCTTATAGAATTCATAAGGAAACCTAAAGATGGATGGATGATATCATCCCATCCCATCTCTAATCAAAGGTTGAGATCTTCCAAAAAATAATCTCAACTCAAAACCCACTTTGGGTTTAGTTTCCATAGTTCACTTTATGTCCCTCAATTCACCCACTTTGGGTTTAGTTTCCATAGTTCACTTTATGTCCCTCAATTCACCCACAAAGTGAATTAATAGTCACTTTTGACTTAAGTGAAAAATTTCACACTTTTGACTTAGCAAAATGTCAAAGTGAAATTAGACATAAAGTATAAGGCACAATGGGTCAAATATTTCCTTCTTGTGGTTATAGACCCACAACCACAAGGGGACCACTTCCCTTGGTACAAAAATCTCAACAGTACCAATGATATCTAAATTAAGATATTTTTAGTATGCTTTCATCTTCATTCTTAACAAGTCAATCAATTGAGTTGACAATCCCTTCAATACCTTAATTCTTTTAATCCAACAGGCTTTTAGTTGCTTGATGTAGCTCGGGGAAGGTAAATATTCTTTATTTCTCATTTTCTTTGTCATTTCCGAAACCTTTACTACAAACATCACAACTCCATCTGTATAAAAACCTTCATCATTTTTCAGATTTGTATTCAAATATTCTCTGGTGTTCTGAATTCTGAGGCCTATAGAGGCAAATATTTTTGCCAAATCCCATAACTCTAGAATCAAATACATTGTTTTCTTTATGTTCTCCTTGAAAAAATGTCAAGTGGCAATAATCAAGATTGAAATTAATTTTACTCTAGCACTTGACTCTAGGGTTTCTTGAAAAAAATTCTCGGGACGAATGATGGAAACAAGGGAAGCCAAAATAGGTGGTTGCATGAGAGTTGCTTCCAATTACTTAATTTTCTCTTTCAACCAAGCATTTTCTTCCTCCATATTGGCAATTGAAAAATCTAGTGCATCCCCTGTAACTTTATGAATGGACGACAATATAGAAGGCAACATGTTCTATGTATCAATGGTAGACCGCAACTTTCTACTTTTACTCTTCATGGTTATTTCAAAGACCAATTTCTTAGAATCTTTGTCAAACGAGGAATTTTGTACAATAAAAGTCTCTTCATCAGAAAATATCTCATCCTGGACCATAAGTGCATAAATATGTTGTACATCTTCTCTTGCAGGTTCTTCTTCAACTGGGAAGGTGATATTCTCGATATCCACATCCAGGTTCATATTATCTAGTAATAAATCATGTTCAGGTGCATGTGTTTCTCCTCCCTTTTGTTGTGAATTAGTTCTTTTTATTTTAATATTTAACTTGTGGGAGTTCTCTAAGTTCCCCTAAGGAGGGTTTCTTTCTTCATCATCCCTTGAATTATAACTCTATATTTTCCTTTTCTACGATGTCTCAGGATGAGGGTTTATCTTGGGTGGAACACTTATTCAATAAACAACGAGCGATTGAGCATTCTTATCATTTGAAGGATTACCTCTTTCCTTACGATGTTCTATGGTACTTATGATAGTTTCTATATCGATGGAATCTCTGTCAGCTTCTTGAATATTAGGTTCATGGCTATAATTCTCCTCTTCTCTGCTTACACATGAGTTTATGAGTACATGACTGAGTCCGACTGAAATCAAATGATTTAAAAAAATATGACTGGTGTCAAACCCCTTGATTTATTCTGCATATCTCAAGTTGGAATGGTCGAAATATGAAGCATATTCGTTGATCTTGGAAATTCCTCTAAGAATAATTTCACCAATTTTATAAGGAAGAGGTATGAATTGTTTTTTTCTTTTCTCAGTAAAGGTGTGAAACCCGAATCTGTATTTTCTACAAATTTCAATAATAAACAATTATCAGATACATAATACAAAATAAAAATGGGTTTGTTGTTAGAACAAAAAAACCTAATGATATTGTAATCATCCATTTTTTCAAGAATTCCTTTCCCTTTTAGAAAAGATGATGCCTCCAATGAGAGTCGGGAAGTATCTTCCCCAAATAATAGATTCCTAAATTTAGACATGAAATCATTATATACTTCATAGAAATGGTGGCCAACCTTCTGTCTCCATAAATCTTGATACCACATGGTCACAGGGTCCACCTTTGTTTTTACCCTTCTGGAAATATATAAACCCTTAAAATTATTACAAGAGGTGATAGCAGATACTAAATAGGATGACATATAAAATTTCTTCTCAGTCTTTAAATTTTTCAGTTGTGCAATATCTCATTTGAAATAATCTTTTCCCAATTGAAGATTGCATTTTCATGAACCGTGAAATGAAATATATACAATGCCAATCGAGGAACAATTTATGTAGAGTCTTGGCCAACAATTCTAGCAAATAAATAGACAATTTATTTACATGGATTTTTCAAAGTACTTATTTGAATCCTATATATGTCTTCTTGCATTGATGTACGATCCTATAAATACTCTTGAAGAATTTTGATTCCGTTATTTTTTTATTTTTAGAAAATTCTTGGCTTCTTCCCCTTTGTAAACCGGGTTTTCTTCCGACAATTTCAACATATCCTTAAATATTGAAGGCACTAAGGAAACATGAGGACTTTTCTACAATGGGATAGCCCTTCTATTCTGGATGAATTTGTCGATGCACCAAGAGACGATATATTTTCATTCGAAGACCTTTGGGATGCAACCTATGAGAACTATCCTTGAAGTCCACACCTTGTTGTATTATTTTTCAAATAGATTTGAATAGTACCAATACGACCCAGACCAATGATAGTTTTGGTCTTCTCTGGTGAAGAGGTTCAAGGTATCTCCACAAAACTAATGTTTTCTTAACTTTGTTGAGTTGGAGATATTTTCTTGTAATATTACTTTGCACAATAAAATGATTTTAAGTTAGATTTCTTTCAAAGAAAGAATTAACTCGAAATAAATGTGATTTACCTCGATATAAACACCATTAATTAATGACCATTTCATAAGTGAATTTAGTATTTGAGTTCATAAATATAGCATTAAATGTGACTCGAGAAAAGTGAAAGAAGGGACATGTGATGGAGGAGAGTCGAAGTGAGAGACTAGAATGGAAATGAAAGTCTGCGAGTCCAAATTTCCGAATAGATGAAATGGTTAAGTGTTGAGATATGTCGGGCAAGTTGTGAGAGGAGTGAAAGAATAATATGTAAGTCCACAAGTCCATGATACAAAAATAAACTAAGTGTTGGGGCAGACTAATATATGGGTAAAGGGAACATAATACAAGTTTGAGAGTACGTGAGTCCGCCAACCGACGAACATGGCGAAAATGACTAAGTGTGGTAATATTGAAACAAAAAAGTAAAGGGGAAATGGGATATGGAGGATTCGAGAAGGAAATTTATAGAAGGGGAAGAGAAGAGGTAAGAAAAGAAAAGGGAAGATAGAAAGAAATGGGAAGAACAAAAGGGGCTCAACAACTAGATCCAACTATGGGATGATAACCCCATGCGGGTTGTTAAGAATCCATAATCTCAGGACCATATGTTTTATCCTTTGGGAAATGGAATCAAAATAGTGAGGATGTAAAAAATAAAAATAAAAAACTATGTACAAAGAAAGGAGAGTATCTCAAGTGAAGAAACTTTTCAAGTGTTGCTCGTTGACAGGCAACATCAACATATTTCCATTCATATCTTTCAACATGTATGATTTGAAACCAAGAATATTCTCAATGAGGTAAGGCCCAATCCAGAGTGTTTCAAACTTCGTATTCATTGATGGATTCTCTTTCTCTTTGTTCCGGAGTAACACCAATTCTCCCTTTTGAAAATTCTTGATTGTTTCACTTCGATAAAAAAAAAATTCAACATTCTGCTATGTCTGAGATATTTTCTTCAAAGCCTCACTTCTTTCTTATTCTAATATCAAAAATTGATTCAATCTCATCTACAAATGGGGAGTATCTTCAACATCCTTTGGGTTGACCACATAATCCAAAGCATTCAACTCAAGGCTGATTGGAATCTTCGCTTCCTTTCCATAAACCAACATGTAAGGAAACATCCCAGTGCTATCCTTTGGTGTCATTATGCTTGCACATAAAGCGTCTATCAACTTCAAGTGCCAATTTTAATGATTTCGATCAATAGTCTTCTTCAGTATTTGAATCAATGTCTTGTTTGTAGAGTCGACAAGGCCATTTACTTGTGGGTAATAATTCAATGATTTTCCCATCACAATGCCATATTCTCTGCAAAATTTTGTGAACTTTGATCCAATGAAAATTGGGCCATTTTTTATAATAATTTTCTCTGGAACACCAAATATCGACAAGATATTATCCTTTACGAATGTAATCAATTCATTGGAATCGACCTTTTTCAATGTTGTTTCTTCCTTCCATTTCGTGAAATAGTCTGTAGCAATGAGAATATACATGTGCCCCTTACTTGATTTTGGATTTATTGTCCCAATGACATCTACCATGATTGTGTCAATGGTTTTTCTACTGATATGGGTTGCAAAGGAATCGTAGAACTCTTCATATTTCCTGAGAATTGTTGACAAGGAAGGCATCATAGACCTCTTCATATTTCCTGAGAATTGTTGCAAAGGAATCCTTGAAAATTGATGGCCAATAATATCTGGCTCTTATTATTTTATGTGCTATAGAAGTAGGTGAAACATTTCCTCCACATATGCCTTCATAAAACTCTTGTATCAGTTTTTGGGCCTTCCTTTCATCTACACATCTCAATAACATGCCATCATAGTTTCTTCTGAACAATATTTGGGAAATCAACACATATTGAATTGACTTCATGTTTAAATCTCTTCTTTCTTTTAGAGTCATGCTGATTGGAAATTGACCAGATTTTAAATAAAATACAATATCTTTGTACCACTATGAGCTAGATATAGGATTTCTAATTGAAACTGAAATTGCTCCATTTAGGGAATCACTATCCGCAATGAGTTTTCACAATCCTTTCCCTTTCGCTACTTTCAAAGGCTTGATTTCAATGTCATACTCCTGAATTGTTTCCAACCAATTCTCCCATTTCCCTTCTCTTAGTTTTTGGTTCAAAAGAATCTTTACTGGGGAGGATGGAACATATTCTATGACATGAGAATTTAAAATATAGATCCGAAAATGTGCTACTGCTTTCATGAGAGACAAGTCTTGCTTCTCCAACTCTGAGTATCTTAATTCGTAATAATGGAGAGTCTTAATCATAAAGTTGATTGGTAACTCTTCACCTTTAACATTTCTTTTGGTAAGGAATTATGCCACAATACTTTTTGTAGAAAAAGAATACATGATAGAGTCTCTTTGAAAATCCAGACTGATAAGCACCGGTGGTGTATTAATTGATATTTTAATGTTATTAAATGCCTCGTGTGTGTATGAAGTCCATTTGAACCTTTCATCTTTATTCAAAAATAGATTAATCAGTTTTACTATTCTCGCATAATCAAGAACAAATCTCCGCACAAATTTTTTTTTCCAAAAAATGATTGTACTCATTTCTTAGAATATGGATGATTGAGTTCATTGATAGCCTTGAATCGCTCTGGATCAATATAAATTCTTTCTTTAAAAGAAATATTTACCAACAACTTCCCTTCAACTACAACAAACAAACATTTCTTCGAATTCATAGAAACCCCATACAATCTACATCTTTCAAACACTTGTCAAAGATGATGGATATGTTCATTTCTTTCCTTGGAATGGACCATTAGATCATCCTGGTAATCCACCATGAATATTCCTATCAGACCTTAAAATGCATGGTCCTTATCCCTTTGGAAAGTAGCTCCAACATTTTTCAAACCAAATGGAATCTGAGCGAACACATACGTCTCCCAATGTGTTATGAAAGTCGTCTTAGGCTTGTTTTCCTCTACAACTAAAACTTGATTGTATCTAGAAAAGCCATCTAAAATGGACATACAAGTAGACCCTGTAACTTGTTGAAGAAATAATTCCATGTTAGGAAGAGGATAATTGTCTTTTACACTTGATTTATTGAGATCTCTAAAATCCACACACATCTGAATTTCCCCAATCGTTTTCCTTACAACCACTGGGTTTGAGAGTCATTCAGAATGTTTGATGGGGTATATTATTCCAACTTTCTTCAATTTCTCCAACTCAATCTTCACCAAACTTAGGATTCATCATTATTATTTTATTCTTAAATGGATTTGCTCCTTCTCTTAATGGAACAATATGATGAAATATTGATGTATCATAGGCCTTCAGGTCATCATAACTCCAAGAAAAAACATCAAATTATTCTTTGAAAAGGGTTATGTATTGATCACGTTCTTCATGTGTACAATAAATTCCCATATTTACGTACTTTGGGGAACTATCAATTCCAATATTGATTTTCTTCATTTGTTGTACTTTCTGGAGTCATACTTCTTCCTTGAGACTTTTTGTATTATCATCTCTTGTGAAAAGAGACTCAGATTGGAAACAATTGTTTGGAACAGGGGAAATGTCATTGTATTCAACATCATTTTCATTTGCCAAAAAATCTTTTAAGTCTTCATCATTCTCAAAAAATTGGAGATAATCTTGGTTATCTGGCACTGAGGGTCGAAAAACTATTTTCACTTGAAAAGATGTCTCACTTTGGATTTCATTTGGATTTAAAAATGAAGCGGATAGCGCTAAAGAATCTGATTTTTTATTTCTATCCCTTGGAATAAAAGATATATTGAAGGAACAAAAAGCCTCCATTAATTCATTCACTCTTTTGAAATATAGATTGAGCCTTTCCTTTTTAATCTTATGCTTATAAGTGATATTATTTATTACCAACTCCGAGTCCCCAATCACAATCAAATGTTCAATATTTATCTCCCTCACTAGGACCATCCCTTGAATTAGGGATTCATACTATGCTTCATTATTTGTACAAGGGAACGCAAGTTTAATGGCATGTGGATATATGACCTTCTCAAGAATTTTGAGTACAATCCCAACTCCACTCCCTAAACTTGAAAAAGCTCCATCAAACAACATTCTCCAATACTCGACGAAGTAATTATATTACCTCTTTATGTCCTCTACTTGATCCATATATAGGATGACATAGTTCCTAATACCAACATCTATATAATATTCCATCAATTCTCTATCCTTCTTTTTGAAAGAAAATGATCTCTTGGGTTTGTGAGGAACCTTGATCATCGCTCCATCTTTGTCAGGTAACATCATACAACTTCCATCATTAATTATGTAGCCAAAAATCATGGAAGATCGGTCTCTTCCAAGGACAAATCCGTATGCTGGAGGAAG
>ML778633.1:99031-137564 GCA_009831015.1 Picea engelmannii
GGACATAAAGCCGTTGACTGTCCAGACAGGAAGGTGGACAGAGGAGAAGCTCACATCACAGAGGCGCAGAGGCGTGATGTTGAGGATGAAGACACCGGAAGTGGGAAGTCACTGACGGTACACAAAGTTCTCTTAACACCTAAGAGAGAGGTGGAGGACACAGCTCAGAGAACAAAACTGTTCAGAATGACTTGCAAGACCAAGGGCTAGAAATGTAAGGTCATCGTGGACAGCAGAAGCACCGATAATCTCGTTTCAACCGAGATGGTGGAAAAGCTGGAGCTGGAGACAACCAATCACCCGAGTCCATACAAAGTGTCATGGCTGCAGAAAGGACACCAGGTAAGTGTTACGAAACAATGCTTGGTTGAATTTAAAATGGATGAATATAGAGATAAAATCCTGTGTGATGTCATTCCCATGGATGTCTGTCATGTATTATTGGGTAGACCATGGTAGTATGACCGAAATGTGGTTCATGACGGGAGGATGAACACATACACCTTGGAGAAGGATGGGAAAACACACACATTGCTTCCGATAAAATATAGAGAAGTGAAGCTGGAAGTAACCAGCACAATACTTCTCATGAGTGGGAAGGAACTTCTCACAGAGATGGAAAAGAATGAAGATCCACAATTCTTTGTTGTCAGGAAGCCAAGAATTGTCCTGACAAGCACAAGAGTGGATGACTTGCCAGATGAGATTCAGGAACTGTTGGGAGAGTTCGTTGATATCATCGTGGACGAACTACCTTGTTCGTTGCCACCGATGAGGAGTGTGAGTCATCACATTGACCTCATACCAGGAGCAAGTCTGTCGAATAAGGCAGTGTACAGATTGACGCCTCAGGAGAATGAGGAGGTCAAAAGGCAGGTACAGGATCTGCTGGATAAAGGACAAGTCAGGGAGAGCCTTAGTCCATGTGTTGTTCCGACAGTACTAAGTCCGAAGAAGGATGGAGTCTAGAGAATGTGTACAGACTCCAGAGCAATAAACAAAATCACCATCAGGTATAGATTTCCACTGCCGAGAATGGATGATCTGATGGATTGCCTAAGCGGGGCAAATTATTTTTCGAAGATTGATCTCAAGAGCGGATATCATCAGATCCGGATGAGAGAGGGAGATGAATGGAAAACAGCATTCAAAAAAAACGAGGGTTTGTACGAATGGTTGGTCATGCCGTTTGGTTTGACAAACGCGTCGAGCACATTTATGAGGCTGATGAATGAAGTCCTGAGGGAATTCATTAGAAAATTTGTGGTCGTATATCTGGACGACATATTGATTTTCAGCAAGACCAAGGCTGAACACTTGAGACACTTAGCCATTGTGATGAGAAGGCTACAGCAGGAAAAGATGCTGATTAATTTGAAGAAGTGCTCATTCATGCAGACAGAACTCATTTATTTGGGTTTTGTAATCTCGGCGAATGAATTGAAGATGGATCCGGAGAAGGTGGAAGTGATCAGGAATTGGGCATCATCGAGGAACGTTTCTAAGGTAAGGAGTTTTCATGGTCTGGCTAGTTTCTACAGAAAATTCATTCGGAATTTCAGTGGAATTAATGCGGCAATGATGGATACAGTGAAGAAACGACATAAATTTTTTCATTGGACAGCCGAGGCTGAAAAGAGCTTCAATCTGTTGAAGCGAAAGATCACCGAGCAACCAGTGTTGGTGTTGCCTGATTTTCAGAAAACATTTCAGGTGAAGTGTGATGCCAGTGGGTATGTTGTTGGAGGGGTCCTGAGTCAAGATGACAGACTTGTTGCATATTACAGCGAGAAGTTGGATGATGTAAAACTGAAATACTCCACGTATGACAAAGAGTTCTATGTCGTCATATAGGCATTGAAGAAGTGGAGGCATTACTTAATACCCAAGGAATTTGTATTGTACAGCGATAATCATGCATTGCAGTTCGTGAGTCAACAAGATCAGTTGAACCAGAAGCATGCAAAATGGGTAGAGTACATGCAGAATTTCATGTTCGTGATCAAACACATTTCGGGGACTGCTAACAAAGTGGTTGATGCTTTGAGCAGGAAATGTTTGTTGCTGCAGGAGTTCAGAGTCAAGACCTTAGGTTTTGAAAATCTGAAAGATATGTATGAAGGAGATGCAGATTTTGCAGAGGCATATGAAGCAGTTGAGAATCCAGTTCTCAGGGATCGGAGTCTGTGGCTGGAATATATGATCCAGGAGGGATTGTTGTTCAGGGGCAATCAACTTTGCATTCTGAATTGCTCCATGAGGGAGAATTTGGTGAAGGAAAAGCATAGTGGAGGCTTAGCAGGTCATTTTGGACATGACAAAACATTCGCCAAGCTAAGCAAATCGTATTATTGGCCAAGCATGCGAGCAGATGTAAAAAGGTTTGTTGACAGGTGTCTAATATGTCAACATGTGAAGGGCTGAAAGCAGAACACAGGGTTCTATCAGCCCTTGCCCATACCCGAAAGGCCATGGGAAGCCATCAGTATGGATTTTGTTCTGGGATTGCCGAGAACACAACGAGGAGTCGATTCCATCTTTGTGGTGGTGGACAGGTTTTCAAAAATGGCACATTTCATACTGTGTCAAAAGACCAGTGATGCGACGCACATCGCAAACTTGTTTTTCAAAGAAATCGTCAGATTGCATGGATTGTCGAGGAGCATAGTCTCGGATCGGGATACAAAGTTCAGAGGTCATTTTTGGAGGACACTATGGAAGAAGCTCGGAACTAATTTGGCTTTTAGTTCAGATTATCATCCGCAGATGGATGGGTAGACAGAGGTGGTGAATAGAAGTCTGGGGGATTTACCGAGAAGCTTGGTGACCGAGCACCACAGCAGTTGGGACCAGATATTACCACAGGCAGAGTTCGCGTACAACGATTCGGTGAATCGGAGTACAGGAAGAAGCCAATTCCAGATTTTGTATGGAACACAGCCAAGGGGAGTTTCTGATCTCAGGGAGTCAGGACAGGCTGAACCTAGCAGCGCTCGTGCTGAAGAATTCGCTGAAGTGATGGAGGAACTTCACACGAAGGTGAAGCAACGACTGATGGATGCAAACCAGGAGTATAAGTGCAGAGCCGATCAACGGAAGAGACAACTTCAGTTTGAAGTTGGAGACATGGTTCTGGCGCACTTAAGGAAGGAAAGGTTCCCAAGGGGAACGTATAATAAGCTCAAAATGAAGAATATTGGGCCGTGCAGAGTCCTGAAGAAATTCGGGGAGAATGCATATGAAATTGAGTTGCTAGAGGGCATTGGGATATCTCTGATTTTCAACATTTCGGATTTATACACATACAGGGCTAGAGAAGCAGAAGTTGGAACTGAGGAACCAATGATCCAGTGGCAGAAACAATTACCAGTTGCACAGAAGCCTCAAATGGAGTGCATACTGGATAAAAGAGCAGGAAAGAAGACCAGGCGGAAGCAGTTTTTTGAATACCTGGTGAAATGGAAGAATCACCCAGTGGAGGATGCCAGCTGGGAAATAGAAGCATTCATACAGAGGCATGGACAAACTGTACAGGAGCTCATGGACAGGAGCCCATGAAATCTTTCGAGCCGAGGAGTATGATGCAGGAACATCGCTCACTCATCAAGCGAGACAATGCGTGGAGCAGGTAAAGACAGCTGGACAGCACCAGCACATATATTTTTGAAATGCTTTGGAATTTGTAGCGTCGTTCTTTCATGAAGCCATTCATAAAGAAGCGCAATTGTATTGTATTATAGATAGGAAGGCATTTATTAGAGTTAATGCTGGTAGATAGGAATTCATTGTAGATTTGATAGTTTCAGATCTCGAGAGGGAAAACGAAATATAGGCACCCTCCTTTGTACATTGTAATATTATTGTTCAGAATTATCAAGCCTTCAGAAGAGAGGAGCAGAGCAGAGAACTGGTGAAGAACACCCATGTACAGGTTGAATTAATAGAAAAGAGTCTTTGATTCACTTTCATGGTTTGTGTTGTTTTCTCTGTGTTGATATTATGCTCATGTATGTTTTCTTTCTGTCATGCATTTTCTTTGATGTACTGTATATGTGATTTCATAGTTGAATTGGAATCTGTGAGAGAGGGGAGAATGAGTTTCAATTGTTTCTTTGTCTGACCCAGGAGATTCCTGCATAGAGTGCAGTGGAATTCATCTGCATAGAGTGTGTTGATGAGGCCAGACAGTTGAACTCTTATTCTCGTTTGCCCATAGTTGAATTGGGTTATTAGAGTTGTGCAGGGGGAGTGCAGGCCAAGGGTGGAGTCTCAGCAGCCAGTCTGAGAAAAGGTTGATAGAGACTGCTGTTGCTGGAAGTGCACAGAGTCCAGAAGTTCCAACACTTAGAGAGTGATTGGACGGAGAACGCAAGGAGTGCTCCAACCTTCAGTTGAATAAGTGGGAGAAATCAAGCTCAGGAGGGATAGTTCCTTTCCGTTACGGTGGGAACAAACCCAAGAGAAATCTGAACAAGAAGAGCCTGGAAGCAGAGGAGATCTTCAAGGAGGGGATCAAGGGCCATCGCATATCAGCATTCGACGGTTGACGAGGTGAGGTACAGACTCGTCGAAATCGCGAGTCACAATTTTCCGAGTTATTCGGAGCCGTTGATCTCCACAGGACAGGTGGCGTGAGATCCCGAGAGATCGGGGTTCGGCGTTCGGGGTTTTCAACATCAAGAAAAACTTGCATCGTGGATTCGCGATCCGCGAAATCCTGACGGTGACGTGGCATTGTGGGACCACAAGATTTAGTGAAGTACAGGTGTTGATCGTTGACCCATCGGGGTTCGGGGTTTTGAGTTGCACGAGATTGTGTGAACGAGTTTCGCGATACTGCGAGACCCGATCTCCCGAGAAGCGAAGGGGAGATTGTCAAAGGAGAGATGTGGGTAGAAAACTCCCGAGAGGAGTTGGAAGAGTTATTTAACTCTTCGGGCCAGTGTAAAAGAAGGTCCTGGTGAGTGCGGGTTGGACCGTGAGGGTCGCGACCTTTGCGCCAATAAATCTAGAATCAAAGAAATGTTTTTCTTTATGTTCTCCTCAAAAAAACATTGAGTGGAAATAATCAGACTTGAAATTTGTTTTACTCTAGAACTTGACTCTGGGGTTTCTTGAAAAAGTTTCTCAGGCTTAATCATGGAAACGAGGGAAGCTAGAATAGGTGGAGGCATGAGAGTTTCTTCCAATTCCTTAATTTTAACTTTCAATCGAGCATTTTCTTCCTCTATATTGGCAATTGAAAAATCTAGTGCATCCCCTATCACTTTATGAATGGATGACAATCTAGAAGGCAACAATTTACGTGTATCAATGGCAGACCGCAACTTTCAACTTTTACTCTTCATGGTTCTTTCAAATACCAATTTATTAGAATCTGTGTCAAATGAGGCATTTTGTACAACAAAAGTCTCTTCATCAGAAAATATCTCATCATGGACCATAAGTGCAGAAATATGTTGTACATATTCTCTAGCAGGTTCTTCTTTATCTGGGAAGGTGATATCTTTGATATCCACATCCAAGTCCATATTATCCAGTAATAAATCATGTTCAGGTGCATGTGTTTCTCGTCCCTCTTACTATGAATTAATTATTTTTCTTTTAATATTTAAATTGTGGGGGTTCTCTAAGTTCCCCTAAGGAGGGTTTCTTTCATCATCATCCCCTGAATTATTACTCTATATTTTTATTTTTAGTGATGTCTCGGGCTGAGGGTTTATGTTGGGTAGAATACTTCTTCAAGAAACAATAGGTGATTGAGCATTCTTCTCATTTGAATGATTACCTATTTCCTTTTCATGTTATGTGGTACTTATGATAGTTTCTATATCGTCAGAATCTTTGCCAAATTCTCGAATATTAGGGTCATGGTTATCATTCTCCTCTTCTTCGCTTACACATGAGTTTATGAGTGTAGGACTTAGTCCAACTGAAATCATATGATTGTAAAAAATATGACTAGGGTCAAACCGCTTGATTTCTTCTGCGTATCTCAAGTTGGAATGGTCGAAATATGAATCATATTCGTCGATCTTGGAAATTCCTTTCAGAAGAATTTCACCAACTTTCCAAGGAAGACGTATGAATTGCTTTTTTCTTTTCTCAGAAAAGGTGCGAAACCAAAATCTGTATTGTCTATCCATTTCAATAATAAACAATTTATCAGATACATAATACAAAAGAAAAATGGGTTTTTTGTTAGAACAAAAAACCCTGATGATATTGTAATCATCCATTTTTCAAGAATTCCTTTCCCTTTTATAAAATCTTATGCCTCCAATGAGAGTCAGGAAGTATATTCCCCAAATAATAGCTTCTTAAATTTAGACACGAAATCATTATATACTTCGTAGAAATGGTAGCCAACCTTCTACCTCCATAAAGCTCGATACCACATGGTCACATGGTCCACCTTTGTGTTTACCCTTCTGGAAATATTTGAAACCTTAAAAGTATGACAATAGGTCATAGAAAATATCAAATAGGATAACATATAAAATTTCTTCTCAGTTTTGAAAATTTTCAGTTATGCAGTAATCTCATTTGAAATAATCTTCGCCCAGTTGAAGATTGTGTTCTTGTGAACCGTGAAATGCAATATATACAATGTCAATCGAGGAACAATTTATGTAGAGTCTTGGCCAAATATTTGAGAAAATAACTAGGGAATTTATTTATACGTATTTCTCAAAGAACTTACTTGAATCTTGGATATGTCTTATGGCATTGATGTAGGATCTTGTAAATACTCTTGAAGAAGTTTGATTCCGTTATTTTTTCTTTGTAGAAAATTCTTGGCTTCTTCCCCTTTGTAAACCAAGTTTGGCTCTAACAATTTCAACATCTCCTTAAATATTGAAGATGATAAGGAAACATGAGGAGTTCTATGCAATGGGATAACCTTTTTGTTCTACATGAGTTTGTCGATGCACCAGGGGACGATATTTTTTCATTCGAAGACCTATGGGACACAACCTGCAAAAAATATCCTTAAAGTCCACACCTTATTGTTTTCTTTAACCGGTATATTTGAATAGTACCAATACGACCAGGACCAATGATAGTTATGGCCTTCTTTGGAGAAGAGGTTCAAGATATCTCCACAGAACTGTTCCTTTCTCATGACTAACTTCGTTGAGTTGGTGATCTTTTCTTGTAATATTACTTTGCACAGTAAAATAATTTTAAGTTCGATTTTTTTCGAAGAAAGCATTAACTCGAAATAAATGTGATTTCCCTCGATATAAACACCATTAATTAACAACCATTTCATAAATGAATTTAGTAGTTGATTTCATAAATATATAATTAAATGTGACTCAAGAAAATTGAAAGAAGGGATATGTGACAACATAGGGTCAGAGTGAGCAATTAGAATAGAAATGTGAGTCCGTGATTCCGAAATTCTGAATAGATGAAATAGTTAAGTGTTGAGATACATCGGATGGGATGTGAGAGGAATGAAAGAATAATATGTAATTTTGTGATACGAAAATAAACTAAGTATTAGGGTGGATTAATATATGGGTAAACGAAACATAATACAAGTCTGAGAGTCCATGAATCTACCAACCAATGAACATGGTGAAAATGACTAAGTATGGTAATCTTGATACAACAAAGAAAAGGGTAAAGGGGATATGGAGGATTCAGGAAGGAAATTTATAGAAGTGGAAGAGAAGAGGTAAGAAAAGAAAAGGGAAGAAAAAAAGGGGTTCAAAAATACTTTTGTTAAGAGTTGAAGTGCTCTATGCATACATTGTTGAAGGAAATTTTCATCCTATAGCACCCACGCACATAATTTATTATTATTGGGAATTTTTTTAATTTTTCCCACTGGATGTACATAACATTCTCTTGCTTCCTGGGTGAATTTAAACTTACGTGGCTGAATTTTTTGTCTCTTGGACGTTTTTCACTTGTTGCGGGATATAGATATCGCCCCTAGATGTTTTTATTAATTGTGGGGTTCCAAAATCGTCCCCCCCCAAACATTTTAAAATTGACGTGGAGTGTTAAATTCACCCAATAAGTGTATTGGTTGTTGCAGGGTAAATTTTCCCTCTAGATAGTCATTTGGACAATTTGGTCGACTTGTTCCACCATGTTACTCCTCCCCCACGGTTTTGGTCGGTTTCCTCATCTATATTCATAAGACAGTTATGTTTATTTGACTAGATCCACCTTACTTTTGACCATGGTTTTCAATTGGTCAATTTGCCTCCTTTGGTTGACTAGACAGTGGTCAAATCGACTAGCAAAGAAATCGTCCGACCCCTCATTTCTTGACTCAACTTCCAAGTGGTCGGATGCCCTTTCACTCACTCGAATTGGCTTGCCTATTCTGTCTCGACTTATGGATAGTCGAATTTCCCTTATCTCAGTTGACTTGTCCGTCATTTTTTCGACCTGACTATTGGAAGGTCAACTGGTCCATATTCTAGTTGACTCAGCTATTTACTGGCATATGGTATGGATTATAACCAGTTGAAGAAGATTAATATAGAAACCATAATTTTATTCCACATCAGAATCTGTGTTGGTGAGACGGACATGCCATAGGCCTACCATTTACGGATCAGATGGTATCATGGCAGGCTCCGAAGGCTTGGAGAACACCTGCATGGTAAACACCTGCATCCAAAACCAAAATAGTGGACAAACATTTTTTTCGAGCCTACAAAGAAGCAGAGCACCTTCAATGGTGGGGCATCATCGTGAAGAATATGACAGGGAAGACCCAGAGATCATATTGGTCTTGTTGGAGCAAAGCATTGCTAAATTAATAGAGTTGGTGACACAACTGCTAGTAATGAAGGGTAAGGAATCACACTCAATAGAGACTAAGCATGAAGAACACAATTCTGATCTAGAAGGTTCTAAATGCTAGATGCTTGGAAACTCAAGTAATGAAAACAACTTTTCTTCATATTCTAGTGTTCCTTTCAAAGTTGAAGTGAAGCTTGAAATAACCATGTTTAATGGACAAAATAATGTTGAAGCCTTGGATATCTGGTTGAAACAATTGGAAGTTTAATTTGGTATTTATCAAATCTAAGAAACATAACATATCTCCTTTTCCCATTTGAAGATGACCAGACATGCTCTACTGTGGTGGGAGATTTATGTGGATGCACTAAGGATAGGCAAGAATCCCATGGTGATGAAATGGTTGGAATTAAAGTCATCATTCAAGTGATAATTATATCACATAGGCTACGAAGAGGAACAACTCATGGAGTGATCTGAAAAATCCTTAGATGTTGATAATTTTAAATACACATAAACATCTACTTGACCTTAAAAATAAAATGATCTCTTGATTGTTTTTCAAATTACATGTGAAGAACTTATCTAAGAAAATCCACTTTAATGATAAATGAATTGCAAATAATTGAACTTAAAATGAATAACAATAATATAATCACATACACAAGCTGGAAAAAGCGGAGTTCACCCAATTTGGGCTACCTCTCCAGGTCCACATCCAATAGAGACTTTTTATATTAATGCTCAAATGCTTGTTTTTTACAATGACCATTTTGCATGTTTCTCTAATACAAAATTAGAGTGCACCGTTGAATTCCTGGTGAAAAATCGTGCAAAATTGATATAAAATACTTGAAACTCCTTTAAGGTACTCCTCGACACACTTTACAATGTAACCTCAAAACTTATATATCCTCGGGCACAAATTATGAGGCCACTCTACATTAATTGTGTGTACAACCTTGGGTTGTGTGCCATTAAATAGGGCACGCCCCTTAAACAAATTCTAAAACTTATGGTCGACTTTAATTACAAATTAGTTAGGTTGTTTAAGCAAATCTGCACTATAGGCGAATTGGTTAAAACTTGATATTATATATAGTAGGTCAAGGGTTCAAGCCCCACAGACCATACTATAAAAAGTTTTGTTTTTATAACCGATGAATATATTGCATAGTTTTTGGAGCATATAATAATATGGTTAAAATCGTATCCATGAATTTTGGAAACTCTGTTATATCATTATATACATTGTTATAACAATATAACATATAGTTATATTATGTGTCCCATGGATATATATTGTTAACCCTTCCATGAAAAGGAGTGGGTCATGTGGTATGGAAAGAAAATAAGGGATAAGTGTTGTGGGCTTAGGCCCTCGGCCCTTTAGCTTCCCAAATGAACCTTTACATTAATTTATATATATATTGTTTTCCACATATAGGTTAAGAAATATTGCATGGCGTGTTGGTAGTGGGGGATATGTTAACGCTTATGGAAGTAATGGAGGTCGCGGATTTGAACCCCGTCGAATCCATAAATTTTACACATATTAACCAATATTGGACAATGGGAGGCTTCCACGTGGCATCCTCCCATTGGCTCTCCAATGAAACGTGTCATTCAACAATTGGACCACTTATCTGCCACTTGTCAACTAGTGATTGATCCATTTTTTGTTGTACCTTGCCCAGTCATCTTTCAATATCTATGTGCCATGTGTCAACCTTGCAGTGGTGACATGTGTCATCTCTTATACTTTCCCTTCTACCTTTGACTGTTTGCCACGAACATTGATTGCTCATAACTTTTTCATACGGACTCCATTTGAGGAAAAATTTGTGTTGTTGAAAAGTTATCGTTGAGCTCTACGCATTGGTGGTGTTTTCAAGACAATTCAAAGAATTTAAATTTTTATAATTTATTAACCATTCTGGACCTATGTGGATGTTCTAGATCTTCCTGGACCTCTGTGAGCATTCACAGATCCTCCTGGATCATTCCTCCCCATTGGAAGACTTTTGGACTATAAAAAGTTTCAATGACTCAAAAAATAAGTGACAGTATACTTATATCACCTTTCTGATCTCCATCCATGTGATTTACTTGGATTTACCCCTTTAAGACCAACTCAAATATATTCTACATCACCTCGATGTGAAGTTTTGATCCTTCTATGAAGAATGAAATCTTCCTATAGCTCATCCAAATATTCTAGAGAAAAATCATCAATTGTTGGAACTTGAATACTTTCATCTTCATCCATAATCATAGGAGGCTCATAAAGATTCAAATTATCAACATTTACTACTAAATACATTTTCATGTAGGCTGATAGATATAAATGAAAGGAATTAGTACCAATATTTTATAATATCTTAAATGGACCATATCGGATTGGAATTAGATTTTTACCTTCACCTTTTGTTGGCACAGGGGCAGACCCAGGGTTCAATGCTACAACATCGCACCAAAAAAACCCTAACTACCATCCCTTTCGACAACACCTGCGAAACAGATGAAGTCTCACCCGAGGTAGAGGCAGGGGTGGTTGCAAGACTCCAGTGTCTGCAACCTTAGCTGGGACACAGATTTGTGATTGTAATACTTAACAGAGCACTTAGCACCAACAGTTCATCAATATTAAACCAATATCTACTCCACAGATAAAACAGAGCATCGCAACACTTATTCAGATCTAATGTGTCTAAGAACTTAGCATAAAGAGACATATTAGATCTAGAAGGTTCAAGTACTAAGCACATTCACATAGTCCAGATCTAGCATCCATATTCATTATAAGCACAAAGCATAAATAGATCTATCAAAGTACTTAGCAAGTAACACATAAACACATCA
The DNA here is from genome assembly GCA_009831015.1 of Picea engelmannii. Lineage (NCBI taxonomy): Eukaryota > Viridiplantae > Streptophyta > Pinopsida > Pinales > Pinaceae > Picea > Picea engelmannii. The sequence goes on from ML778633.1 coordinate 110,666, forward strand.
ATACATCACGCAAGGTAGACCAACACATCATATACATGGTTCAACCCCACCTTGGGGCTACGTCAACCAACTCTTCTCTTCTTCATTATCTTTGGTCAAGCTTCTTGTAGGCACAGAGCATCCAAGTCCCACTCCGTAGAGGACAGGAGATATGTGCACATCGCTAGATCCTCCTTCCTTGCATTACAACACAAATCCTTCCACAATCTGCTACAACCACTTTCACTTAGATCTGCAAGTCTCTCACAGTATGCACAAAGCATCTACAAACCATACTTGCACTTAGCACAACGTCACCTAGACGCACTCTCTCCTTACATCGCCTAGACATCTATTTATACATTACAAAAGTGGGCCTAAACATGGGTAAACCCATGGGCTGACATCCCATACCCTTTACATAATCCCAAAACCCAAAAAGGGGTCGAGATCCTGCGATATCTGCTTTGTCTTGTGCTCCATATTCGACAGCCTGTCAAAGTCCCAAAAATAGGTCAAACATGACCAAGAACCCTCAAAACTTGGCCAAGGGCCAACAGGCCCCCAACACTCACCTATGACTCATCCCGAGTCACTTTGGTCTGGGTATCTCTGCTTCAAAATCCTCGAGATTGTCTTGAGCTGTTTGGACTTGTTGTTGTGCCATGACCTCCTGTTTAGTGAACTCTTACATGATTGCGTCGTTGACAGGTCCCTCTAGGCGTTGTTCTGTTGTAGTGACAACCTGGTCCAGTTCTGCTCCTCGACTTTCTACTTCTGTGAAAAAATGGTAATCCTTATCTTGTATAGGTTGGATCCTTTGAGTTACTTCCATAACTCTACTCTAGATAGTGTGGATCTGTTGTTGGGCAGTGTGTTGCTCTTGCGATCTCTTCATTCTTTCCACAACTGACAGGGCCTTCAACTACACCTATAGTGTCTCTGCATGATTCTTCGCTTCCTGGAGTTGTGACTCCAGTGCCTGTAATTATTGGTTCTCAGTGAGTTGATCATATATCTGGGCACTGCAATTACTCAGCTTCTTGCATTCTGTGGCAAGGGCCTTTAGTCTCTCAACTATGCTTCGGGCAGTGGCTTCTCTTTGATCCCTTACAACTTGCGGAGTCTTGGGCACTGTGCGGAGCTCTAAGTCTGCTATGCATTGTTGGAGTTGTTGGATAACTTTTGTGAGTTGGTCTATTTGGTTTGTGACGCTGTCCTCTACCTTTATTTCTATGACTATCATAGAGCGAAGTGCTCTACTAACTGCTTCTTTCACTTCTAGTTTCTCTGGGAGCAACTTCTCTTTTCCTTGCTGCAGTTGTTCTTTTTCTTCATCGAACTTCGCTTGGAGAACAACCTTTTCCTGTTCTACAGTGTTTCATTTTCTATGAGTACGCCTTGTACTTTCTTCAAGGCCTGGGTGGCTTGTTCAGTTTCTTCTTGTGCTTGTCGAAGGTGAGATTCGACTGTATCAACTTATTTGTGGAGTTGGGTTGGCTCATATCCCAACTCAAGTTCTCTTGATGGAAGGGGAACAGTGGAGACTTTGCGACTGTACTGAAGTGATTTTTGTACCCCTCAGAGTTCAGTCTCAATTCTATCATACATTTTCTCCTGCTTGGCTTCTTTTTTCTCGGCTATTTCCAGCGAAGCATCGTTCAAGGCTACTATGATGAAGTCAAAATCATCAGAAGTGAGGACAATATGCATCTTGGTTATGGTGGCTTTTGATTTATTTTGAGACAAAGGTTTCGGGGGAGAAACCTTCCTCTTCTTCAAGGGGTCAGTCTCGTCTCTGGGTGATGTTACTTTGCCTTTATTTTGTTCACCATCACCCCCTCGCTATGGTGATATGGAAGTAGTATTCATGGAAGCACTTCTTAAATATTGGGCTTCTTCAGTCTTCTTTGTCCTACTGGGTCTGGGTGTATCATGCATGGTTTTTGGGTTCTCAAGGTCAGATATCTCGGCAGGGTCTGCTGAAATAAGGAGGTCTGTCGACCAGTCCTTAGCGATATCCTCTAGGTCCTCTTCCGTCAGCTTGTAGTATGAATGAATCTATTTCTTATGTTCATCGTCTCGCGCTGTAATGTAAATGAAATGTCGATCTTCGTTGAAATTCATCAGGGGTCGGAACCAGTGTAGAGTGTTCAAAGTTATGCGAGGCTTGGATTATATGGATCTCTTCAGCTGAAGGTAATAAATATGAAAAACAATGTTCGACTGCCACTATTTGTTCATATCACTCGAATACCAGAGTGTAGTGAACTTCATGGCCAGTGACTCAAATGGATCGATATCGGGGAAGTTCGCACCTTCCGGCATCTCCCAAAAAATAAAGGAAATAAGGATCAAGAGCCATCTAAAGTGAAATTCATATCCTTGATCTTGTGCTTTGTGGCAATCTACCTCGATCTGATTTACTAGGTACTTTGCCCAGTTCATCTGCAGGCCTTCTGCGCACTTCCCTGCGAGGTCAATGACAAAGACAGTGACTTGTGTAGGTCGGTTCTTCCTTACTAAATTTCCTACAATTAACTGACAGGTGAGGCACACTACGCCATTCTGGATGGAGGCTACCTTGTAGCCTCTTGTTCCCTTCTCAACATTTCCATAGGTGTCCTTGATCTCCTGTGCTTGTGCACAGTCCATGGCTTTTCCAAGATAGAAACCCTGTGGATCAATTCCTTGCATACTAAGCCCTGTGATCCTATGGATCAATGTCATATCAACTATAATATGGAGGTTTAGCCACAAGTAGCCGCCATGGTAGCATGAAAGTAGCAGTTTGACACAGGCATTGAATTCTTGGTGTCTACTGAAGTGTGGAATCTTCATGACATTTAGCAAGGTAGACTGTGTGAGGTTCATCATCCATGAATGGGGGATTATCTTTGAATTCTTCCCCTTTGTCCTGATTAGGTACTTGTACGTGGTGAGAATGTTATATATTTTTTGGTCTCCGAGGTTGAAGTCGATGAACTTCAACATTGCATTATTGTCTTGGTCTTCCCGAACTACATGTATCCCCTTCGAGAGGTATGCATTAACCAAGGTGTACTTGAAACACCTGGGTACGCTATCATGATTCACTACGCTAGTCAGAGGTGAAATATAGGTGGCCAATATGGTCAGTATCATATTTTCATTTTCTAGGTCATCCCTGTGCTTGATTCACTTTTCTTCTGAAGGCTAGGATGGTCCAGCTCTGCGAGCAGATGATGGAGAGGCTTTCACTCCTCTCGCCGATGACGCTTGTACCCCTACAAACATTAATCTTTTAGATATGACTCTCTCAGTCATGAGGTTGATGAGTACTTCTGTCACTGATTCTTCAACTGCATTAAGTTCTTCGGACATGTACTCTCAGGATTGGAAATCTCGGGTTCAAGAGAAACCTAGTTACTGTAACGAAATAGATGATAATAATGCGAAGATCACTGTGTAAAATCAACTTAGTCTGTGGGCTCATATTCTCGGATAGAAAAAGTGTTCTCGGTGCATGGCGCTACGAGATAAATAAGTAACTCGGTAAGGAATCTCTTGCAATGGGTATGGGGCCTTCATCAACTCTGTTTTGTCCATTACAGCATGGTCCAACGGTCTGGTGGCGAACCATAAATGCCTTTCTACCCATTCGGAGCATCAGTATAATGGTTATAATGTACCCAATGACTATATTGCTTTGCCACGATGAAGTTCCATGTGTCATTTTTCTGATATCCCGAGGAAGTTCCAATTTTGCAAATTTTCCTTCTGCGAAGTTCCCTCCAGGACCTTTTGTAACTTAGCTCTCTTCTTACTTATATTTATGGCCTTCTTTCCAGTGAGCTTTGTCTCGGTATTCCACTTTCCATTCTAATTATTATCTTCTTTTGACATAGTTACTTCGCGTTGTTGATATTCTTTCCTAGGATTCAAGGGTAATATTTCTTCTTTATCTAGGATAGGTACTTCACTCTTCTGTGGATCTTCTAATGTTATTTCAAATTCGATATCCAAGTCTTTGGTGTTAAATAGTTGTGATATGTTCTCTTGTTCTTTATTCAAGTGTGTGATCCTTTTAGTTATGAAATATTTTGACTCTTGCTTCTTATGCTCCAAAACTTCTTCTTCCTTCCTTCTGGCCTAATCTATTTCAATCCAAGGCTTTCCTAGTAACATAGAAAATGGTGTGTTGTCCTCAGTAAATTTAATAATCTCAAAATCTTCCTCTATCGAAGTTCCATTGGCATTCATAGATATATGGGCAAGATTTCTACGTAGGGTTATCATTTTTCCTCTGAATAATCCTATTCCTCCCAATGAAGGAATCAAAGCAGGCTTCCCTAAAATTTCCCAAGTTCTTTCTGTCATAATATTCACCTGTGTTTCCTCATCCAGAACACAATCAATGTCGAAGTCTCTTATTCTTTCTTCTATGAATTATTTGTCTTTGAAGATCTCTGATAATATGACATGTCGGTGGTCATTCAGGGTTTCTTTAATCTGTAGCAATACTTTCTCGGATTCTTCTTGGGGCTCTACCGTAATCTTAGTTTCTAGATCTGCCTTAGGATTTTCTTGTCTCATGTTCATTCCTTCAATCTTAGCAATCATTCTAGAGAAATCCAACATTTCATGGTCCATAGCTTTACAACAAAGACAACTAGGTCTTGTCCCAAGGCATTCCTTAGCAATATGTCCTGGTTTTCTGCAACTGTAACAGAGGGTTAATCCTCTCTTTCTTTTAAATGATCCCCGACTCTTCCTATACTGCGCACTAGGATTGTAGTAGTTAACTTGCAAAAAATTATTTCTAGGATCCTCCATCCATTTGTTATTCCAAACATTCTTTCTATGCATAGGTATAACATATATTTCACTATTCTTACCATATCTATTCATATCAAACCTTCTTTCATCTAGAAGTGCCCTAGTTTTCAAGCTAGGATGGACTCTATCAATCATACCTAGATCCATACTATTGAAAAAAAAAATTCCACTTATCTTACTCCTACAAAGAACAAATCTTTCAGATCTAGAACTTTTCACTATTCTTACCTTTATCATAGCATAGAGCTTGTAGATCTTACCTCTTTTCTTTAGATCTGACCTCTTTTCTTGGCATAGAACTTCACAGGTCAAGAAAAATACTGTGCACTAGGGAAACAGAGCTACACATGGAGCTTCCACAGTTTCAGTTCGGATATTTGCAAAAACCTTTTTCTTCCTCAGTTCCCAACAATCACATCTTTAGTCTCAGCAACAGAACCATTTGTTGGCATAGGGGAAAACCCAGGGTTCAACTCTACAACGACGCACCAACAAAACCCTAACTACCGACCCTTTCGGCAACACCTATGAAGCAGATGAAGTCTCACCTGAGCTAGAGGCATGGGTGGTTGCAGGACTCTAATGTCTGCAACTTTAGCTGGGACACATATCTGTGATTGTAATACTTAACAGATCACTTAGCACCAAAAGTTCATCAATATTTAACCAATATCTACTCCGCATATAAAACAGAGCATCACAACACTTATTCAGATCTAATGTGTCTAAGCACTTAGCATAAAGAGACAGATTAGATCTAGCAGGTTCAAGCACTAAGCACATTCACATATTCCAGATCTAGAATCCATATTCATTATAAGCACAAAGCATAAACAGATCTATCAAAGAACTTAGCAAGTAACACATAAAAACATCAATACACATCAATACATCATACAAGGTAGAGAAACACAACATATACATGGTTCACCCCCACCCTAGGGCTACGTCCACCAACTCTTCTCTTCTTTATTATCTTCGATCAAGCTTCTTACAAGAACAGAGCGTCTAAGTCCCACTCCGCAGAGGAAAGGAGATATGTGCACCTCACTAGATCCTCCTTCCTTGCATTACAACACAAAGCCTTCCACAATATGTTACAACAACTTGCACTTAGCTCTGCAAGTCTCTCACAGTATGCACAAAGCATCTACAAACCATACTTGCACTTAACACAACATCACCTAGATGCACTCTCTCCTTACATCGCCTAGACATCTATTTATACATTASAAAAGTGGGCCTACACATGGGTAAACCCATGAGCCGACATCCCATACCCTTTACATAATCCCAAAACCCAAAAAAGACCCAAAAAGGGGCCAAGATCCCATGATCTCTGCTTCATCTTGCGCTCYGTCTTCGACAGCCTTTCGAAGTCCCAAAAATAGGTCAAACATGACCAAGAACCCTCAAATCTTGGTCAAGGGCCAACACCTTTCATTCTATTTTTGCTTATATGTAACCATACTTGATAATCRACTTTAAACTGATGATCTACCYGATGYTTTTCATTCCTTKCCTTATACTTGGCTTGGATCTTCTCAAATTGTTTCTATATTGCTTGATGTACCTATTGAATCTTTTGAATGAACCTTTTAGCTTTATCYGTATCATCCTTTCCACCTTMTTTACCTACTTCTCCAAAGGAAAATTCCATAGGTGATTTAGGCAAGTACCCCAAACATACTTCAAAAGGAKTTTTTTGAGTAGATGAATGCATGGCATTATTATAGGCATGTTGGATATAAGGTAATTGTTCATCCCATAATTTGGGATGCTTGTTGCAGTATAATCAAAGTAGATATACCATTTTTATGTTCACTGCCTCTGTCTATCCATCTCTATGTGGATGAAAATCCATGCTCTTCTTCAACTTAGTGTCCATTATCTCCCATAAATGAGACCAAAATTTTACCAAAAAGCGAGAGTATCGATATGATATTATAGATGTAGGAAGTCCAAAATGAACCCATACATTAACGAAGAACATGTTTGTTGTATAGTCAGTTATGACATGTTTCTTGCATGGAATTAGAATACACATCTTGTTGAATCTGTCCACCATGAATTCTAGATAATCATGACCTGTCCTGGACATCGGCAAACCCCCTACAAATTCCATGGAGATACTTTTCCTTGGCTATGAAGGTACTAGAAGTGGTGTGTATAACCCTACCTTTCATTTTCTATGCTTACTTGTGGCATACATGACACACCCTTTAATATACTTAGAAATTGTCTCATCCATTCGAGGCCAGTAACAATACCTCTGTAATTATGAAACTGTATTACCAACCCAGAAATGATCGAAGATGAGATATGTATGAGTTTCTTTGATTACATTCACTCTTTCATCTCTTGGTATACATAATTTTCCAAGATGATATAAATTGTCATGCATATAATAATATGATTGTTGATTGTAGTGAGTTAATGCATCATATATTTATTTAAAATCATCATCCATAGAATATTTCTTTGCATATATTTCATTTTCTAAAGGATTATACATGAGTATTGTAGATGCATTAATTACTGGTCTTGATAACATATCTACAACCTTATTATGAATACCCTTCTTATACTTGATTACCATATGAAATTGTTGTAGAAAACCCATTCACCTAAAGTGTTGTGACTATTGTAGCTTAGTATGTGACTGCAAATACTGTAATGGATGATGATCGGTATGAATTATTGTTTCCTTTCCCATTAAGTAATGCTTCCATTTCTTTACACTTTTGTTGGCAACTCCACATATTTTTTTTTTACCTTTTAAAATCAACAAAGAAAAATCCTTGTAGCTACCTACGCTTTGTCGCAAGTATTGTTGTTTGGAGGTGAATTTCCGACAATAAGAGGATTGTGTCGATTGTTCTTTTTCTTTTCATTTTCATGCTTCATTCATGACTGACAGAATGAATGAAGCATTATGATCGTGATGCTAAATGTATCTAAAGTCTATGTCTCAACAAGGGTTGATGTTCTTACAAGTCATTTGACGAGTATTGATTGCTCTGAAGTCTATCATATATCAATAAAACTTTTGTTGCTCATCCGATTATGAGATATATCTTGAGTTTTTGTTAATACACCAAGAATGGATTGCAACTAGACTATGTCTACATTTCGTTATGATTCTTGGTAGACCTTTTCTTGTCATTATGATTTGTTTTACAAAACATCTCTTCTCCTAACCTTATAAAATCAACTCCACCCTTTGCGCAATGATGAAATATGAATGCACCTAGTCGTACATGTACTCTATTGGAGGTGGCAATCTGAAATCGACAGATCCATCATTTCAAGTTAAGTCTTGGGATTCATTCTGTACTCTTGGCAATTCATTACACAAAGCACCTGATTTTCGTATGGAACCCCTCATGCCTTCATTTAATCGCACCAGGGTAATAGTGGGTTTTGTTCCTTTGGTTCTTTCCCTAGTATTTTCTATTTTCAAAACCCTCGTGCTTACAGTGATCTCGATCTACCTTCGTGACTGTTGGTTTGAATACATATGGCCCCCTTCGTCCGTGTCGAGCCAAATGGCTCACAAAACCTGCTTTTGTATGTCGATGCAAGTGAATACATTAACAGTCAAGACTGGATTGAGTTTCTCAAACAATTCCAAGGTTACAACTTGCAAGTGGCCCAGGACTTCGTCCTCTCTTTCGATGGATGCCGAGCCAAAGTGGGTGACGTTCAAATTGAAATCACCGAGGAATTTTTGAGCTAGGCAACAGGTCTTCCCCTTAGCAGGCAAAAATGGTTTAAGAATTCCAAATTGGAAGAGGTGCCCTGGAGTTTGTTCTTTACCTCTCAAAAAATCCAGTGATGTGATAAAGGTACGCCTATATCTCTGTTAAAGACTAGGTGGAATGGTTTATTGGTAATCTTAAGACATTTCGTTACATGTGAGGGTCGCTTCGGCCTCGTTTTTCTTTACCACATAAGATTGTTAATGAATTTCATTGGTTTCCAGTTGAACATGCCATTTTACTTATTGAGAAATTTATATAAAATGGCTAAGAGGTATAAAAGGCAGAGTTTGAATTCCAGTTTATTCCACCATGGGCTGATTAGGATGTTTCTATTCCATCATTTGAAGTTGCAGGGCAACGATTGGGATACTTTCCTATCTCACAATGGATTTGTAACATCCAAACTTGTAGAGGTTCTTGTGGTTGATAACCCTATGCTTGAAAACCCCCCTATCCCTTACAGTGATAGACCAGTTTTATTATCCAAAGAACCCTGTGATAGGGACGCGCTCGATGAGCCTATGTTTGAGCAGCAGGATGTTGATCCTAGGATCATTGAATCTCCTGAGCATGAGAAGGATGTGTACCCTAATTTCATGGCAAAGAATGACAATAAACGCTCACACAAACTGTCCAAGAAGAATCCAGACTTAGGGTTTGTTAACAAAAGAGCTAGGAGATTGATCTCAAGGAGTTTATAGAATAAAACAAGATTTCATGTGAGCTCGATCAAAGCAATCGAGGTCCATGAGAGATCTAATTCTGAGATTGAAAAGTTCTTGGAGGAGGAAGATCCAACTTACCATAAACTGATTCCCAATCAGACCTACGATTTTGTAGATAATCTGCCACCATGCCTGAAACATAAAGAAAATTTCCCAGGGGTCAAACTCATCCAAAATCCCATAGTGGGCAATGGAAGCGTTTTGACGCACAATCATATGTCTCCTCAATCAACTGTTCCAGATCCACAGTGTGAGGTGTGTTTATTTTGGATACACAAGTATTACACAGATGTCCCCTCCCTTCAAGAAAAGATCAAGACCCTCACGGCTTAGATTGACTCATTAACAAGTGAAAACCACAGACTCAAGTTCAGTGCACAAAGGTAAGGGAAACACTTGAAAAAACTAGAAATATAATAATAATAAATGTTGAGTGTGTCAAAGCTATGATTAACTCTGAAGTCTTATGATTCGAATCTAGCATTCAATTGAAAGGTAAAGATTTTTTTTATCTTATTTATGTTTTTATTTATTTTTTCTATTAATATAGATTCAATTAGATTTTTGTTGTTTAAAATAAGACTAGCTATAGAATCAACAGATTTTGTAGCCAATCTGTTCTCATTCGAAATTTTGGAAAATATTGGATTAATTAATATCTAAATTTATTTATTTCATTTTTTCTTTTAGGATATTGTGCAGCATGTGGTGATCTAATAAGATGGATCATTTCTGGGGTTATTAGCCATTTCTTTGGCTCATTTTGTAAACAAAAACAAACCTTTTATAGTCTTAAGAGATACAGTTTGATATTGAGTGGTTTTATTACCCTCTATTTTTGTAATTAGTAAATCATCCTAGGATTTGATTCTATCTTAGAAGATAGGATGATTAGTTTGCTTGAACCCTTTAAATACTTCAGATTTTTGTAATGAAGACATCTTTGCTGGGAGCAAGAGATGGATGGGTGACTTCATAACTTAATGAAATAGCATTTTACACATTTTGGCTTTAGCCTTTTGTTTATAATGTTATCATTTATGTTTTGTTATGTCTTGATACATGTATAGATATGATATCTTTAGATTAAATGATATGTGATTTGCAATATATTATTTTATAAATACCATCTGCAATTTGTTCCTCAAAACATAAATGTTGTGATTATGTTTTCTGTTAAAACGACAGGTTTTATCTTTCAATTTTTATTGAAAAATGAAATATACAGATTACTTCTAGATTTATCTTACAGTAATTATGTATAATCATGAAATCACAAATTTATGTTGGTGTCTCCACTTCAGTCATTAACACCCAAATTGCCAACACATCATTCTAAATTTATTTAGAACAGTCTTAAGGTTCTTTGCAGGTTTCCCTCTTGGGACATGGTACTTGGATGTTCTCAAATCATGAAGATGCTTGGATACAGATCACTAATTCATTAACAGGTTAGCTCATTTACATTTTTTGTTTATTACTAAAATTTGAATGTGTGGTTTGTCTTTCGACTATCCACACATTTCTGTTTCATAGTATTTTCTTTTATTAGTTTAAGATTTATAAAGAAAAAACCAAAAATATTTTTTTATGTGATTTCTTTATCTACTTCTTCAAAGCAGTCATTTTTCACATTGAGTTTTGTAAGTTTAGATTAAAACTTGCAGTGTGTATATCATGTACATAAAAAGGATAAGTATATATGTTATTTAAATATACCTACAATAGTTATGTTGTACATATGTACACATATATATAGTAATTAGTAATTAGTTATTTGTTTTATTTGTTTTATTTGTTTCTCTAGGACTCTTAGATTGGATAACAGAGCCATTAAACCCGTCAGAACAAGTTACACCAAATGGTTTAGGTTATTTTGACAACCTCAAACCAGACTCATTCTTCCAATTGACGAACGGTCATTTTCACCCATCAACAAATGTCGCCAGAAGGAGGGCTTGAATACAATTGATGGCACATGGAAGTCACAAGACTCCTCCCCCACACACTCGCTCCCTTATAGTAACACGGAGTCACTCTGACAACAATGTTACTTCTCAAACAACAACCACCTCAAACAATAATCTCTAGATTCATGTTAAACCAGTAACACCAAACCCTCAAGGGTCTAACGTACAAGAAATTGTTCGTTAGTCACTTTTTAGTGCTTTGGCCTGGATCAGACAACCTAGTCGGCCTTTCAATCAACCTTTATATTTCTCGAATATCTGAGAGCAACTTGAAGGCACTAGTATATGTTTGGATCCTTCAAGAGATAATACCACAAATCCCAACCACACCCCCACTCTTGGAGCCAAAGGATCTGGTATCCCACCTTCAACACCTCATTCATCTCCTTCCTCTTCAAGAGGGGAGTCATTTGACGAAGGCAGTTCTTCATATGAACCATCTCAGCCTTCGACACCACCTATGCCCATTGGAAATCAAAAAAATCATGCCAGACCTTGGCTTGATCAATATGTTGTGGCCATACTCGGACCCCAACACCATGTACCTAAACACCCGGAGAAATGGCTACCTAAATTTGATCCAGACTCTAAACAAATCGTCAAGGATCACATAAAGAAATTCATTCTAGCCATTAGACTCCGAAGTGTAGAACATGAAGATGTAGTATGTAGACTTTTTCCTTACACGTTTGAGGGCAATGCCTCTACATGGTATTTCGTCCAACCACCTCACACCATTGGATCATGGGTCAAATTCAAGTCCTGTTTCCTTGAGAAGTTAGGAGATGATAAATCTCCCAAAGTCTAAGTCATGGAACTCTCCATCTTAAAGATGAACCCTAAGGAAAAAGTAAAAGATTTTAACCAAAGGTTCCTCACGTTAAAAAATCAAATCCTTGTTGATTCAATGCCCGTAGAAAATCTCATTGTGGCATATTACACCAAATCCCTACACCAGAATGTAGCAATTTGGGTTAAAATGTCTAAGAAGGCAATGTTACTGGAAGCCTTCGAGGAGGAAAGCCAAATCGAAAAAGATATTTTGAGCCTAAAATATAATCTTAGTAATGAGGCGGAGATAACCCCGTGTTCTAAGAAGAAAATAGAAATTCTTCCTAGACCTCCCCAAACCAAAACTCAATTAGAGACCTCAAATTTAGAAATTTTACAAAAGGTCATCCAGAAATTATCAAATCCAGTCATAGACTTGAGGAGATCAGTTGAAGAAGCATCTTCAAGCAAAGGAACTTACAAACCTCCTATTAGAAAACCTTTTCCCTCAAACCGACCAAACCCAACCCCTGAAGGTATGAATTTTGAAAGCTTACAATATGCTATACAGACTATCCTTGAAGCACATGATAAATTAGTCCCCCCTGAGAATTATGAATATGTGTTTGAAGAAGAAACAACCGAAGAAGAGGAATCATCTCCCAATATCTTCGGGCATTTTTCTGACAGTATTTTTCAAGCCAATTTTGAAACTTTCCATCCTTACAATACCAGAAGCAAAACTCAGAGTAAACCCTCTTCTGAAATAGGTACTAATGTGCCTCAGAAACAATTTAAACAAACTGAAACAAAACAGAATTTAATAGCCCCAAGTTTAGAATATGATTTGATCGAAGACCTAAAAAAACTTAGAGCTAATATTTTTGTTTACGAACTTTTGAAATTTCCTTTTCTTCTGCAGAAAATGCTTCAGAACATTGCAGAAAACAACAAAAATAACAATTTGAACAACAAGAAAATTGCAGAAATCAGTCATATTCAGCTCAAAAAGTCCTTACTAAAACAACACCTAAACCCTCAGATAAAAGGGACATCTCTGAAAAAATTGTTTCAAATGTAAATAAAGTAATTTTAGGGACAACGACTAAAAATCAACAAAGTTTTGTTGTTAATACTCGCAAAAATGTCCCCCCTTTTTTATTGACTTTTTAAGTTTTCAATAGAAATGTACATAATTGCATGGCAAACTCTGGTGCATCATCAAATTTGATGCCTTTGTTTGTTTGCCAAAAAATCAATGATGAAGTTCAACCTTCTAGTCTTAAAATCATTCAACTCGATCAGACGAATGTCAAGGTAATTGGTGAATTAAAGAACTTACTTGTTAGGCTATCCTCTAATCCTAAGGTTCACCATATTATTGATATCATTGTTGTTGACATCCCTGAAGTGTATGGTTTATTTTTAAGCAGGGATTGGTCCGAACAGTTGCATGGATACTTCGTGACAGACTGGTCTCATTTGTGGCTACCAGAGAATGAAAATCCAAACAAAATTAGGATTAATTGTGAGTGTTACCTCAAGCACACCGTGACCGATTTGAATGACACTAATGAACCATTTACTACTTCCACTAATTCACTCGAAATGCAGGGAATGGACACCTTTTTAGGTAACTTCATGGCGGAAACTTCCATCATCATTGATCTGGAACAACAGTCAGAACTCATGACATGCACATAGTCAACAGCTTTACCAAATGTGCTAAACACAGTCGATGAAGCTCACATATGGTCTCTCTACTTCGATGGATCCAAATCTAAAGAAGGAGCTGGTGCAGGATGTGTACTCATAGACCCGACAGGTAATAAAACTTTGATCGCTTGTCGATTAGAATTTTAATGTACAAACAACACCGCCGAATACGAGGCACTTCTACAAGGACTCAAGAAAGCGGTAGATATGAATGTACAAAACTTAATGGTATTCGATGATTCGGAAATTATGGTTAGACAGGTAAGAAATTCCATACATTGCCTATCACCACACCTGAAAAGTTATCAAGTCGAGGTATGGAATCTAATGCAAAAAAAATTTGCATTTAACATTAAGTCCATTCCAAGATTAAACAATTTTGAGGCTAATTTATTAGCTAACGTCGCTTCCAAACTTTTTCCCGTAGAAGGTCTTTCTCCAAATGCATTTTCAATTGAGTTATTGTTCAAACCATCAGTCCCAGACAATGTCACTAACTAGAGAGTGTTCGATGATGATCAACAGATCATTAGTTTTTTGCAGATGGAGGACACTTTCCAAGGTGCGATTATTGATGAAGGCACCCACGATGAATATCTCCGCATTTTTACGGTAATATCATACTTGAGGTCTCCCGAATCAACATCAGATCTAGTAAATTATATCCCTGAATCCGTGGTAAGATTAGAAAATTTTTATGATTTGAATGACAAATTTAGGAAATCAGTAAATTGTAAAACAAACAGTTCTTCCTTGACCCATGAAAAAGTAAATTTAGGGACTAAAGATAATCCACAATGTATTAATATGGGAACGAGATGTTCTAAGCAAGAGAGGTCATCCTTTATAAAACCATTTAAATAATTCAAGGATGTCTTTGCTTGGACATACGATGATTTAAAAACTTTTGACCCTAACATTATACAACACATCATCCCCATGAAACCCCAGACTCAACCTTTTCAGTAGAAGATGAGAAAGATGCACCCTAAGATTGAACCAATGGTCAAGAAAGAACTAAACAAACTATTGAATGCAAAGATAATCTTCTCAGTAAGACACACACAATGGGTATCTAATCTTGTCCCTGTAAGGAAGAAAAGTGGTGAAATTCGACTCTGTGTCGATTTTCGTAACTTAAACCGAGCGTCTGACAAAGACAATTATCATGTTCCTCCAATGGAACAAATTCTCCAGCAGGTATCCGATTCTGAAAGATTTTCACTTCTAGACGGTTTTTTAGGGTACAACCAGGTCCTCATGTCTCCCCTAGACTAGTTAAAAAACACTTTCCGTACCCCATGGAGTACTTATGCCTACAGAAAAAATCATTTTGGGTTTATAAATGTCAGGGCCACTTTCCAGAGAGCAATGGATATTTATTTTCGTGGTTTCATCAATCAATCTGTAGTGTTCTATCTTGATGATGTTACTATTTTCTCCAAAAATAAGAAAGATCACTTATCCCATCATAGGTATGTCCTACAACGATGCCGCAAGTACGACATATCTCTAAATCCTAAGAAGTCTATCTTTGCAGTGGAACAAGGAAAACTTCTCGGATTCATAGTATCCAGTGACGGTATGATCATCGATCCCGAAAGAACTCAAGCTGTTGCCAAACTTCCTCCCCCCTCCTCCAAAAAATCTATGCAATCTTTTCTAGGTCAAATAAATTTTGTCAGAAGGTTTGTCCCGAATTTTTCGGAAATGGTAAGGCCATTACAAAACTTAATCAAAAAGGATGTTCAGTATCATTGGGGACCACAGGAAAATCAAGCTTTCGACTCCATCAAAAAATCCATAGTGGAGGCTCCCTCTCTAATCAGCCTTAATTTTTCACAAGATTTCATTCTTTATACGTTCACCTCTGATCGATCTTATGTTGTTGTGTTGACCCAAAAGAATGATGAAAACAAAGAAATCCCCATTACCTTTATGAGATCAACCTTAAGGGAGAAGAGCTTAATTACCTGACTGTAGATCAACAAGCTTACACTATTTTTAAAGCAGTAAAACATTTTCGATCATATCTACTGAAATCCAGAACTAAAGTCATTGTGCCTTACCCTGTTGTCAGAAATTTGTTAGTACAAAAGGAACTAGGTGAAAAATGGGCAAACTAGATGACATCGTTACAAGAGTATGACCTCAAAATTACCCCTGCGCAAATTGTCAGAGGCCAAGGTCTATGTAAATTAGTGGATGATTCAGTTGAAGAGCAGCAGAGTCAAATTAATGTTTTAACTGAAAATTAGCATAGTCAAAGTCAAATATGTTGTGCACAAGATGTTGCTAATTCTTGGTTTGATGACATTAAGTTTTATCTAACACACGATTCTGCTCCTCGCCATCTCAATCCAAAAAAGAGAAGAGAATTAAGACTAAAATCTGCACCTTTCCAGTTGGTAAACGATGTATTATTTCGTAAAGATTTTGATGACGTCCTTATGCGTTGTCTGGAAAGAGATGAAGAAAATAAAGTATTATTTGAACTGCATACATGAGAAGCTGGTGGGTACTTTGGTGGAGACACTACTGCTCACAAAGTATTATGAGCAGGGTATTATTGTCCCACATTATTCAAATATGCCCATACACTATGTCGTAAATGCATAATCTGCCAAAAGTCTTTTGGACGAGTACAGAAGGCAGTGTTTCCACTGCAACCTGTTTCAGTATATTTTCTTTTTCAGCAGTGGGGTCTTGACATCATAGGGCCTATTAATCCCACTTCCTCGCAACAGCATAAATACATCATTACAATGACGGACTATTTTACCAGATGGTCCGAGGTTGCACCATTAAAAGTGGTAAACCCCAGTCAGGTAATATCTTTCCTTAATTCAAACATCATTACTCGATTCATTATTCCTGAATGTTTGGTCTTCAATAATGCTTCCTATTTTTCATCCCTCGATATGAGTTCTTTTTCTTTAGAAAAAGGGATAAAATTGAAATATTTTGCCAGCTATTACCCCCAAGTAAATGGCTTAGAAAAATCAACAAACAAAAACCTAATCAAAATCATCAAGAAGACAGTTTTTGAAAACCACAAAAACCATCACAACATGCTTTTTAATGCAATCTGGGCTGATAGGGTGACTCTGAAAACCGTTGTTGGTAATTCCCCCTTCTTTCTCATCTATGGAAGAGAAAAAATTCTCCCTCTTCATGTCCTGCTTCCCTCGTTGCAATTATCACAGAAAGTTCAGGAAGAGGATTTCCCTCCTCTTGAAAGTCGCATTAACGCTTTGTTGAATCTAGAAGAAGTGAGAACACAAGAAAAAGAAAGACTAGATTAGCATCAACATATTGTTAAAAGCTGGTTCGATTCAAGTTTTTCCTCAGATAGGAATTTCGAGGTGGAAGATATGGTTCTCAAATGGGATAAGCCTCATGAAGGAAAGGGGGAACATTCCAAGTTCTAGAATATGTGGTTAAGACCTTTCTTAATCGCTGAAAAACTAGGTTCCAGCTCTTTCCGCCTACAGAATTTAGAGGGACATCCAAACACCTTCCCGGTGAATGGCCAAGCTCTCAAAAGGTATTTTTCATGACAAGTCCCAGATGCATCTTTTGTACATATTTTTTTATTTTGATTTTGTTTTTCTTTCTGGTTTTTGTTTCTGCTTCATTTTATTCATTTTCATTTCTTTCCAGTTAAAACATGCCTATACCACAGTTTGGTTCAAGGAGGGAAGCCAGAATGTCTCATCTTAAACAACAGTCGACGACTATCAGAGCATTAATTGTTGTAATTTCCTGAAACGCAGACTAGCTAAAGAAGTTTTTCTGTTCACAATTGATTTCATGGTTTCAATTTATAATTATGAGTAGACATGACTCTCGTTAAATCTTTTTACATTGTCCCTGATTTTAAAGAAAGCAACTCAAGTATGCCTTCATGTCCTTGAAGGATTAGTTTCAACAAGAAACTAATTTCAGATCATAATGAAGGTGATTAAGAAAAAAAAATTAAAGGCTGAAAAATAACAAATGTCCCAAAGACTAAAATTTTCAGCATCACCCCACTCTTCTGAATATCTATAAATTATATCAGATTGTGAATAATTGTCCTGTGAGTTGTGGGAAGTGTTTGTAAACCCGTCGGGATACTGAATAGTTCTACTGGAAGAAGGTAAATGCATGCATGATGCCAAGACAACTTCGTCAGGGTACTGAATAGGCCTACTGGCAGTGAAGCAATGTCGAGTTCAATAAAATTATCAGGTATAAAATTTCAATATTTGCCTCTCTTTCTGAACCGAAATTCTTGGATAGGGTAGAGGTGTCAGAGTGGGTTAATTGACATCCCTTCTCAGGCTATGGATGCCTGCTAGTAGAAGTAGCCCTGTCAACAGTATTGGAGCCATTTACTTGAACATCGTTGCTCTCATTATTTTAAATTTTGTCACAAGATTTCATTTTTAACAGGAAAATATTTGAGGCTGGAATGCGTACAAATCCTTGGAATGCATGACGTCCTTCAGATGTCTTTGATCTATAATCTTTCTAAATGTTCCTAACATGAACTCGTCAGTGGCACAGAGATAACTGCTTCTCCCAGTGAGTCACCATTGTTGGCAGCTCCACATATTTTTTTTTTACCTTTTAAAATCAACAAAGAAAAATCCTTGTAGCTACCTATGCTTTGTCGCAAGTATTGTTGTTTGGAGGTGAATTTACGACAATAAGAGGATTGCGTTGATTGCTCTTTTTCTTTTCGTTTTCATGCTTCATTCATAACTGAAAGCATGAATGAATCATTATGATCGTGATGCTAAATGTATCTAAAGTTTATGTCTCAAGAAGGGTTGATGTCCTTACAAGTCTTTTGACAAGTATTGATTGCTTTGAAGTCTATCATATATCAATAAAACTTTTGTGTCCCATCCGATTATGAGATATATCTTGAGTTTTTGTTAATACACCAAGAATGGATTGCAACTAGACTATGTCTAGTTTCGTTATGATTCTTGGTAGACCTTTTCTTGTCATTATGCTTTGTTTTTAAAAACATCTCTTTTCCTAACCTTAGAAAATCAACTCCACCCTTTGCGCAATGATGAAATATGAATGCACCCGGTCATACCCTGTACTCTTTTGGAGGTGGCATTCTAAAATCGATAGATCTATCATTTCAAGTTAAGTCTTGGGCTTTGTTCTGTACTCTTGGCAATTCATTACACAAAGCACTCGATTTTCATATGGAACCCCTCATGCCTTCATTTAATCACGCCAGGGTAATAGTGGGTTTTGTTCCTTTGGTTCTTGCCCTGGTCTTTTATGTTTTTGAAACCCTCATGCTTACAGTGATCTTTGTCTGCCTTCATGACTGTTGTTCTGAATACATATGGTCCCCATCGTCCATGTCGAACCAAATGGCTCACAAACACTACTTATGTATGACGACGCAAGAGAAGACCTTAAGAGTCAATACTGGCTTGAGTTTCTCAAAAAATTCCAAGTTTACAACTTGCAAGTGGCCCAGGAGTTTGCCCTCTCTTTTGATGAATGCCGAGCCAAAGTGGGTGACATTCAAATCGAAATCACCAAGGAATTTTTGAGCCAAGCAACAGGTCTTCCCCTTAGTGGGAAAAAATGGTTTAATAATTACAAATTGGAAGAGGTGCCCTGGAGTTTGTTCTTTACCTATCGAAAAATCTAGTGATGTGATAAAGGTATGCCTATATCTCTGTTAAATACTAGGTGGCATAGTTTATTGGCAATCTTAAGACAGTTCATTACATGCGAGGGTCACTTCGGCCTCGTGTTTCTTTACTACATAAGACTATTAATGAATTTCATCGATTTCCAGTTGAACATGCCATTTTACTTATTCAGAAGTTTATATAAAATGGATAAGAGGTATAAAAGGCCGAGTTTGAATTCTAGTTTATTCCACCATGGGATGATTAGGATGTTGTTATTCCATCATTTGAAGTTGCAGGGAAATGGTTGGGATACTTTCCTATCTCGCAATGGCCTTGTAACATCCAACCCTACAGAGGTTCCTATGGTTGATAAGCCTATGCTTGAAAAACCCCCTATCCCTTCCAGTGACAAACCGATTTTATAATCCAAAGAACCCTGTGATAGGGCCGCACTTGATGAGCCTATGTTTGAGCAGCAGGATGTTGATCCTAGGATCATTGAATGTCCTGAGCATGAGAAGGATGTGTACCCTAATATCGTGGCAAAGAATGACAATAAACGCTCACACAAACTGTCCAGGAAGAATCCAGACTTAGGTTTTGTTAACAAAAGAGTTGGGAGATTGATTTCAATGAGTTTACGAAATAAAACAAGATCTCATGTGAGCTCGATCAAAGCGATCGAGATCCATGAGAGCTCTGATTCGGAGATCGAAAATTTCTTGGAGGAGGAAGATCCAACTTACCATAAACAGATTCCAAATCAAACCTACGATTGTATAGATAATCTGCCACCATGCTTGAAACATAATGAAAATTTCCCAAGGATCAAACTCATCCAAAATCCCACAGTAGATAGTGGAATCAGTTTGACGCACATTCATATGTCTCCTCAATCAACTGTTTCAGATCCACGGTGTGAGGTGTGTTTATTTTGGATAGACAAGTATGACACAGATGTTCCCTCCCTTCAAGGGAAGATCAAGACCCTCATAGCTCAGATTGACTCATTAACAAGTGAAAACCACAGACTCAAGTTATGTGCACAAAGGCAAGGGAAACGCTTGAAAAGAACTGGAAATATAATAATAAAAAATGTTGTGTGTGTCAAAGTTGTGATTAACTATGAAGTTTTATGATTTGAATCTAGCATTCAGTTGAAAGGTAAAGATTTGTTTTTATCTTATTTGTATTTTTATTTATTTTTTCTATTAATATAGATTCAATTAGATTTTTGTTGTTTAAAATAAGACTAGCTACAGAATTAGTAGATTCTGTAGCCAGTCTGTTCTCATTCAAAATTTTGGAAAATATTGGATTAATTAATATCTAAATTTCTTTATTTCATTTTTTTCTTTCAGGATATCGTGCAGCTTGTGGTGATCTAATAAGATGGAGCATTTCTGGGGTTATTAGCCATTTCTTTGGCTCATTTTGTAAACAGAAACAAACCTTTTATAATCTTAAGAGATACAGTTTGATATTGAGTGGTTTTATTACCCTCTATTTTTGTAATCAGTAAATCATCCTGGGATTTGATTCTATATTAGAAGATAGGATGCTTAGTTTTCTTGAACCCTTTAAATACTTCATATTTTTGTAATGAATACATCTTTGTTGGGAGCAAGAGATGGATGGGTGACTTCATAACTTAATGAAATAGCATTTTACACGTTTTGGCTTTAGCCTTTTGTTTATAATGTTATCATTTATGTTTTGTTATGTCCTGATACATGTATAGATCTGATATATTTAAATTAAATTATCTGTGATGTGCAAGATATTGTATTATAAATATCATCTGCAATTTGTTCCTCAAAACATAAATGTTGTGATTATGTTTTCAGTTAAAACGACAGGGTTTATCTTTCAATTTTGATTGAAAAACAAAATATACAGATTACTTCCAGATTTATCTTACAGTAATTATGTATAATCATGAAATTACATATTTATGTTGGTGTCTCCACTTCAGTCATTAATACCCAAACTGCCAACACATCATTCTGAATTTATTTAGAACAATCTTAAGGTTCTTTGCAGGTTTCCCTCTTGGGGCATGGTACTTGGATGTTCTCAAATCATGAAGATGCTTGGATACACATCACTAATTCATTAACAGGTTAGCTCATTTACATTTTTCTATTTATTACTGAAATTCGAATGTGTGGTTTGACTTTCGACTATCCACATGTTTCTGTTTCATAGTATTTTATTTTATTAGTTTAAGATTTATAAAGAAAAAAACAAAAATATTTTTTTATGTGCTTTCTTTATCTACTTCTTCAAAGTAGTCATTTTTCACATTGAGTTTTGTAAGTTTAGATTAAAACTTGCAGTGTGTATATCATATACATAAAAAGATTAAGTATATCTTCTATTTAAATATACCTAAAATAGTTACGTCGTACGTATGTGCATATATATATATAGTAATTAGTAATTAGTTATTTATTTCATTTGTTTTATTTTTTTTCTCTAGGACTCTATGATCGGCTAATGGAGCCATTAAACCCGTCAGAACGAGTTACACCAAATGGCTTGGGTTATTTTGACAACCCCAGACCAGACTCGTTCTTCCAATTGACGGACGATCATTTTCGCCTGTCAACAACTTTTTTCCAATGCATACAATTCTTTATCAGATGTTGGATAGTTAATCACAGCTTGAGTGAAAGTATCAGAATGATAACATATAGGTTTACCTTGTTGCATCAAGATTGCACCTATGGCATATACACGTGCATCAGTTTGAATCTCAAATGGTTTCTATAGATATGGCAGAGCCAAAACTGGTGCAGTTATTATCATTTCCTTCAATGTCTTGAAGGATTTTCGTTGCTTTCCTCCCCATTGAAAGACTTGTTTAACACTCGTTAATGCATGTATAGGTGATTCTATGTATGATAAATTAGCAATTAATTTTCTCAACTATTGTACTGCTCGTAAGAAGCTCCCGACTTTGATGGCAGTAGTTGGCTTGGTCTATTTCACAATGACTTCTACCTTTTCAGGATCTATCTTTAACTAACCATTCCCTACAATGTGACACAAATATACCAGAGAATGTTTTCCAAATTCACACTTAGATAAATTGATATACATATTCTCCTTCTTCAAGAGTTCAATAAATATCTTGACATGTTTTGTATTGTCTTCCCATCTTCGACTAAAGATCAATATGCCATCTAAATAAACAATAAAAAAAATAATATATATAGGCTATGAATACATCATTCATCACTCTCATAAAGGTTGTTGGTGTGTTACATAACCCAAATGGCATAACCAACCATTCAAACAAGCCTTGCTTGGTATTGAAATAAGTCTTCCATATGTCGCCTTCTGCAATTCTGATATGATGGTAACCACTTCTTAAGTCCAAATTAGTGAAATACGCAACATTCTTTAAATGATCTAATAGATCATCTATTCTGGGAAGAGGATAATAGTTCTTGACCATAATCTTGTTCATGGATCGAAAAATAAATACAAATCATCCACGTGCCATCTTTCTTCGAAAGGAAAACAATAGGAAAACCACACAAACAAGAGCTTGGTATGATGATTCTTTTATCGAGCAGCTCCTCAACTTGCTTCTTGATTTATGCATTCTTGATTACTGATGACCTGTACATTCCAATGTTCGGAAGAGGAGCATATTGTTGCAAATACATTTCATGTTCAACCTCCCTTTTAGGACACAACCCTGCAGGTTCCTGAAATAACTCATCATAATTAGATATGATGTTGATCAATTCATGTTTATGATTTGGATCACAACCTGCTAAAGCATATGTTATATCTTCTTCTTCATCTTTCACTATCATGAGAACAAAATATTTACTTTCCCTCACGTGTCTCTTCATTTTCCCTATGCTCATTAAAGAAACATTATTTTTGATGCAATGAGATCTGAAAATATATCCAACCCCATCCTTGAGAAGCTTGTTGGATTACTG
This sequence comes from Picea engelmannii, assembly GCA_009831015.1. NCBI lineage: Eukaryota > Viridiplantae > Streptophyta > Pinopsida > Pinales > Pinaceae > Picea > Picea engelmannii. The sequence goes on from ML778633.1 coordinate 134,028, forward strand.
ATAGGGGGGGTGAATCAGTAATAGAGATTTTTAATCCTTTTAACCACAGTATGCAAGTGTTATTTATCTTTATGATCAATATAGCATTATCATCCATTAAGTGTAGAGTAAATAAACCATGAACAAATGAACAATCATATAAATACACAATACAACACTATTTTTACGTGGAAACCCAATGCGGGAGAAAACCACGTAACTATTTTTCTTATATGTCTTTAAGAATTACATTCATTGGAAGAACCAGCTTCCTTTATTCTCCAGCTACAATTGCAAGGAGGCTCCGACCCCATATATTTTCAGGCTACAACCTGAGGGACGCTGCAAATCCCCAATTCTCTAGCTACAACCAGAAGGACGCTACAACCCCCTATGTTCTCTGGCTATTACTGGAAGGTGGATACAACCACATGTCTTTTCCCCATCCTACCACCCTGAAATATAATTAAGATGATGAAACCACTATCACACTATCACTGTGAGATATGACACTGTAGACCTGTAGCCAACCTGTACCACTGACCTGTATCCAACTAGTACCATTTCCCTATAGTCACCCTATACATGTACTAAGTCTGTACCAACCAAAACCAACATATATGTGACCTATCTATTCTGCAGTGCATGTATGTACGCGCCCTATCTATACTGCAGCCTGCATATGTACGTACCCTATGCATATGCCTTTTGAAAACTAGGGTTTTCTCTCTCTAAAAACTCTGACCCTCTTCAACCTCTGTCACATCAACCTATAACCTATCACTGTGTCAAGACTATAATTGTTCCATGTGCATAAATCCACATACATATCCCTTAACCAAATGTATCTATATCTCTCTAGTCATGTGCGATACAAGTATGTGAAATCATGAACAAGTATAGTAAGCCTCACATGAACTAGACATCAAACCCTTACTGATAAACACCCTTTCAATACATCAACCACTTCACAAATACAAGATCTCAACCATGTACCAAAAAAAACCTTTAACCATATGCCACAAAGTACAAGATGTGCCTCAACACTAACAAGATGTATCCATGATAAATATTTACTATACCAACACTGTATTTCTGTAGATATGAATTATATAGAAAGTCCCATGCGGATACTAATCTCACTAGGGAAAATCCTCAAACCCTCATAATCATTTCTCATGTAGAAAACAAAATCCAACAACTCGTAGAAATAAGACATACCTTTTGAACCGTAGATAGATCCGATGTACCTGATCACTGTAGACCTTCCTGGGAGATTGCTTTCAGACTCTAGAGACATGTCATCTTCATCTTATCAAGTTTATAGTGCTTTACCCTCATGTACATGCCCTATTATATTGCTAGCCTCCGTACATACACGCCTTGCTCCACTGCAGCTCACGTACACCTCAAAAAATAAGGTTTTTTTATTATTTTCTATAATTTTGAAACATTCTCCATCAACCCTTCGTGCTACCTCATACTTGCGCAACTTCAGATGTATCAATGAGTACCTAAAATAAATCTTACACAATAATAGATATTCAATGTGCTCAATAGGTGATAATAGGAGAGCCTTTCTCTCTTATTTATACTTCCATGTAGCTTCCTCAAGGGGTTACCTTCTAACCAACTTAACCCAATTTCCTTCTTTTAGGGCTAACCCACCTCTAATGACTTGTCCACTTCTAACCCACTTTGCTACAAATAGTAAATTCTCCACCTCTAGTTGCAACATATTTATTTTTAATTATTTTCTTATTGCAACAACTTAACCCATGATTAACTCCTAGTTTTACTCACTTGACTAGTCAACTTCTTCTATGAGCTTCTACAATAATTTTGACTTATTTGGACTTCTAGATAACTCATGAGGGTTCTCCAACTTCACAAGGCCATAAATCTGTAACTGTGAGGAGTTATGTGACGTTCCACATATCACCAAAAATGGCATGACATGTATTATCCATATAGAATAGTCTTAGCTGAAAATATAGTAATTTTCATATGAATATACATCAATCAAACTGAAGTCCCTTAACCATATTGTTGGGGCTATCGGAATTTGCTACCAGACTTTCTTCAATGGTGGGAATCAATGAAAACCAACCCAAATAATCAACAATATCCCCCTTTGGCATTGATGGAAACACTATGATGCAACACTGAATTCATATCACTTATGCTCCCCCTGTGACCATTGCTTCCCCTGGAAGCATGTCTCTTTGCTCTATCTCCAAGCATCTAACTCTTTGTCCTGCATCTGATGAATCTCTCCCCCTTTGACATCAATGGAAAAGGTAACTACCCATTCGAGGTTCCCCTAAGTGAACTATCCTTGGGGATGCTCCCCTTGAATGAAATCTTTCTAAACATGCTCCCTCAACCTGAACTATCCTTTGTATGGTTCTTCCTCGTGTAAATATCAGACATATAAGATAAGCATTCAAAATCATTCATTTTGGAATAGAAATTACTTTGAGTCTCTAGAGAAGATACTCAAAAGCTTCCCTCTGAAGTCCACCCAATGAGATTAGCTCTTGAAAAAAAAAAAAACTGAGGGATCCAAACCCAGACCAAATAGGGGCTTTTAGTTTTTATCTTATCTTGTTCCAATAGTTTGATTGTGTAATTACTTTTCTCTAAGTATTTTTGGAATATGGGTGTGCGACTTGTTGAAATCGATCCATATTTATAGTATAGAAGACTAATATGTTATCTTCATAAAGATGGTCCTACCTCGTTGGATATTTAATTGATAGAATATTGAATCTCTAGAGCATGAGGTCTACAATAGATATGTTCTAGGAAGATCTTAACTATGGTTTGTACCTATTATTTCCTCGTAACCAAGCTTCCAATAAATAATTTGAAAGAGGTATTTCCTATTAAAAATAGAAGGATCTATCCCCTCTCATAATTATTCTTATTATGACCAAAGAATGATATAGTATTCGATTTCTCTTAGTTAACATATTTCATCGGATGAGAGAAAATGAAAAGGTTATTACCCAGAGAACCTTTTGGGGATTTGATAAAATCATCGGGGTATAATTTAAATCTTAGGTTTGGATTGATTCATCTATTGAGATCTCGAATAGATAATTCCTATAAATTGTCTATATTAGTTCTTTTCTAGGGAACTTATATCACACGAATAGGGTAAAATATCGTTCAAAGGGCCTATAGTGATTTATCATAGCGATGAACCGACTTGAAATTTTGGCACTATAGAAGTCTTCCAATAGAAATGTTGGATTGTTTCGAATAATCCTCATTTCCCTAGCCAGTCAGGCAATGAACCATCAAGTATCTCAATATTTTCCCAATTGATATATTTGTGTCCAAAAGCATTTGTGTGTTCTTGTTCAAGTCGTATGAAGGGAAATTCTCATGTACAGTTTTCAGAGGGGGAATTGAAGTTTACCTATCTCAATAAAGTATACGATCAGTTCGAAGAGCGTCTCAAGATTTAGGCAAGTACAGATGATATTACCAGTAAATATGTTCCTCCTCATGTCAATATATTTTATTGTCTAGGGGGGATCACACTTACCT
>ML778633.1:169700-186898 GCA_009831015.1 Picea engelmannii
CGGGTAAAACAGTCATAACTTATTCATCGAGAATCCAAATGAATTGGGACAAATTTCATTGGAAAGAGTACAGACTGTAGTTGTGCGAGTTTTAGAATTGGATGTTAATTATTGAGCATGAGGCATTCTATGCAAGTTCACTCTCCTAAATAGACTAGAATTGAATAAAGTCTACCATTATTTCTATAACCTCTTTTTGGGGAGGATACAAAGAGTGAAAATTGAAGGAGTTTCAGAGAATACATTGAGTAATATTATCTACAAGATCAGAGTAATCCAAGAATTGAAGATTTGTAGAAATTGAAGAAGTCTCAGGAAGCATTATCAGGTTCTATGTGATGATTGGTTGATGGTGATGATTTAATGTAAAGTTTTATCATCTCTCATATATTCTTGGGTGGAAGGAAGGGGCAAGGATGGAGAGTTCAAATATCTCCAGATATTGGAGGATTGAATCTTCCTCTTGGAGGTTTATCCCTCCCTTTACATTTGGAAGCTGTAGCTACCTTTGGAAGTCATTACTTCCCTTGAGAAATAACTATTGATTATTTCTCATATATTGTGCATGGTGTACTGTGGTGTATTGGTGTAACTCTTATACTATTGTTCATTGCTCATTGGATATAGTTGAATGGTTTAAGTATAAGTTGAAAAAGGTTTTAAATTGTACTTGATATTGATTCACCCCCCTCTTAGTATCAACAATTCTTTTCCCTGGGATAAAATTTGTTATTGGGAAGTGAAAATTGTGACTGGTGTGCCTGAGGCTATTCCTGTAATAGGACCTCCTTTGGCAGAGTTATTACACAGAAGTGTTAGCGTGGGTCAATCTACCTTGACCTGTTTTTATAGTTTACACACTTTCATATTACCCCTTCTTACTGTTGTATTTATGCCAATGCACATTCTAATGATCCGTAAGCAGGGTATTCTAAGTCCTTTATAGAGAGAAAAGATAGATTGAAAATAACTATTCATAAATTTTTGTTCTGAGTAATGACGGTAATATCTCATCGCCAGAAATATTTCTTATAAAATAATGGAAATATCCATAGAAAATAGAAAATATGGTCCTCGGATTTCTCCTTTCGATTTTGGAGTATTATTCATCCAATACAAACAAATAATTGTATATTTTCATACGGATAAGATGGATTATGGGAGTGTGTGACTTGAACTATTGATTAGGCCATGCAAATACTTTCTCTGATCTACCACATCAATATTTCTGACAAAATGTTTCTCTATCCCAATTTCCTTATCAGAAATAGGAAGTTTAACACCTTGGCGGAAATGCATCGATCAATTTTTTTCGTTCCAAGAGAAGTCTTTCTATGATCGAATCCGGATCAGGAAGGGCTCTGTAAGATCCAGTCAATGGGGTATTATTTTCATATAATAAATAATTGGACCATATGACTTTACTTATCCTTTTCATAGTGTGAAAATGCATCCATTTCGATGGGAAAACTATCAGAGTTAAATAAGGGATCTAAGGAAGGAGAGAGGTCGGATCAATAGCAAGTCAATACCTTGTATGAAAAAAAAACTTTTGAGGTCTATTTGAGGTCTATTCGTGATGATAAACACAAATTACAAGGACTAAGATGGTCCAAAAGGCATATCAAACATGATCAAATTTGTGAGCTTACTTGGGTAATGAGCATTAAATTGGGATAATCAAATTACCAATGATGGATGATCATAGAAATTATTAGTTCCTATTCTTACAATCCATCTTCCATCACGGGAAAAAGAAATGATATATACTCCCTCCAGTTATTGTTTGAGCCATATGATCAAATTCAGCATGTCCGGTTCTTTTGGGGGATAAATCCATAGAGATCTACTTTTCCCAATAACAAATAAACATGATTTGAATGATCATGTGTTAAGGGATAAATTAGCTAAAGTTATGGGACATAATTATTATGGAGAGCTCTCTTGGCCCAATGATCTTTCATATATTTTTCCAGTAGTGATTTTAGGTACTATTGCATGTACAATAGGTTTAGCGGCTCTATAACCATCAATGATTGGTGAACAAGAGAATCCATTTGCAACTCCTTTGGAGATATTTCTCAAATGGTATCTTTTCTCTATATTCCAAATACTTCGTACAGTACCTAACAAATTATTATGTGTCATTTTAATGGCCTCAGTACCCGCGGGATCATTGACGGTGCCTTTTCTAGAGAATGTGAATCAATTTCATAATCCATTTCGTCGTCCAGTAGCTACAACAATATGCTTGATCGGTATTGCAGTAGCCATTTGGTTAGGCATTGGGGCAGCATTACCTATTGATAAATCTTTAACTTTATGTCTTTTCCAATTTGATCCAACTATCTAATATCAAAATCTTTCAATTTTTTATTCATATATCTAGGGAGTAGTTGCTTCAAGACAAATTATATCTCCCTAGATATACCCATCTTGTCAGATATTTATTTGGAATATTCCATGAAATGAAACCAACCATTTAATGAACCCGAAACTAATTCCTGGGTGGATCAATTGCAAAATGTTTTCATAAAATTTCCAATACATGTTCGACATATTCCTTCCCGAAGTGTTCAATTCGCATTATATATTCTCGACTGTAATTTAAGAGGTTCTATAGTGTATGTATATTGGCTCTTCTGAGGCAGTTATAGGCTTTGGGGGGTAACTCTAATTGGTCAATGAAAATATGTTGAAATACAAATTTTTTTCTTTCGTTTCCCTGTATCAGTCAACGCGTGTGAAAGGGGGAAGGGAGGAATATTAGACCATTTTCTATTGTTCATTCCATCGATGTTTTGTTAATTGTTTTTTTTTTTTTTTAAATAAATTTAAAGGTTTATCTTATTTTAACAAGAGAAATAGTTTCTAAGCAGTTAGTCCCTACCTCATTAAACAAAACAATCTAAAGATTAGAATTGAAGCTACATGGATATAAATTTGATGATGTGCCTTGGATATAATGTTATTCCTTCTTTTTTTTTCCAAACTACACTTGAAATGTATTGATATTTTGGCAGTCAACGTCGGGAGTTATCAGATACTCTCATGATAAGTTATTGCAACTTGAACACCAGGTGAGATTAGATATCCCAACTGCAATAACTGAGGATGAAGATTTATAACTATCTTTACTTTTTTTGAGCTGCAGCCTGTCCAAACAGCTACCTTTCTCGGCGTCAATAAAAATGTGCATGGCTTTCTCAGAAGGGATGCAGGACAATATTCAAATCTAAACGTATGAATAGATCATTTCCATGTTTATATTCTTTTTTTTTAAGTTTTTATTCAGTATGAAGAATTTCAAATGTAACTTCCTGCCGATTAGGAATCATCAAAGAATGAGAATCCTAACCAAATTTCTAGACCTCATACTACTGAATGGCGTAGTCAGAGAGCTTATCTTCAGCAAGCTCCTACTAAAAAACTAGACCTCACAGCTTCAAGGCACTTGGAATCAATGAAAGTTGTTCCAGTTTCATAGGTGCGTAGTTTTCAAAGTTACAATCATTGTGATTAACTTGTGATAATTTTTTGTAGTTGTTATATTTTATTCTAACAAATTTCCTTTTTGGGTGTTTGAGTAATGTAGTTGTCTTCTATAGCTAAGGCTTCAGTTCCATGGAGTGTGAGGAGAGGAAATATGCCGGAAAAGGATAAAGTGCTCAAGACAGTTAAAGAGTCTAACTCTTGCTCTTTGAACTTCTATTTATTTTATGTGCAGGAAGCTTTCCATTCTTTATTGATAAAAAAATTACAATTGTTTATTCCAGAATCTTGAACAAATTGAATCCTAAGAAATTTGATTAGTTGAAAGATCAGTTGCTCAACTCTGGAATTACTACTATGGACATCTTGCAGGAATGGCTGATTTTATCAAGATATTTTTAATAGGTCACTCCTTTTGTTTTGTTTGTTGAGAACTTTGAACCCTAGTTTTATGGTTTTGCTGGGAGCATTTAGTTTTAATACACTTCTCTCCATCGCCATTGATCTCTAGTTTACAATNGGCTGATTTTATCAAGATATTTTTAATAGGTCACTCCTTTTGTTTTGTTTGTTGAGAACTTTGAACCCTAGTTTTATGGTTTTGCTGGGAGCATTTAGTTTTAATACACTTCTCTCCATCGCCATTGATCTCTAGTTTACAATTCCCCGTGCTATCACCTACCTGGGTTTGATCATCCGTCCGTCGTCATAGTGGCTCTGGTGCCCCATGAGAGGCTTCTTGTTCCGCCATATGCAGGGAGAGTATATTAAGTCTCTACTTTTACGGTTTAAAAATTTGATTCACCAGCATACACACCCGTTCTAGAACCAAAGCAAGCAGTTTCAATCTTACTCGCACCTGCAGCATATGGTCCAGTAGCATATACAAATAGAGTTCCATATTTCAAAAAATATAACTACAACTAAAACAGAGTCATAAATATATCTAACATTTTTCTTTTTACAAAACACAGCCATAAATATAACTAATAATTTATAAAATTGATAACTTAAACACCACCAAATTCTTACATAAACTTTTTTTTTTTGTAATTCTTACATAAACTTTATTCTTAAAATAATTCTTACATAACATACAACAAACAATTTATAGCTCCAGATATACTTGTTGGATAAGTCTCCCTCAACAACATTATTGTTGAAAAGAAATATAATAACAATGTAAAGTTGCAGATATACATATAATGAACAATTTATAGTTGCGGATACTCCCGCACAGAAATTATTGTATTGGAAGTGCAGATTGTCTTCCTGGTGAATTAAGAAAATAATGGGGAAATTTTATATACTACACTAATAATGTACCTATTTGTATTGCAGAGTCTCATTGTAGCGGGTGGCCTCAAATTCTGGTAAGTAGAATACCCTCCAAATTCTGGTAAGTAGCATACCTTCCGAGTTAAAGCAGTTGAGGAGTTATGGATAGCTTCTCTGAAATCAAATGTAGTATGTTCGTTCAAATGGTTTTGTCTTTGCTCCAACTCTATATGATGCAGCTCCATATGATGGAGAGCCTAACCATGATATTCTAAATCAAGCCGTGATTGCCCCAATTGCAGGAGTGTTGGAAACTGAGGCCGTATGCAATGTGTCAAAGAGGAGACACTCAGTGGGTTATAGGTCGAATAAAGGGTTTAATGGTATTAATGTGAAGTTTTGTCAGGGAGACACCGCTCTGATGGTGCGATCATGAGAGCATCTCCCCGGTGAAAAAAAAAGAAACAAAAACACCAATAGAACAAAGGAGTTGTGCAAAATTAGGGTTTAGCTCAGAAATTAGGGGAGGCGAAAGCGATTTGAAGAGGTGTTGTTCTAACATGCATTTTATACCTTTAGGGAATAGGAATTAATTCTATCCCTTTTACTTGATCACTCCTCTCCCCAATTTGTTTTACTCGATCACTTTAGCAATCCCTAATTTTGGAACTTGTTAACAGCAAGAAGAAATAGGTAGGTTTCCTGAGACTTAGATTGTTAATGAATGCAGGAATTACTATTATGGAGAGGTGGGGCATAACATTAGCTTCGATGGGTTGAACAACCCAGAGAAGGAGGGGCAAGATGTCACCATTGTGTTCAAGAAGGCCGTGTGGTTATGGATGCACGCGTTCAAGAAGGCCATGTGGTTCTGGATGCAGAACAACAATTGCCACTCTACCATAACCTCCGGATAGGGCTTTGGTGCCACAATCAAAGCCATCAACAGTGCCACAATCAAAGCCATCAACAATGAGGAATGCAACCATGGAAACAGTGGCCAAGTGAGGAGCAGATACTGTAGCTAGAAACTCTATTTTTTTTCAATTTTCATCATCTTTGGGGATCAATGGATCACTGTTGTTATAGCCGAGCCCAACCTCATGTCAAATATAATCATCTAGGTGCAAATCTAAGAGGTGGCCAGGCAGTGCAAAGATGGAAAATTCGTGAGCCAAGTGCAAGCCATGAGGAGGTGGAAGGTTTTGGTGGCAGTGTTACACAAATTAGAAATTAGTTTTTTTTAATTCATTTTTTAATGCTAACAATTCCAAAAAAATATTTACATACACCATGGCAACCTCACATCAATAAACTCTTAACCAATAAAAAATTAAATTTAAAACAAGAATTTATTGACTCGGTCTGCTCTGAAAACCCTACAGCTTTCTGGAAACAAAAGAAACATGAAGTTTCTCTCCCATACAAAGAAGATTATCAAGGGAAACCATGCAAGAGTAGGGCTATTCCTATGAATTCTAAGTATCAAAAATTATGTGCAGAAGAAATTAAGGGCTTACTCAAAAAAGAATTGATTAGAGAATCCACTAGTCCTTGGAATTGCTATGGATATTATGTAAATAAACACTCTGAACAGATACGAGGCATTCCTAGACTAGTTGTAAACTATAAGCCCTTAAACAAAGTTCTAGTTGATGATACATACCCTATTCCAAACAAAAGAAGTTTGGTCACAAGAATTGCTGGTGCAAAGATATTCTCAAAATTTGATTTAAAATCTGGGTTTTGGCAAGTGGCTATCAGAGAAGAAGACAAATTCAAGACAGCTTTCAATGTTCCAGCGGGACATTATGAATGGAATGTGATGTCATTTGGCCTCAAAAATGCACCATCAAAATTTCAATGGGTTATGGATGACACTCTTAAGCCATGATTTGACTTGCTTATTGTTTATATTGATGATATACTTGTATTTTCTTCCTCAATAGATCATCATTTTAAGCATTTGAGGAAATTTCTACAAATAGTCAAGCAAGCAGACCTAGTATTCTCCAAGAAAAAGCTTGAACTATTTAAAACCAAAATTAAATATCTAGGCCATACAATAAAAGACGAGAGACTGACTCTACAGACACATGCTGTAGAATTTGCAGATAAGTTTCTTGAGAAAATAACTGATAAAACTCAATTACAGAGATTCTTGGGTAGCCTGAACTACATCATCCATTTCTATAAAGGATGTGCTCAAGATAGAAAAATATTAAATGATAGATTAAAGAAGGACCCAAGCCCTTGGACAAAAGCACACTCACAAGCAGTAAGAAATTTAAAAGCCAAAGCAAAAAATCTTCCTATCCTCTATATTTCTGATGATGATCTCCCTAAGATAGTTGAGACGGATGCCAGTAATATTGGTTGGGGAGCAATACTTAAACAGGTCATGAATGAAGGTAGTAAGAAAAAGGAAGAAATCATTCAGTTTGCTTCTGGACTCTGGCAGGCAACAGAAAAAAACTATTCATCCCTAGACAAAGAAATTAAAACCACACTAAATGCCATTCAAAAGTTTGAAATCTATCTGATTTACCAAAAAAAACTTTTAAGAACAGATGTTGTTGCTATGAACAAAGTTCTAAATAAATATATAAAGTCCCTAATGGGAAATAATGGGTTGGATCGATTTATTTCCTAAAAAACTAATGGGGAAATTTTATATACTACACTAATAATGTACCTATTTGTATTGCAGAGTCTCATTGTAGTGGGTGGCCTCAAATTCTGGTAAGTAGAATACCCTCCAAATTCTGGTAAGTAGCATACCTTCTGAGGAAAAGAAATTGAGGAGTTATGGATAGCTTCTCCGAAATCAAATGTAGTCTGTTCGTTCAAATGGTTCTGTCTTTGCTCCAACTCTATATGATGCAGCTCCATATGATGGAGAGCCTAACTATGATATTCTAAATCAAGCCGTGATTGCCTCAATTGCAGGAGTGTTGGAAACTGAGGCCGTATGCAATGTGTCAAAGAGGAGACACTCAGTGGGTTATAGGTCGGATAAAGGGTTTAATGGTATTAATGTGAAGTTTTGTCAGGGAGACACAGCTCTAATGGTGTGATCATGAGAGCATCTCCCCGGTGAAAAAAAAAGAAACAAAAACACCAATAGAACAAAGGAGTTGTGCAAAATTAGGGTTTAGCTCAGAAATTAGGGTTTCGTGGATACACATACTGGTGGGGCGAATAAGAATTTCGTGCAGACCGCAAACTAGGACGTAGATGGATAGACTGGTGGGAGTAAGAAAACCATGAACGAATGGCTGATCAAATTGAGAGCGGGAGGCGAAAGCGATTTGAAGAGGTGTTGTTCTAACATGCATTTTCTACCTTTAGGGAATAGGAATTAATTCTATCCCTTTTACTTGATCACTCCTCTCCCCAATTTGTTTTACTCTATCACTTTAGCAATCCCTAATTTTGGAACTTGTTAACAGCAAGAAGAAATAGGCAGGTTTCCTGAGACTTAGATTGTTAATGAATGCAGGAATTACTATTATGGAGAGGCGGGGCAGAACATTAGCTTCGATGGGTTGAACAACCCAGAGAAGGAGGGGCAAGATGTCACCATTGTGTTCAAGAAGGCCGTGTGGTTCTGGATGCACGCGTTCAAGAAGGCCATGTGGTTCTGGATGCAGAACAACAATTGCCACTCGGCCATAACCTCCGGATAGGGCTTCGGTGCCACAATCAAAGCCATCAACAGTGCCACAATCAAAGCCATCAATAATGAGGAATGCAACCGTGGAAACAGTGGCCAAGTGAGGAGCAGATACTGTAGCTAGAAACTCTATTTTTTTTTCAATTTTCATCATCTTTGGGGATCAATGGATCACTGTTGTTATAGTCGAGCCCAACCTCATGTCAAATATAATCAGCTAGGTGCAAATCTAAGAGGTGGCTAGGCAGTGCAAAGATGGAAAATTCGTGAGCCAAGTGCAAGCCATGAGGAGGTGGAAGGTTTTGGTGGCAGTGTTACACAAATTAGAAATTAGTTTTTTTTAATTCATTTTTTAATGCTAACAATTCCAAAAAAATATTTACATACACCATGGCAACCTCACATCAATAAACTCTTAACCAATAAAAAATTAAATTTAAAACAAGAATTTATTGACTCGGTCTGCTCTGAAAACCCTACAGCTTTCTGGAAACAAAAGAAACATGAAGTTTCTCTCCCATACAAAGAAGATTATCAAGGGAAACCATGCAAGAGTAGGGCTATTCCTATGAATTCTAAGTATCAAAAATTATGTGCAGAAGAAATTAAGGGCTTACTCAAAAAAGAATTGATTAGAGAATCCACTAGTCCTTGGAATTGCTATGGATATTATGTAAATAAACACTCTGAACAGATACGAGGCATTCCTAGACTAGTTGTAAACTATAAGCCCTTAAACAAAGTTCTAGCTGGTAATACATACCCTATTCCAAACAAAAGCAGTTTGGTCACAAGAATTGTTGGTGCAAAGATATTCTCAAAATTTGATTTAAAATCTGGGTTTTGGCAAGTGGCTATCAGAGAAGAAGACAAATTGAAGACAACTTTCAACGTTCCAGCGGGACATTATGAATGTAATGTGATGCCATTTGGCCTCAAAAATGCACCATCAAAATTTCAATGGGTTATGGATGACACTCTTAAGCCATACTTTGACTTGCTTATTGTTTATATTGATGATATACTTGTATTTTCTTCCTCAATAGATCAGCATTTTAAGCATTTGAGGAAATTTCTACAAATAGTCAAGCAAGCAGACCTAGTATTCTCCAAGAAAAAGCTTGAACTATTTAAAACCAAAATTAAATATCTAGGCCATACAATAAAAGACGGGAGATTGACTCTACAGACACATGCTGTAGAATTTGCAGATAAGTTTCCTGAGAAAATAACTGATAAAACTCAGTTACAGAGATTCTTGGGTAGCCTGAACTACATCAGCCATTTCTATAAAGGATGTGCTCAAGATAGAAAAATATTAAATGATAGATTAAAGAAGGGCCCAAACCCTTGGACAGAAGCACACTCACAAGCAGTAAGAAATATAAAAGCCAAAGCAAAAAATCTTCCTATCCTCTATATTTCTGATGATGATCTCTCTAAGATAGTTGAGACGGATGCCAGTAATATTGGTTGGGGAGCAATACTTAAACATGTCAGGAATGAAGGTAGTAAGAAAAAGGAAGAAATCATTCAGTTTGCTTCTAGACTCTGGCAGGCAGCAGAAAAAAACTATTCAGCCCTAGACAAAGAAATTAAAGCCGCACTAAATGCCATTCAAAAGTTTGAAATATATCTGATTTACAAAAAAAATCTTTTAAGAACAGATGTTGTTGCTATGAACAAAGTTCTAAATAAAGATATAAAGTCCCCTGGTGATTCTAAATTTACTAAATGGCAGGCTTTGTTTAGCAATTTTGATTTCTCCATTGAGCATATTAAAGGGATCGATAACTCTATTCCTGACTTCTTGAGCAAAGAACATTTACAAAACCTCTGCTTAATAATTTCTGTACAACTCAGAAATGGTACAAAAACATTGGTCAATATGCTTGATTCTATGAGATGGGAAACATATGAAGCTGAATGGACACCTCACTTGGAACTTATAAGTACAAAAATTATTTCTCAAACAACACAACTTGCTTACTCAAGCTTGGTTCCAAAAGTAAGAGGAAGAAGAATCCCCAATGTTCTAGCCCCAGTAATTGCCAGAGCTACTGAAAAAGCAATTGAAGCACAGACAGCTCTGAATTATACATTTTATGATATTGATCTTATCTAGGACATTAGAGATAATATTGGTATTAGTCAACAATATTTCTGCTTACACAGACCAAGACTATTATATCACTGGCCAGAAAGGAATCCTAATGTGAATTTCCCAGAGACAGATTTTAATTATTCATCTTATAAGGAACTATGGTGGAATTTCATTCAGCAAGAAGAATTTGTTACTCTGATAAAGTTTGGAAATGTTAATACAGCTACTTCAGGAAGACCACCTCTTTGGCTCACAGGCTGGTGAAAAGATTTTGGTTTAAACAAAGGAGCAATCGATCCAAGAATTTTAAATTCTATATCTCCTTTACAATCAGTCCAGAATCTTTTTGAATTTGGTCCAAAAGAGGGAGAAGTATTGTGCCACTTTTTTTTGAATCATTTCCAATGGGCTGTAAAAGTAAAGACTATTGTTCAAATCATGAATAATCAACCTTTTATTGCAAGGAAAATATATACAAAATCTTGGGATACGTTAAACTATCCTCAAAGATTTTCAACTCATATTGAAGATGATTAATGTGGTTTATGTGGGTTGACAAAACTAACCTCCACAATGTAAACATTCATGTCTAAATGATCGATAGTGGTGTCATTTGGGTTTGGTGGGTTACCGTAACCAACATCCACTTTGTAATAATTTGTCCTTTTGTAATAATGAGCATCTTGGAAACTTGGATCACTTCTCCAACTTTTGGCGTGGTTTGACCTGTGTTATCCCCGATATCTAGGGAGATCTAGGAGATCATGTCTCGAGGCCCACAGGTCCTAGACATGGAGTACCGAGAGAAGGATTGACCTGAGCATGGCCCTGGAGGGCCCATCCTTCATCTTCTTCACCAGACTTGTCCTGACAGCAGCAACAACATCCATCACCATCGTCTTGGAATTGCATCGGAGAAGACTCTTGCTCCATGAGGTAATTGGTCCAAGGTATCATGGTATGTGTCATGTTTGATCATTATAACCTTCTTATATATGCATTAGGTTCCTTTCATTTCTAATAATTGCTTGGATCTTACACTAATCCACTTGACCATTGCTGGGGTGATTGACGAGGTGACTTAGCAAGCTTGTATTCATGGGTTTTGGTTAGCCACCAGGGGGGATTTGCAGAGCCATCGTCCGCTCCCACCATTCTATCATTTTACATCTTATCTCCCACACATCCATCCCATTCCCCTAGTCCGGCCGTTAGGATGACCTTTTGAGGGTTACACTTTGTCTTGTGGGAAGAAGGGGCTAAAGGCCCAGGGGTAAAAGCAGTTGGTAAAAGATAAAAGCCATAGGAAATAAAACCTAGAGATGCTTCGCCCAGGGATCCCCAAGAAGGAAATAAAAAGCCTCTCGATAAAAAAACTAAAAGGACCCTAAGAAAAATAATAAAACAAGACCTAACCAAGAGGATGGGAGGTCTCATCACGAGCCGGACCATTATGTTCATAGGTATCTAGCAGTATGACATTGCCACTATTTGGTCACCACGCCAGGGCAGTGACCTTTGGTTGCATGGCCAAGGGAAAGGGGGTCTCATCACGAGCCAACCTTATCATTTATGTGAATATACCAGTGGATAACAATGTCAGCTCTGGTTACCACACCAAGGCAGTGTCCTCTGGTCATACCTTGAAGTAAAAAAGAAAGAAAAGCAATAAATGAAAAATAAAGGCAATAAAGGGCTTGAAAAAAATGCATCCATGACAGGTACAGCTCGCCTCCTACAAAGGCATCCACAGACAACACCTTCCCTTGGTCTTACTGTGACTGGACATCCCTAGACCATATCATCTCATAAAACATGGCTTGAATGATCCTCTGACGAAAATTTCCTTCTCTTATGGGTATTATACCAATAGGTTATTCTGTTGGTCTTCTTCGGCTTTGTATAGTAGATCTGTGTAATGTCTTTGAGCTCTTAGATGATATGTTAGGGATTTCATGCATGTATTTGATAAATTTAATGATGAAATATGATTGACATTGCTATGATACTGAGGACTGATGAGCCCATGGAGGGCGTAGTCTTTGATGTGCAGGACCATACCCGACGGACAGGTACCAGTGGACTGGTACACATTGGGATATGATTAGTTCGGACCTCCATGGGGCTGAAGAGCCCATCAGATGGTTGTTGGGATGGCAGAGGCAGAACAACGTTGTGATGAGCCATTGCACGAGAAAGAAGAAGGACGTCCTTACCAAGGACACTTTGACAGAGCCTAGCCTAGGGGGGACCACCCACTACATATGGGACGATTGCTTTTGATGGACAGGACGTCACCTGAGGCAACTGGACGTTTTCTGGAGCATGTAGTAGTGTTCTGGGATCATTTGGCACATGTGGCAGCTTGCAGGAGCCCTAGAGGGGCCAACGTTCTGCTTCTTGGATGCTGAGCTTGCCCAAAAAGAGCCAATGTCTCCCTCAGAGGGGCCTGACGTCTCCTTTTGAGCTCATATTGTGACATTTTTAGAATTTAATGTAAAAAACAGTGTAATATTGTTAGTCAGCCTTGTCGGCTGTTTTAAATGACCTATTTTCTAATTAAAGGTCATTTGGATGATATAAAGAGAGGACGTTGCCTCTCATTTAGAAAAAAAACACAACTCACTCTCTTGTGAGAGAATCATTTTTAGTCTTTTGTCTTGGTATTTTTCTCTTGGAAGTGAGGCGCAACTCTTGTGGAGGATCATTCTTGGCATTTTTATGGTGTTTTCTATCATTGGAAGGTTTTACAACTAGGGTTTGTTAAGCTCTCCATGATTTGTAAGTGTATTTCTCATGCAAAACTTCTTAAATGAATGGTTGTAGGTTAAATCTCTTGCATTTATTGTTACATTGTTATTATTTTTCTTAATCATTGAAGCCCTAGGTAGCAAGCACACAAGTAGGTCCTTGCTATATGTCCCCATGATAGAAAACTTGTTTTAGCCGTTGATTAAGAAGGATATAGCCTAGTCGTTGCTACACTAATTCCCCTTTTTATGAGTTAGCTTTTGAATATAAGTTGAAGAAAGAAGACGTCCTAGGCCTAATTAATTTTACACCTAGGGTTTTGAATTTTAGGGTTTGAAGGGCCTTTCTCTTGCAACACTTTTCACCCTTAGATTTATGTTTTGAAGCTAGTCATTTTTGCCAAGGATTTTTAAGGAAAGAGGGAGGAGCATGAGGCCTTTCTTAAGCAACACCGGAATGAGCCTCCTCCCCTTAGGGTTTTGACTCTAGGGCCCTGTCATTGCAGCACCATAGATCCTAACTCTCTTGTCTTTGAATTTAGATCCTCCCGAGACCTAGCTTTTCCTTCTGTCTCCATAATACCCTAAGGCACTGGTCTAACTCTCCAACGTTGAGATTGTGGTGCCAAAACAACTCTTTCAAAACTCTTAAATTTGAAACCCTAACTAACCCTAACGTCTACTAACCCTAGATTAATGATGACGCCATGCCTTCTTTGAGCCTTTGGTTGATAGAAAACATAGCGGCCTAGTCATCTAATGATAGACATTGGTGTATAGAGAAATTTCATTGGCCTATTTGCAAAAACGTTCACCTCTTTGTCTGCCAAACTAACCCTAAAGAAAAGCTGACGTCACCTCTAATAAGCCTGACACAGCACTCCTGTCTTATATGAGCATTTAATGATATTTGATGCATGTTGTTAATTCAAAGATTGATTATATACATTGAATGTTATATCATTTCCAGTGTTTATTGAGAAGTAACATTATAAGCCATAGTCATTATTGCAATCATTGACTTCGTCAATAATTACTGCTATTTATGCTCATGTATGTTAAATGTTGATAGTCATAAATCTATGAAGTACTAACCACTATTTGCATGCATTAGTTTTATTATTGCCTTGTCTCGCAAACAGGTGCCTTATTCTTTGGAATACCTTCTTTTTGACTATCTTCTTGGCGGTAATCTGTGAAAGGGAAAACTTGCCTTGATCCTTTGACCCCTTGCCTTTTCAAAACCCTAGATTACCATGGACGTCTCCCTTGGGTTTAGCCACCCTAAATAGAAAGAGCCCCCCATCGAGGTGACAGTGGGTGGGGAAGCTCTTGTTACGCCAGTTCGATCCCTATCTTCCAGCTACTTGACCTAGACTACAAACTGAGCGATAACATTTTGGCGTCATTGTTGGGGAACACTGAGTCAATCTTCCTCAACGACAAATATTTTGGTAAGCATTGCCTCAAAGACCTTTTCTTACAAGCTTACTTGGCGACTCCACTAAGACCTTTTCCCCCTATTATTTGGTAGTTTCAGGAAAACTATCTGGCGACTCCACTAAATATTTCTTAGGGTGCCACATTACCTTCTGTGATATTCTCAAATTATGGGATCATGGCATACTGGGAACAAATGTATCCAAGTATTGATTTCAGAATTTTTCAAGGGTACCTAAATTACTTTGATAATAAATGGCTAGACAACTCTCCAACGTTTTTAGGGCTCCCAGCTCCTCACATAGTAAATATTTTGGAGCATTTGAGCAAGATAAAGTTGGGAGGAGAGGATGCTCTTATAAAGTTGTTTTTTCTCACCCTGCCATCCTACTTACAAAAACGTTTTAAGAGTTGTTGCAAGGACAAGGGTATATCATATTTCATACACCTCATCAGCAAGTTTATCAAACTTACTAAGCCAGATTTCCAAACGTATGAAGATATCCTTCAAAACCTCATGGTAACCTTACACCACAAGGGATTCACCACTGAGATCGTAGAAGATCTCAGTAGAGATTATCATGATCAATACCAAGAATCCTCTGATATAAGAGACGAGGTTTATGAAGACCATTATCAACCCCTTGAAGAGGAGCAAGACCTCTCCTATAATCCAATAGAATTCAATGAAGATGTAACCAGAAATGTGAATTATGAGGATGAAGCACCAGTAATCGCTCCTCAGTCTAATGAAACTCTCCAAGATCCTGTCACTCCTGCACAAGATGAAGAGAATGAGGTAAGTCATATTGATTCCTTTGATGATACATTGTTCTATGACTCAGAGAATGAAGAAGAAGTGGAACCCTTGGACGAGCTAGATCCCCTATGTCTCGAGACTAAAGACGTAGAGGCAGATCTTCCACCTAATGATATTATCCAAATACTTGATTCTCTTGCACAGGAAGGACTAAGCGAGGTAAATTGTTCCCCCTTCCAAGTTTATAGTGACACAAGAGAAGTATTGGATGTTTTGACTCCTCCATGTTATGACACTGATACTGACATAGCTAATTTCGACGAGTTCATACATGTTGGGAGACGTAGGTGGGATGCATTTAAGTATGATACAGATCCCATCTACGACATAAAAGGTCATCTTCGGACGTTGCCCTTGCAATTACCACAACAGATTACTTTTGACCAGTGGCAACAAGGAGATGAGGTCTTTACCATCCAAAGGACCAAGGATGACCCAGTACCTTATGATTTTCGGTCATACCTTGAGGACTTTGATGACTGTTCTTCTGAGCATTTGGACTTATTTTGTGAAGATGATTGTCGATCACCTATCTGCTCAGATTTTGATACAAGTGAGAACATTGTTTGCCTAAGGAAAGTCTCTCATGGATTTTCACTCCAGCCACATGTTGTTACTTTACCTTGCATGTCCATTAAAGGTGTGCTTGGAAAGTATATTTTTAATGTTGAGTTTCCCTTTAGGCAAACCCCGAGCTCCAAGGGTTGGTTGGGTACTGTGTGTTTCAGTCAGTTTTTTAACTTTCCCTTTTTAGCTTGCCAGACGTCTGCTAGATCTTTGTCGATTCCTTCTTTGATTTCAGGGCATGAGGATGTTCTAGGTACCCAGTTTGCAGGTCCTTTGAGTCAGTCTTCTGAACATTGCAATTTTCATGACCCTCTCTTGAAGTGGATTGTGTACTTTCCTCAGAGATGGACTTGGTAGGATTTTATCCCTCCCACACGCCTCCATGAGTTAGATTCTGACATTTTCGATAATGTGATATATATTCTAACTCATGACATTTTTGTTCTTAATTTATCATTGTTTTGGTTTATGATGAAGCACAAAGGCAGGTATCAAGGAACGTTGTTGGCTTGGCTTCACTGGTTGTTTGACTACACCAACATGCAGCCAACAGGTAAGTGCAGGTAAGTGTTTTACTTTCTATTTGCATTTATGATTACTTTATATGCACATGTATTATTTTGCGGGGTGGCAATACCACCCCACCTCTTGTCGCTGATGCTTTCTTGTCAAGTGTGAGCAGGTCTGCAGGTTTATGCCAGAGATTGTTGAGGTTCTCATGCGCTCTACGGTGAGCACATGTCCCCAAGTTGGAGCCAGATGTTATCCCCGATATCTAGGGATAACTAGGAGATCATGTCTCAAGGCCCACAGGTCCTAGACATGGAGTACCAAGAGCAGGATTGACCTGAGCATGGCCCTGGAGATCCCATCCTTCATCTTCTTCACCAGACTTGTCCTGACAGCAGCAGTAGCATCCATCACCATTGGCTTGGACTTGCATCAGAGAAGACTCTTGCTCCATGAGGTAATTGGTCCAAGGTATCATGGTATGTGTCATGTTTGATCATTATAACCTTCTTATATATGCATTAGGTTCCTTTCATTTCTAATAACTGCTTGGATCTTACA
>ML778633.1:211711-224765 GCA_009831015.1 Picea engelmannii
CATTCATCAATAACGTTTTCTGAATTGGTGAGGAATAATTCATCGCATATAGGACCGAAATCAGGCACTCGTCACCAAAAGTGTTGTAGTATAGGTTTGGATCAGTAAAACTCTTATTGAAGCCCAAACTCATCAAGAATCCATCAATATTCTTGTACCGAGCACGAGGTGCCTGCTTTAGTCCATACAGGGCTTTCTTCAACCTCACACATGAGACTTCTTCTCATGTATCATGAATCCATATGGATGCTCGATCTAAACTTATTCCTCAATCTCACCATTGAGAAAGGTTGTATTTACATCCATCTAATGTAGTCTCCAACCCATGGATGCATCTAGGGAAATAATCGTACAAATGGAAGTGTATCGGGCTACAGGAGAAAATGTCTCCCCATAATCTATTCCTCCACCTGAGAGAATCATATGGCCACAAATCTCTCTTTTTACTTCTCAACACTTCCATCAGCTACATGTTTTATCTTGTAGATCCACTTGCAAGTCACCACAGACTTCCCTTCTGGTCTTGGAACAATATCCCACAAATCATTATTCATGAGGGATTGATACTTTTTTGTCATGGCATCTTGCCAAACCTGCTGACGTGTTGATTCTCCATGACAAGAAGGCTCAGTATCAATGATGTGGCTCATGGCTAAAACATAGCTAGAAAATATTTATGGTCTCTTTCTCTCTCGGAATGTACCTTGAGAAGTTGCATGTCTCTCTACCTCCTGCAGAGTCTTTCAAGCTCAGGCAGGCCTTTTATGGCCTACTGCAATGTCTCTGGGAACATCAACTGGAGCTATGGGATCAACTGGATCATTTGGATCAATGATTATCTCCCTCTGAAATGTTGAAGGGGAAGAAAGTATTGCCTCTCCCTTCTCAAATAGTTTGACTCTCTCCGATTCAAGTGACTCCCTCTGAAGTTTGAAGGATATGCATCTTCCTTTTCTGGTGTTTCTAACCTAGAGACATCACATGTCTTCTCAAGTCCTCTGTTGTATCTACAATACTTTGGTGGCCTCACGTACTAGGATAATAACCAAGATGACCTCTCGTATGGATAACAATCACAATGGCCTTCTGTACCAGGATAATAACCAACCAACACAAATGGGCTCATGTACCAAGGATAATAGCTCTTCAATAATGAAAAAAGAAATATGGCCTCTTGTAGGGATAACAACCAACATGGCCTCTTGTAATAGAATAATAACCAAGATAGCCTCTCAAATGGATAACAACCAAAATGGCCTCTTGTACTAGAATAATAACCAAGATGGCCTCCCAAAGGGATAATGACCAATCAAACAAAAAAATTGTACTCTCGCACCAGGGATAATGGTCCAAGTCATGAGGGATCCCACACCAGGGATAATACCCTTCTTTATCAAAAGAAAGCCACTACAAATTAATGATAAAATCAATTAAGGAAAGTAGTACAAGACTTACCTTAGTCTGCAATCATGCTCATTCTTGCTTTCGGTATTCCCGAGAAGACTGAGGTAGAGAAGAACTCCTCGTTGTTCTTGCATGCATTCCTTGACTTATTTTGAGGTGGCTAATGTTGCTTCCCTTGCACATCACTAGCTACAAGCTTAGTCTCATAGTGACAAGGGGTTGAACCCTTTCACATCACTAGCTGCAAGTCTAGTCTCCTAGTGACAAGGGTTGCAAGTCTAGTCTCCTTACTAGAGCTTTAATACAGTCCATGCTCAAAATTCACCCCAAGGATCAATCTTGAAACAAATTTCCAAAATTTTCTTCAATCTGAGATATACTTCCTATAGAAGATTTGAACTTTTATCACAGCTCGAAATATGTCTTAGTTTAACTTTAAGACAAGTCTGAACTACACTTGAATACCCTTAGAACTTGTGTTGGAAACAGTTTCAAATTTTCTTGGCAGGCCTACAATTTTGGCACCTTTATCCTTCTAAAAATCGGCCTCAAACCTTTGCAATTCAACCTCCATTTTAGCCACAGATATGGTGTAATGTCCCCCACCTATTGATGAAGAGGTTTGGAGAGACTTAGTAGTCTAGTCATCCCCACTAAACTATGGTCTCATGCAACATGGGGAAAAGTCAGCTAACTCAAGGTTATAATTTGAAGTTGACTTGAAAAGGTAAAAAGTAACTCACTGGAAGATTAGAACGCTTGAGGTTGCGTTAGAAGATTATTGGGCTCTTGAGCACACGATTTTGAGGGTTTTGAGAATACAAACCCTAGAGAACAACTCGGTGGTGAAAGATTCCACCCATCTTGTTCCAAGTTTGGTCTCGGGGATGCAATACTCCTCCCATGCCATTCTACAACATTCATAGGTACCATCATTCATCCAAGAGAGCAGCAGATAATACCCTTGAGGGTTTCCAGCAAGGGGGTGCATCATTCTTTGGAGAGAAGTTCGATCCAGGAGTTTGACAAGGCTCTTGGACATTCTAGCACCTGGGTTCTTCTTGCAGATCCTCAACCATCATATCTAGTGCATTTTGAGAGGGTTACTCTTGCAGATTGGTTTCCTAGAGAATTGGCACATTTTGGAGAGAAGGATGGCGCTATTGTGATTTAGATCTACTCAGTTTGGAGGGGTTATACTTCAGATCTGACCTGGAGACTTCACCTAGTGACTTGCAGTGTCTCGATCTATATTTCTAGGGAGTTTCAAGGCATTTGGAGGCCTCTTTCATTAGGGCCAAAATATTGAGTTTGACAATATTCAGGAGGGTGCAGTCTTGATTGAGAATTCAACAGTTTGGAGGGGTAGATCTTGGCATCTGGGATTGACACTTCAGGGAGGGCTTCTACCTGCCCCGATCTATCATTCTGTGGAGTTTGATGCTATTTGGAGACTTTCTTCAATTGGGTCGAAACTTTGGGTCTTCTCAGCTTCTTAGGAGGACGTGCCATTAGCTAGAAGGGTTTGGACTTCACCCTGGTTCTTCTATCTTGATCTTCATTTTGTATTCAGCCTTCAAAGGCTTGCATCTTCTTGTCAGGAGAATTTTGTAGGAGCTCATATCTTATCTTCTGAAGTTATCTAATGTTATTCCATATCTGCATCCTCTTTGTATCAGGTTCTTGTTTATCATATTAATAAAGGTCAGATCTATGTTGTTCAGTTCCATATCTTTTGTACTAGTCATATCTTGTAATTCCATTGATTACATATTCATATCTATGCTTGATAATTGAATATAAACCCTAAGGCTGAACTTAATAAGACAACCTGCAAACAAACACTCAAACACAAGATAATCGATGGTCAGTTAGTGTTCCAAGAGAAAAAATTGGCTTGGTAACATTACAGTGGTATCAGATCTCTGATCCTCCCATCCTGTGAGGATTAGCGCATGCAGAATTTCAATGGAACTTATATGGGCAGAAGAAGGAAACAGACAAGTGAGGCATAGGCTGATATAGAGGATTCAGGTGAGGACAGTGAGCCACAGATCTTAGAAACCTTGACACAGGAACTACGTAAGTCCATACTCCAGACAGAGTGTACATCGGTCACACACTTACAGGAAAACCAGGAGGCATCAAGCAGAACTTAGGGTGAGTTGAGGGAGACCTTAGAGAAGGTAAGTTCCAACCAATATAATATCTCACAGGTATTGTTACATTTGACTCATGGAGGAAAGGGACATGAAACATATACCAACAGAGAGGTTAGTGGATCTCATGGAGGGTATAGACATCAACAGGAGCACATTCCCCACTATCACACTGAGGGACAGAGTCATGGAGCAGGTGCACCATAGGGACAGACACACAGCAGGACCACCTATAGGCCCTATCTTTCTTCGTTCTTGGATGAGCAGCCACAACCAAGCTACCAAGACGAATTTGATGACAACTTTGAGCAATATGTCAGGGAATAAAACTCACTAAGCATACCAGTCCAAAGACAAATCACCTTGGATCATTATTGTGGACTTAAATTCATAAGGAAAACTCAGATGTCGTACCACAGGAACAACTATGAGTTAGAGCGCAAGGCTGGGAAGATGGAGATCCCCTACTTTGATGGTTCGGCCAAGATGACTGCACAGGTGTGGGTACAAAAACGAGACACTTACCTGTAGCTTAACCATACGAGAGAGATGGATGCCATCAATTTTTCCACCATTTACTTGGAGGAAAAAGCTCGTGACTGGTGGTACCATGGGTTAACTACACTTGGACACAATCAGATAGTGGCATACATAGAGTTTACACAGAGGCTCATTGAGAGATTTGACCAGGGGGATCCAGAAATCCATTTCAGGGAACTCACACAACTCAGATAGACAGGATCACCGGAGGTATATATTGAGGAGTTTCAGAGGCTAGTGATCATGGTACAAGACGTGTCATAGTCTAGACTCATGACACTTTTCATAGAGGTTTTGATGGAACCCTTAAAGGGTTGGGTTAAGGCTTTCAAGCCTACCAACTTGCAGGATGTTATATGGAGGATGAGAGATCTAGATCCAGCAGCAAAATCTAAGTTTATGCCTAGACCACCTCTAAACACTAGAGGAAGAGACCAAATACCTCCAATGAACCCAGGAGGAAGATACCCAAGGGGGTTTGACAGCGGAAGAGGTAGGATGGATGAGAACACTAGAAGAGAACTGAGAAGGAAGCATCTATGCTATACATGCAAAGAGCCATGGGACCCATCCCACAAGTGTATGGGCCGTGGAAAGGCTCATTACATTAAGGTGACATCTAATAATGAGGAGGATGAGGATTTCGGCCACATCCAGAACATAGAAGATGACACCACCGAAAATGCAGAAGAGGAGGCTACAGGTCACGACAGTGTAACAGAGGAGAAGGATACATTGGCATCTATCAGTGGGGTACCCAAGTACAACACCTTGAGGATGAGAGGGGTATTGCAGGGGAAAAGGGTTCAAGTTCTCATTAATGGGGGTGCTTCTCACAACTTCATTGACTCAGCACTGCTATAGAGGAGGCACATACCCACTATTGAATTTGAAGGATTCAAGGTGGAGGTAGTAGAAGGAAGCACCATGCCTTGTAACAAGTATATTCCAGGGATGAAGCTTACACTGGGTAGGCATGACTTAGCACACGACTTCTATGTGATGGACCTCCCTGATACAAACATCATCCTTGGATTTCATTGGCTTAGTACATTAGGACCTATCACTACCAACTAAAAGACTATGGAGATGTATTTCGCAGAGGAGAGTGGGAGAGAGGTAGCTCTCAGGGGAATGTCTGGAAACACAGCCAGAGTAGTTACAACAAAGCATATGGAGGCCATTTTCAAAAGAGAGGAGATTGTGTATGTTGCTGAGTGTAAAATTTTGGCACGTGTGGACAAGAAATGAAAGGTTCACTGTGCACCAGAGATTCAGAGGATCATTGACAAACATAGCAAGGTGTTTGGACCCATTCCACCTGGAGTTCCGCCAGATAGGGGGTTTGATCATATCATAGAGCTGGAAGAGGGAGCGAAACCAATCATCACCACTCCCTACATACACCCAAAGAAGTACAAAGACGAGATAGATAAGGCCAACAAAGAATTGTTAGACATGGGTCACATTAGACCAAGTTCCATTCCTTTTGCATCTTCAGTGATATTGGTCAAGAAGAAGGATGGAACCATGCGCATGTGCATTGATTTCAGGGCATTAAACAAGAAGACTATTAAAAATAGGTATCCCATTCCGAGGATTGAAGAGCTATTCGACAAGCTCCATGGGGTTTTTTACTTCACCAAGATTGACTTGCACTCTGGTTATCATTAGATCAAAATGAGGGAGAAGGACATCCCCAAAATTGTCTTTAGGTGTCACTACGACCACTATGAATTACTATTGATGCCATTTGGATTGACCAATGTGCCAGCCACATTTCAGTCAGGCATGAATCATGTCTTCAACAAGCAGTTGAGAAATCACCCTCTTGTGTTTTTTGATGACTTGTTGATCTATAGCAAGACTTGGGGGGAGCATCTTCAACATATGGAACAGATTTTAACTATCATGGAGGACAAATCCTTGTATGCCAAGGATTCCAAATGTGAATTTAGAATGACAAAAGTACTCTACTTAGGGCACATCATTGGATTAAAGGAGGTACAGGTACACCAAGAGAAGATCCAAGCGATACTTGACTGGCCCACACCTAAGACTCTTACAGAGTTGAGGGGGTTTCACGGCATTTGTAGTTATTACAGGAGGTTCATCAAGGGGTTCTCACAACTTTGTGAACCCTTGACCGATTTGACCAAGAAAGGGGCTTTCAGATGGAGTGAGGAGGCACAGTCTACATTCGACAAGATCAAAAAGGTAATGAGCACATCCCCAGTTTTAGCCTTACCAGATTTTGGCCAACCCTTCATATTGGAGTTTGATGCCTCCAGAGAGGGCATTGGGGTCGTACTTATGAAAAATAGGCACCCCCTTGCCTATGAGAGCCGAAATTTGAGAGGCCCTGAGCTCCTTTACACTATCTACAATAAAGAAATGTTGGCCATCATGCATGCCTTGGCCAAATTCAGGCAATACTTGGTGGGAGAAATATTTGTAGTGAGATGAGATCACAACAGCCTTAAGTACTTCTTGGAACAGAAGGACTTGAATGAGAGGCAGCAGAAGTGGGTTAACAAGATACAGGCCTATGATTTTGACATTGAATTTGTCAAGGGGAAGAATAACGTAGTTGCATATGCATTATCTAGAAAGCCATCAGTTTATGCTATGACCAATATCTTAGTTGACTGGAAGGCCCACCTCTTGGTGGAATACTCCAAAAACCAATTCGCTTGTCTATTGATGGATGGGCAGATACAATACAACAACTTCTGATTTATAGATCACATCATCTACTACAAGGGCCGAATTTTCTTGGTTCCCGAGTCAGCCTTTAAGGCCAAGATACTACAGGCATGTCATGATTCACTGGTGGCAGGGCACCAATGCATTGTCAAAACATGCAAGCAAGTACATGAAATGTTTTCATGGAGGGGCCTCAAAGAAGATGTAGTACAAAACATCAAAGAGTGCACTACTTGCCAGGAAAACAAGGATGAGCGTACCCATCTAGCAGGACTGTTACAACCTTTACCCATTCCAGAGCACAAATGGGAAAGCATCTCCATGGACTTCATCACAGGATTGTCAAGGGCATAAGGGAAAGATTGTATTTTCGTGGTGGTGGATAGGTTAACTGAGTTTTCACACTTCTTCTCCATTGCCATAGACTTCAGTGCAACACAGGTTACGGATTTGTTCTTCAAGGAGATCTTCAGGCTACACGGGTTTCCCGAGACCATTGTTAGTGATAGGGATAGTCGATTTATGAGCATCTTTTGGAAGGATTTATTCAATTTGGTTGGTATGGCTTTGACCCCTAGCACCAGCTACCATCCTCAGACTGATGGGAGAAACGAAATAGTCAACAAGTGGGTAGAAGGCTACCTCAGAAACTATGTAGCAGAACAACAGAAGGCATGGGTTAGGTGGCTACACCTGGGGGAATACTGTTACAACACTACTCATCACATGTCCATTGGTATGACTCCATTCACGGACCTGTACAGCTATGACCCTCTCTCCTTTGTAGAGATTGATTTCAGTGATAGTAGAGCTCCTATGGTACATGATTGGGTGCAGCAGAGTCAAGACATACTCAGAAAATTAAAAGATCATCTGCAAAGGGCACCGAATCAAAAAAAGGTCCAAGCAGACAAACACAGGGTGGAGTGTACATTTGAGGTTGGTGACTTGGTCTACTTAAGGCTCCAACCATACCAGAAAGCTTCTATCAAAAGAAGCGGAGCAGAAAATATCCAACCTTGATTTTTTGGACCCTACAGGATCAGCAGGAAGGTAGGGGGCATAGCTTATGAACTTGAGCTTCCACAGGGAAACAAGATACACAATGTAATCCATGTGTCATGCTTGAAGAGGGCCATTGGCCAACACATCACCCCACTTGAGGTACTGCCACCCTTATATGAAGAGGGGCAATTGGTAGTAATGCCGGGGGAAATACTAGAGGTTCATGAGAAGAAACTCTGGAGGAGGAGCATCAAAGAATACTTCGTCAAATGGAAGGACTTTTCGATTGAGGATGCTACGTGCGACAGTGAACATGTGATAAGGGATACATGTTCATAATTTCTTGTGGACAAGCAATTTCTAGCATGGGAGATTGTAATGTTTGTTGGATAATGTTGTCATTGATGTCAATGGTTTGATTGATTGATGTCAAGTGATTGATTGATGCCAAAGGATTGATTGATTGATGAATGATGTCAAATGTAATATGTATTGTCCTTGATGATATTAGATAAATGTCAAGTATATGATGCATATGATGTCATGCATAGATCAAGATGGATCAATGAGTTGTCATTGATACATGATGCAAAGATGAAGATGGTTCAATGTGGTTTCTTTGATATATGATGCATAGTTAGATTGATCATTATAGTCTTATCATGGTTGATAAGTTGCACAAATGGATGAACTCCAAAGTGGTCCCCTTATGGTGAAATCCCTCACGGGAAGACGCTTTATGGTTGAGTTATCCTAGAATAATGGTTGGAGGACCCATGTTTGAGTGTGGAATAATAAGATTAAGATCAGTGAATTTGTCAGTGAAACTATCCTAGATGGATAGTGCTTGTCATTCCATTTCTGGTGGTATGTGGAACGTCACATAACTCCTTACGATTAGAGATTTATGGCCATGAGAATTTGGAGAACCCAGGTTTGGGTAGTGGACCCAAGTTTGTTTGATGGATAATGGTATGAGTTTTGATATATTTGCGGGTAAGACTATTCTATATGGATAGTACATGTCATGCCATTTCTGGTGGTACATGGAACGTCACATAACTCCTCACGTTTTGAGAGTTATGGCCTTATGAAGTTGGAGGACCCTCATATGTTGGTTTGAAGCCCCAAAAGGTCAAAGAAATCAAAGAGCTTGCAAAGAAGAAATTATTATTTAAATGATAAAGTCAAGTGACAAAGTCAAGAAGGATTATTTAAATAATAAGGTGAAGTGACAAAATCAAAAAAAAATTATTTAAATGATAAAGTGAGGTGACAAAGTCGAGGAATATTTAAATGATAAAGTAATGGAGAACTTTCTAATTATGGAAAGTGGTTAACCCTAAAAATGAGGAAAATAGGTTAAGTGACCTAGAAGATGTTTTTAAGGAAGCTACTTGGAAAGTATAAATAAGAGGCAAGGCTCTCTCATTTTACATCACACTTGAGAATATTGAATATATATAGGTGACTGAGGTAACCAAAGGATATCTAAGCCGAATTTTAGAGGGAAGGTGAAGAAAAGAGGGCCGGAATTCAAGGAAGGATAAATTCTTTTGATGATGTTTTCTAAGGTATGTTATTTACAGGTCATCTCACCATTTTCGCAATAATTTTTTTTCTATAATGATTCAGACTGTGAGATTGATATGACATTGAGTAAACATATCCAAGTATCTATGGTAAAAAATTCAGCTTGTGGGTCATTGTAATTTTGGAGATACACTCTGTGGAAAATAGGGTTTGTGGCTAGTCCAGAAACTAGTCTAAAAAAGGTGTTTCGAGTAAAAATGTCAGAAATTATTCATAACATATCCAAATTCCATAAGACTAATTTTTTTGGTTATAGTACAGTCTGTAGTATTATGTCTAACAGTTTCAGATCAATTCAACAAATATTCCATGCGGGGCACGCTCTACAAGGTCTCTCTCTAGAATAATCCAAAATTCAGCAAGGTATGTCATTTTTGTTATAACTCATTTTCTGAGAGGTTCCAAGTATTGAAACCTGGAGGAATTGCATAAAACAGACTGGAGAACATTGTATATCAGTTTTAGATATTTATTCATTACAGGTACATAGTTATGATTATTTCAAGTTAGGGTTGTTGACTAATCCAAAATTACTCATGGTTGAGACAAGCAGTTGATGAGTTGACACATACATGAGGTGTATAGTTGATGATGTTGGTACATATTGATGGATCATTGTTGATGTGTATTTGACACATGATTGGTATATACTTGGTACATGGTTGGATGCACGTGTTTATGGTACAGGTTGATTACAGGTTGTTTGGTACAGGTTGGTGCGTGGTTGATACACTTGTTTATGGTACAAACTGATATTTGTTGAGGATTGTTGCCTCATCTCAGTTGGTGTTGAGGGTGTAATTTGATTCTTGCATTATAGAGATGGTGCTCTTGTAGAGTTGTACTATATTCAGTTGTTGCTGAAAAACCCCAAGGATTGTAGTTTGTAATAAAAAGAAAATTGTACATACATCTTGTGTTCTTTCTGTTCCTTGTGGTGATGACTTGTTGATGATATATTGTTGATATATGTTGTTGATATGTGCTCACATATAACTGGTTATAAATGAAATCAATGATTAATGAGTTAATGGTGATTTTTAACTAAGGATTTTTGTGTAAGAGGGAATTTTTGGAAAAAAGAGCCCTACATTGATCACCCCCCCGCCCCCCTCTCAGTGTATTCGGTGTGTCCAACAATTGGTATCAGAGTGGGCCTTCACTATAAGCCTTAAAAATCTTGGAGGAGATTGATGGACACACAAATGGATGATGAAGTTCCAATCCTTGATGAGGAAAACTATTCTACTTGGAGAATAAAGATGAAACTACATTTGAAGGAAATGGGAGTAGGTATTTGGAAGGCAGTCATTGGTGGATCAGTTTCCATGAAGAACAAGTCAAAGTTTACAGCTCAAAGGGAAGGAAAGAAGAATGATGCATTGGCTCTCAAGACCATTCTTAGTGGTCTCTCAAGCCCTATCAAAGAGAGCATGGGACAATGCACTTCCGCCAAGGATCTATGGCTAAAGCTAGAGAAGGCATTTCAAAGCAAGAAAGAAGATATTGAAGACCAATCCATCAAGATCATCAAATGTAAAGAATCTCCAAAAATTCTTGATTGCAATAGTTCTAAATGTAAGCTTGAAAACATTTCAAATGAAGACAAAGAACCAAGTGATGATAGCACAAATGAAAATCTTGAGGACATTTCAAATGAAGGCAAAGAATCATGTGATGATGTTGGCAAAAAGGAAGATCTTGAAGACATTTCAAATGAAGGTAAAGAATTATCAAAAACCCTTGATTACAATATTTCAAAAGATGATGATGTCGAATTTTTCTCTACAAGTGAAGAAGAAAATCTAGAGATAGTTTATGTAGAGTTTGATGGTAGTTATCCCATGGAGAGAATAGAAGAAAATCTATTAGAACTTCAAAAGAAGGTTGAAGATGGTTTATATGAATATAACAATGACCATTATTATATATACTATAGCTATCTTTCAGATAACACTAAAAAGTTTCGTAAGAAGAGTCAAAGACACATCTTGAAGTTAAGGGAAATTCTCAAGGAACAAGAAGAGAGTAATAAGACTCAATTAGAAGAAAAGGAAGAAGAGATCACAAGACTAAAGAATGAAAAGGATGATAAGAAGGTAGATGATGATATTAGAAAAAGTCTTGAAACTATTGTCCATCTCAAAACCCAAATTGAAGAAGCCAAAAGGATAGAGGAACTATTGAAGAATCAAATAAATGAAAAGGAAGAATCATGTCATAAGCTAGAAGTTGAACTTGTTGATCTTAGAAATAAAGTAGAGAATTCAAATAAATTCTTGAATAGCTCACAAATCTTGAATGAGATCTTGGAAAGCCAAAGATCACCAAATGATAAATCAAGTCTTGGATACAAGAAAGAAGCTACACATGCTGAAGCAAGCACCTCAAAGAAGCATGAGGTAAGTCAATCAAAGGATGAAAACAATGTTGCAAATCAACCATCTACACAAGGAAAAGAAAATTTCAAAAGAACAGAGCAAGGAAGACATCAAGAAGCTATCTTTGGGACACCAAAGCAAAGGTATGAAACTATGTTTCATGGGCATTGTTATTCATGTAGTGAATATGGTCACAAATTTTTTGAATGTAGATCTTATGAAAGGAGATATAATGGAAGATTTTATAACACCATAACGTGTTGGAGATGTGATCAAGTGAGACACATTGTTGTTCACATTAGTGGATTTGGCCACAAATCTCAGGATTGTTGGAACACAAGAAAAAATTCCATGATGAGAACTTCACATAGCATGACTATAAGAAGGAATGAAGTAAGGAAGGGAGACATCTTTGAAA
This sequence comes from Picea engelmannii, assembly GCA_009831015.1. NCBI lineage: Eukaryota > Viridiplantae > Streptophyta > Pinopsida > Pinales > Pinaceae > Picea > Picea engelmannii. Next base: position 223,918 of record ML778633.1, read on the forward strand.
ATATGGATGCTCAAAGCTCAAGTTCTGAAAAGCAGGGACACCTTTAGAAGTGGGTGAAGAAGACTGAGCAGCCATAACATAATGGAATCCTTACGGAAATCTCTAGTAAGTCATCTACTGAAGCATACGTGGGTGACAGTGGTATCAGTCACGTACATATGCAAGTTGAGCTTGAATAGGTCGCGTACATACGCGAGCTATTGTGCAGTATACCGCATATATGTGGTAAATCCTTGGGAAAAAGGAAATGCAGTTGGGTTGCAGCTTGATGTCATGGTATAACTCTGTGTTGCAGGGTCTGACATGGTTTGTTGTAGGTTCTGACATTGTTTGTTGCAGGTTTTCATGATCCTATATTGATTTATGCGAAGTGATGATAAAAATTAATGAAAGGCCATCTTGGATGCATGGCACTAACCCATGAGTGTGTATTGAGACATTTTTTGTTAAAGAACAATGATGGTTATTGCAGTGAAGTTATGGCACCTTGGTTATATGATGATGATGCTAGTTAGAGATGTCATTGATCTATTGAAGCATACTATTAGTACATAGGTAGAGACACCCACTAGAAGTTTTGATTGGCACATATTCTATGGTGGACTTGGCATACATGTATGAGGACTCATCTTCTTGTGGTATTGGTGCATGGTTGGCATACTTGCTTGGTACAAGTAGTGATACATGTTGATGTACATGTTTAGCATATGTTTGGATGATGAGTACTTGGCTAAAAGTACATCATTGGTATTACTTGATTAGCATATATTTTGGTACATGAGGCATTTGATGATTGAGGCACTTGGTTCATGGTAGAGACATATCATGAGTGATATGACACTTGTTTG
>ML778633.1:225751-239901 GCA_009831015.1 Picea engelmannii
ATGAAGATGTGTGAATTTGTCAATGAAACTATCCTAGATGGATAGTGCTTGTCATTCCATTTTTGGTGGTATGTGGAACGTCGCATAACTCCTCACGGTTAGAGAGCTATGGCCATGAGAAGTTGGAGAACCCAAGTTTGGGTAATGGACCCAAGTTTGTTTGATGGATAATAGTATGAATTTTGTTATATTTGTAGGTAAGACTATTCTATATGGCTAGTACATGTCATGTCATTTCTGGTGGTATGTGGAACGTCACATAACTCCTCACGGTTTGAGAGTTATGGCCTTAAGAAGTTGGAGGACCCTCATATGTTGGCTAGAAGCCCCAAAAGGTCAAAGAAGTCAAAGAGCTTGCAAAGAAGAAATTATTATTTAAATGATAAAGTAAAGTGACAACGTCAAGAAGGATTATTTAAATAATAAAGTGAAGTGACAAAATCAAAGAAGATTATTTAAATGATAAAGTGAGGTGACAAAGTCAAGGAGGAATATTTAAATGATAAAGTAATAGAGAACTTTATAATTATGGAAAGTGGTTAACCCTAAAAATGACGAAAATAGGTTAAGTGACCTAGAAGATGTTTTTAAGGAAACTACTTGGAGAGTATAAATAAAAGGCAAGGCTCTCTCATTTTACATCACACTTGAGCATATTGAAGATCTATAGGTGACTAAGGTAACCAAAGGATATCTAAGCCGAATTTCAGAGGGAAGGTGAAGAAAAGAGAGTCAGAATTCAAGGGAGGATAAATTATTTTGATGATGCTTTCTAAGGTATGTTATTTACAGGTCATCTCACAATTTTCGCAATAACTTTTTTTCTATAATGATTTAGATCGTGAGATTGATACTACGTTGAGGAAACATATCCAAGTATCTGTGGTAAAAAATTAATATGGTGGGTCGTCGTATTTTTGGAGATACACTCAGTGGAAAATAGGGTTTGTGGCTAGTCCTGAAACTAGTCTAAAACAGGTGTTTAGGGTAAAAACGTCATAATTTCTTCATAACAGATCCAGATTCAGTAAGACCAAATGTGTTGGTTATAATGCAGTCTTTAGTATGATGTGTAGCAGTTTCATATTGATTCAACAAATATTCAATGCGTGGCACACTCTACAAGGTCCCTCTCTAGAATAAGCCGGAATTCAGCAAGGTATGTCATTTTTTCTATAACTCCTTTTCTGAGAGGTTCCAATTAGTCACACCTGGAGGAATTTCATAAAACACACTGAAGAACATTGTTTATCAGTTTCAGATATTTATTCATTACAAGTACATAGTTATGATTATTTCAAGTTAGGGTTGTTGACTAATCCAAAACTAGTCATGGTTGATACAAGCAGATGATGAGTTGACACGTACATGAGGTGTATAGTTGATGATGTTGGTACATATTGATGGTTCATTGTTGATGAGTAGTTGACACATGATTGGTATATACTTGGTACATGGTTCGATGAACTTGTTTATGGTACAAGTTGATTACAGGTTGGTGCATGGTTGATGCACTTGTTTATTGTACAGATTGATATTTGTTGAGGATTGTTGCCTCATCTCAGTTGGTGTTAAGCGTGTAAGCTGAGTCTTTCATTATAGAGTTGGTGCTCTTGTAGAGTTGTACTATATTCAGTTGTTGTTGAAAAACCCAAAGGATTGTAGTCCGTAATAAAAAGAAAATTGTCCATACATCTTATGTTCTTTGTGTTCCTTGTGGTAATGACTTGTTGATGATATATTGTTGATATGTGTTCACATCTAACTGGTTATAAATGACAACAAAGAGTAATGAGTTAATGGTGATTTTTAACTAAGGAGTTTTGTGTAAGAGGGAAGTTTTGGGAAAAAGAGTCATACACTGTTCACCCCCCCTCTCGGTGTAGTCGATTGTCCAACAATGTCCCCCACCTCTTGATGAAGAGGTTTGGAGAGACTTAGTAGTCTAGTCATCCCCACTAGACTATGGTCTCATGTAGCATGGGGAAAAGTCAGCTAACTCAAGGTTATAATTCGAAGTTGACTTGAAAAGGTAAAAAGTAACTCACTAGAAGATTAGAACGTTTGAGGTTGAGTTAGGAGTTGAACCTAAGGGTTAATTTAACTCAACATAGGAATAGAAGGAGGTATAAAGAAAATCCTAGGGCGCACCTCTAACTCATCTTTGATTATTATGCATTTTGTTATTGGGCTCTTGAGCACACAGTTTTGAGGGTTTTGAGAATACAAACCCTAGAGAACAACTCGGTGGTGAAAGATTCCACCCATCTTGTTCCAATCTTGGTCTCAGGGATGCAATACTCCTCCCACACCATTATACAACATTCACAGGTACCATCATTCATACAGGAGAGTAGCAGGTCGTACCCTTGAGGGTTTCCAGCAAGGAGGCACATCATTCTTTGGAGAGAATTTTGATCCAGGAGTTTGATAAGGCTCTTGGACATTTTAGCACATGGGTTCTTCTTGCAAGGCCTCAACCATCAGATCTAGTGCATTTTGAGAGGGTTACTCTTGCTTATTGATTTCCTAGACCATTGGCACGTTTTGGAGAGGAGGGTGCTATTGTGATTTAGATCTACTCAGTTTGGAGGGGTTATACTTCGGATCTGACCCGGAGACTTCACCTGGTGACTTGCAGTATCCTGATCTATCTTTATAGGGAGTTTCAAGGTATTTGGAGGCCTCTTTCACTAGGTCCAAGATATTGAGCTTGACAGTATTCAGGAGGGCATAGTCTTGATTGAGGATTCAACAGTTTGGAGGGGTAGATCTTAGCATCTGGGCTTGAGACTTCAGGGAGGGCTTCTACCTGCTCCGATCTATCATTATGTGGAGTTTGATGCTATTTGGAGACTTTCTTTAGTTGGGCCGAAACTTTGGGTCTTCTCAGCTTCTCAGGAGGACGTGCCATTAGCCAGGGGGTTTGGACTTCACCCTAGTTCTTCTATCTTGATCTTCATTTTGTATTCAGCCTTCGGAGTCTTGTATCTTCTTGTCAGGAGCATTTTGTTGTAGCTCATATCTTATCTTCTGGAGCTATCTTATGTTATTCCAGATTTGCATCCTCTTTGTATCAGGTTCTTGCTTATCATATTAATAAATGTCAGATCTATGTTGTTTGGTTCCATATCTTCTGTACTGGTCATATCTTGTATTTCCATTGATTACATCTTCAGATCTATGCTTGATAATTGAATATAAACCCTAAGGCCGAACTTAAGAAGATAACCTGCAAACAAACACACAAACACAAGATAATCAGTGGTCAGTTAGTGTTCCAAGCGAAAAAATTGGCTTGGGAACATTACATATGGCCTAAGAGACTGCTGCAAGAATTTGCACGGAAGGTAAGTCTTAAAACTTGCCTTCAATATAGACCTGGGACAAAACTAAACAACCCTAAAGCTAGCTGTAAAATTTTCGCCCCCATAAACATTTTTTTGCCTCATATCAGAGCATCTAAATTCACCTTAGATCTGGTCTTAAAACATGCATGAAATGATAGTAAATAGTCCTCTTAACCTCCTCCTGGAAACCACCTCAGAATAGGCTTGAATATCCCTTGAAACGGATGTTAACATAGCCTTAATCTTTGCTATAGAAAAGGCCTCAGATCTTCCCTTAAGACTGTCACAAATTTTGCCTCAAAAATAGGTCTCAAATCAACTTCAGAAATTTGGCCTTGTTGCCTCAGGTATCTTGTCTTTATAGCCTGAGATCTCCCTTAAAATCAGATTACAATTGTTTTAATTATGCGGTTAAGGGGTGTTGTTAGGTGTTCTTCTGGTTGTGGGAGCTTCATCCAGGCCTGCGACTATGGCTAGGCTTGTTCCCTAAGCCTATGGCCACCCTTGGAATCTCACCACATAATTTAAGTGGAGGGTCGGCCCTTTCTTTGCACCAACAGCAACGGGTTCTAGTAGCTCATCTTCCCACAACCTTCCTTTATCTTACTGTGCAAGTGGTCTTCTTCAGGCACTGCTCTGATACCATGTTGAATTTTAAGATGCTTAAGCTCATGCACGTAGTTTTATTTTTGTTTATCATTTAACTGAACCATAACCATTTGTAGCAACAAAATAATAGCTACAATAAACCAGGATCACAAGAAGAATAAACATGCACAAGAACACAAGAAGTATCCTAGGAAAACCCTTCTCAACCAAGGGAAAAACCCAACAATCCTTTGCTATACTACCAAGAGAAGATCCACCACCAAACCTAGCACACAAAAGGGTGTTGTTATCACTGAGAAAGCTAGCTCCTAGATTAGTGTGAATTGCAGTCCTCGTAATTTCAGACCACAACTTTTGAAATTGTGAGATGACAAGTGAGTGTGATCCACAATGGGGATCCACTCTTATTTATACAAAACTTATCACATCAAATGATGTGTCTATTGGCACAATAGGGCCGACCTGTACAACTTAATAATATAACTAATAATTACACAATATTAATTATCTTTCACATGGTGGGGCCGACTTGTACCCTTTACAACATAAATTAGGGTTTTACCAAAGTTTTACTTTTTGACAATATAGCAAGGGATCTCACACATCCTCTAGTGCTCATCCACTTGGGACACGTCCACCTATGCTCAACCATAAGGACGTCACTCTCAATTGATCACTCAACTAAGTCCACAGGAGTACCATCTGGAGATTCATCTCAAGCCGACTCAACTAAGTCCATAGGAGTACAAGGCAGGACATTATCTCAAGCCGACTCAACTAAGTCCAGAGGAGTACAAGGCAAGAAACCATCTCAAGTCATCTCAACTTAGTCTAGAGGGGTAGATAAGAGACCACACGTTATAACAACTCAATCCAAAGTCAGACGCACACCCATCACATGGGCACACATCGTCTCAACTCAGTCCAGAGGAGAACGACACACCCATCACATGGGCCCTCTCACAGATCGACTCAACTCGGTCCAAAGGAGAACGACATGGATAATGTCACATGACGCTGCAATCATCAACACAATGTAGTATAGTATTAGTATCAAGCAGATATGGACTTATAGGAATAGATTAGAGACTTGGAAGGTAGTTGGACTATTGGAATTGGAATTTTGCTATGTATACCAGTTCTTGTCCATGCATTTTTTAATGAATAAAATCCTTGTGAAAAAAAATGATTTTAACAATAGTATTTTATTATATTTAATATGAACAACAATATTACGAAAATTCATTAAAATAAAATAATTGTGATTCCATATTTACATTTCCCTAGATGATAAAACATTTACAATAATATTGTTAAAAAAAATGATTTTAACAACAATATTTTATTATAATTGATCTTATCTACACTAAATTCAAAAAGCATTATGATAGGGACCACTTGTTGGGAGGCCTCATGTCCCTTGTAATAGTCATCATATATCATATATTATACATAAACATTAACATAAAATAATATGTAAATACTAAACACATGTACTAATGTAAGTAAATGTATGTAGGGGACAAATGTATCTAAGGATTAGTTGGAGCAGTTGCAACTACTCCAACCATTTCTCCTATATATATATATACTCATGAAGATGGAATAAAAAGGTGGTTGGTTAACCTTACACAAATACTTGTGGAGTATCGTGTGTAAACTACAACACTTTGGTTTCGTTGTCATTGTGATATCAAGCTTGGGTTGAATAAGATGGTGAATGCATGGAAAGTAATGACACGGATGTTGAATAAGATGGTGAATGCATGGAAAGTAATGACACGGATGGCCTTGAGAAGAAATTGATATCGAGATTGGGTTGAATAAGATGGTGAATGCATGGGAAGTAATGAGACAAGTTTGGGATAAGGATGGCCTTGAGAAGAAATCGATAAGTATGCTCTGCAAATGGTATTAGTGTTAATTGCATTATGTACACATATCTGACATTGTTATAGTGGAGCAAATTTCGCACTTGCAAAAATTGAAATTTATGCTTTGTATATTACGTATTACGTTGAAAGACTGTTGGAAGTGTCATGCCTCTTGTTGATGAAAAGAAAAGAAATCTATGATTTCAATTAGAATCATTTTTTCATTGTTATCAATTTTGGTATCATAGCGTGCACACATGTATGAAATTATATGTTTAGATATGAAGTTGAAGCCTGAAATAAAAAAATATGTAAGAAAATATGTTATTTTATGCAATGGAGAGTTGAATTGACGATCTGGTTAGATATCAGCTCTGAGAAATGAAAACTATGGTACAAATTAAAATCACTTAGCACTCGAATGCCTTCCACGACTGAGATCATTAATGATACTAGTTATCAGTTATACCTGCATGCTGGAAATTTGTTTTTGGAATGATTGTTTCCTTGACAAGTTCATTGTTTGCGTCTTGAGACCTGTTGTAAACACACATTTAAAGAAATGGTAATCATCTGAAAATTATTTCTGGGGTGTTTCTAATGATGGTCCTGATACTTTGGAAAAAGTATACGAGGATGAGGTCATGGATGTTACTTCTTTTCCTCGATCTGAGTCCACAATTCAAATCTTTCAACTTCTAGGAAACTTCAAGATATCTCCACTTCGACAGATTCATGTCAAGCTCTTGAAAAGTATTTTTTTTTCTTCCACGAATATATCAGCTTTCATAGGCAAGGTGAGAAAAGATCAAAATACCAAGCCATGGTTCACCCATTTTGGAGTTACCTCGAAGTTGTTGGCTTGAGTAAAACCAGCTATCGAGGAAATGACTTATCAAAAGTGATACGGGTTTCTTATAGTGATTTTGATTGACTTATTTGAATGGCCACACGAGCCACACATAAACTAACCTCCTGTCCAAATTGATACAGATACTACGGGAACCTACATATCCTCCAGGAATTTGTTCGGACGTTGTACCTGTGCGAAAACGAGATAAAATATAAAAGTTGTTTGAAGTTGTACCTGTTGATATGCATCTTTGTTTGAGCAGATCTAGTAAGTGATGCATTAGTTCGTCATAATATGGTGGGGTTTTGATTAATTTTACCGCGTTGTTACATATTGCAAAGCAAATTCGTAAACAGCTTATACCTGATCATTTTCTTTCAAGTGCGTTCGAGACTGAATAGATTCGGAATGATCTAAATAATTATGTTTATGAAGATATGTTAAATGCCAAAGTTGTTGACACGTCATATTACGAATGCCATCTCTGTAATTTTTGGCTGGGTTTCACCAAATCTGAGTTCAAGCAAGCATGGCCTGTTATTCATGGGGGGCGATGATCAGTTGATGTTGACACCTGGTCTTTTTCATGTAGTGCGAATCAATGTGAAGAATGCAGCGATTTCTCGATCACCACGGACTTGTGTCAACTGGTGGCTATGGGTTTCAAGCTATGTAGACTTCCGCCGTGTGTTTTGCACGTCGACTTTTGACTGTGAGCTTTGATCTATGTATCAACGAAGCATTGAATGCAATTTATGTAGAAGACTTCACAATAACTTTGATCGGATAGGTCTTGCGCTGACGGCGATGGCTTCTCTGGTTCTGAAATCTATGTTTGTGTGGAAGATGTATTATTTGAACCTGTATTTCTACCATACACGCAAAGATGTGGATGGCGTGCAGTCGTTGACACCTTGGGGATGTGGACATTTGATAACTTGAGCGATGGGTCGACAGATAGAAGTTGGTCACGTGGCTGCGGATTGACTGTTCAATTATGCGTATTTTGAAAATATTAAGACATGCATCGTGGAGCTTATTTTCATGAGATTAAGTTATTAACGGCCAACAGCAACAACATATTGTGTGCACGGGCTCCATCCAAGACGAATTGGTAAATAGATTATTTTTAATTTGCTCAGACATGTGCTCGCTCATTTGCATATTCATTTGTCAACATAGAGTGCACATTTAAATTCTACTAGTGGTGGAGAGATGGTTTCATAGCTGGTACCTTTTGTATGAAATTTTTGTCGATGATTTGAAATCGGTTGGCCTTAATGAACCCATTTTGTATACAGTATACATTCTTTTTATAAGTCTATTCAAGCTAATAAGTCCTCTCAAGCCGAAGAAGAAGATGTTAAATGTATTACATGAAGGATAGTCAAGTCGACTATAGTGGAGTTCAATTCCAGTTGAGCAAGTCTAGTTTGAAAAAAGAAAAGAATATATATGTTGTTGTCAAATAATCAAGTATATGTTTATTATATACATAAATGAAAAATAAAGTTTGTGTATAAAAGGAAGGAGGGGGTTAAACATGTGTATTTCAAAGCCCTCCACTTATGTAATGTAAGTCAGTGTTCAGTTGACGAGATCGGTTCCTTACCGATATCCAGTCGACAACATTTTATTGAGTTGTAAAAGTTTGGAACCAGAAAAAGTGTCTTTCTCCATTGAGTCGTTGAGTCAAGTCGTAGTCAAGTTCTCCTTCATGTAATATCAAATGCAGACTCTATATTCTCAGAGACCAAAAAAGCATAAAGAAACACACCCAAGTTTGACGAGCAGTTGATTTGAGCAATTGCAGAGAGCATTGATGATGAGCATTTTAGCAACGAATAAAGGCATTCAAGAAAGAGACAGAGACATCAGACGATGAGACAAACACACAAGAGCTTAAAAGAAAAGATGATCACACAAGAAACACTGAATGGATTGAGCCCCCCGGTATAAAATTTACAGAACAGTTCCTGAGTTGTGACCTCGGAAGCCAAAAAGCAAAGAAATGGTAGGTTGGTCGAAGCATGGTGCTCCACCGTAAGGTGTGTGCAGAGGAAAGATGAGCTCAGGACGACCCACTCACAACTCCGAAGGCACTAGAGAGAAAGGTGTAACAATAGGATCAAGAGGATCATTTTTGGGTGGGAACAAAGTGCTGCAAGACTCACTGACTGCACAAGCATTTACCAAATTGAAGACGAAGGCTAAAGAGTAATAGGTCATTAGCTATCTGCACACTTGCTCGAGACGAGCAAGGATTTGAGTGTGCGGGAGATGTTGGGAGGCCTCATGGCCCTTGTAATAGTCATCATATATCATATATTATACATAGACATTGGCATAAGATAATATGTGAACACATGTACTAATGTAAATAAATGTACATAGGGGATAAATGCATCTAAGGATTAGTTGGGGTGGATGCAACTGCTCCAACCATCTCTCCTATGTATGTATACTCATGAAGATGGAATAGAAAGGCGGTTAACCCTCCCATAAATACTTCTTGAGTATCGTGTGTGTCTTGATGTGTTTTCCCTAATCTCTTCTTGAATACATTCTTTGATTCCATAGACTACAACACCACTGCAGTGGTACTTGTTATTATTAACTCTCAGCTCGTAATTCTATATCAGCCTAGTTTATATGGCAAGGTGATGTGGCATGCACGATTTTAATGTGGCATACATAAATTATTCTTTTATAATTTCCTTAAAAAAACCATTTTTAAGCAAATTTCCCTAATGTAACAAATCATTTTTATGTTGAAGAATGCAACAACAACAATTTATCTCATGCAAACATAAATAAAGCTCGTTACATGATAATATTCAATGCTACCATGTACAAATTGATTACATAATGCTCATTTCTGAGAAAATGTTGCATTTTATTATTCAAGAACAACTGTAATACCAAAGTATTTCTGCCATTGTGAGCAAGGCAAGCAAATGTTTTCCTTTCTCTCAATTACTGCCAGTGGGAATGCATGTCATTCATCAGGTTGTGAGGTGCTTTGTTTAGCCCATATGTATGCTCATTCGGAGTAACAAATTGATTTTTTGGCAGAATACAATATCTACAATTTAACCATTCCTCTGAGCAGCTTTCCGTTGTGTCTTACCAGACCTCATGGGCTTTTCCATAATATCTATTAATAAAGAGAACCTGTAGGAACAAAATTAGTACTTGCAAAATAATTCAAAAAAGTCCAAAAAACTACACTGCAAACACAGCAAATCCTGAACACACACATGGGTGTATGTCACAGGAGTGAGTACCTTCACTTTGGAAATATCCGGGGTGTTTGGAGTCTGGACAGGATAAAATTTGTAAAACCTCATGTTCTCAAAAGCAGCTTTGATCTCTGGACTCATGTCCCCAATAGCCTTTCTATGAGCCTCCCGCACCTACAGAATGACAAAGCTTACTAAGCACTTGCAAAATTTAAATCAGATACAAAAGTTAATGGATGCAGCAATCCACAAATTATACATTTGAATAAAGTTGATAGCAGACTTCAACTTGAAAAAAGAAAATGCATTCAGTAAGATAAAAAGTAGTTAGGGTCACGCACTGCACGTTGCTTCTTTTTTTCTTCCATTACCAGTTTAGTAACAAATTTCTGCATTAGGTCAGTTGGCATTCCATAAGAGAAGGGGATGGTAAAATGCAGAACCAAAATACTAACCACACAGAGTAAACAGATCTTAAGTGATCCACATCAAAGGCAGCTAAAATTAATTTGAATTAACACACCTTGAAGTCCTCTTTGCTGTCTTCTGTTAAAACTTCATCTTGAACTAAATTGTCTGCAAATTCCTAGTGACATGAAGGAAAACCATGAGAATGTAGAACAAATTTTACACTCTCACACAAAATGCAAAACAGATATAGACAAGTAACTGCTGTGAGATTCTTTACATAGAAAATATGTTGCCCTAACAAAACAGATTAAAATTGACAGCACACTGATTCCACCATTAATGCATGCACCCGAAATCAGTTTTTACAGAAAAGAAAAACAAGACACCTTCATACTTTGAATCCTCTTAATATATGTCCTATTTCTGAACCCTGACTAAATTCACAATTAAGTACAATCATGAAATGCAACATAAATAGAAAATGATCACCTCAATATCATCGAGTTCCCAATCAAAATCACACACAACCTGCACAAAGATGAAAACTAAGTTCAGACAACCAATGTATCTTTATTAGACTTTTGTAATATAGACACAATATTTTATACAAGTTCATAAAAGATCCAAAAATACTATACCGGAGGCTCTGTGGGATACATGATTTGTACAACTGTATCTTCCTCTATCTCATCCTCTTTCAAAGGTTGATAGAAGTCTAAATCAAACAAGAAGCATTTTAATTTATCATATTCTAATAGACCATACTGCATAAATTTTAAATTTTAGAATTCTAAGACTAATGATAATAACAAAAGCTAGCATATTTGTTGTGTACTATATTATTTGACACAAGTTGTTGTTGATGTTTGTAGCTCGGACAAGAACTTCTGCACAGGTTGATGTTGATGTTTTGTGTCAAATGTGCGTGAAGTCGTCCAAGTCAAATCTATTTCGTAATTCACTTTATTTATAAATAAAGAGAAAGCTTTTAATTAGTTGTTGAGTCTAATAAAGTGAATTTTAATGTATTAAAGATTTAGACTAATCTCAACCGTAGTTCTCAAGGTGGGATTAAGTTTTTGGTATATTAGGGTTTCAGCGAGCTAAAGTAATAATAATAATAATAATCTAATTTTAAGGTCACAGAAAGCCAAACACCAAATTGGTGTATGAGACCCCCTTGTTTGTGGGACAAGGGACCCCCTTCGCACAACGATTTGACTGCTAAAGTCTATGGAGGTATACATACCCTACCCTGTTCTAGATTTGAACATGTGACCTCTTAAGAGGAAACACATGTTCTTAACCATTAAGCCCACTCAAGGTGTAGGGTGAAAACACACTTTTGTACACAAAAAAGACTCAAGAGATCAATGAGAGATCATTTGACGAAAATCAGAGCACAGGAGAGGAGCCAAGGTCAGATCAGATCGAACAGTGTTGTACAACTATTCAGTCTAGTGCAGATTTGAGGTCCAGCCGACAGATCTAGCGCAGATTTGAATAACCAACAGACAGATCTAGCAGATCCGAGCACCAATGGGCAGATCTCAGGGCCAGCAAGAAAAACTAGTGCAGATCTAAGTGTCCAACAGGAAAATCTAGTGCAGATCTAAGTGACTGGAAAACAAATCTATTATATCTAAGGTCCAACAAGCAAATATATTGCATATTTGAGTGACCAACATATAGATCTAGCATATCTAAGGACCAATAGGCAGATCTAGTGTCGATTTGAGCCACCAGCGGACAGATATGAGGACCAGTAGGCAAATCTAGTACAGATCTGAGTGATCAGCAGACAAATCTAGCAAATTTGAGGTCCAACAAGAAGATCTAGTGCAGATCTAAGTGATCAACAGACAGATCTAGTAGATCGAAGGACCAACAAGCAAATCTAGTGCAAATCTGAGTGACCAGCAGACAAAGCTAGTGGATCTGAGTTCCAATGGGAAGATATAGTGCAGATCTGAGTGACCAACAGACAGATCTAGTAGATCTAAGGACCAGCAGGCACATCTATTACAGATTTGAGTGTCAAGCAGGCTCAAAACCTCAGTTTTGAAGTGTCCTTGTAAGTTTTGATCATTAATGATAAACTAATTTGAAGGACAGAAATTCTTGTGTACTTGCAAAGTTATCTTGCTTCCGTTGTTTATATTTTCCAGCCATTTGTGTGAATGATGCATGCTCAAATTTGTATTTCTGTTATTGAGTAAATTCGAGATCTGATTTATTTAATAAAGAAGCATAAGATAGCAATCACCTAGGGTTTGGAAAATTTCACAGTTGCAAGGCCCAATCAAAGATACTGTAAATTAGTTTCTTGGCATGTTTGAAATTGGGAGGCTGATCCCAAGGTCAAAATCAACCCTGCATATGCAAGGATTTAATCTTCAGAACAAATGTATCAGTCATATTACACATGAGCAGAGTAGCAAGATCCGAATACAAATACGATGCGGTACAAAATAATATGTAACAAGAAAATCCAATATAGCTCGAATATGGAAGAATTTTAGCCTCAAGAATGTGCAATAATTCAGATTTAAAAAATAAAATAAAAATTCATTCCTTGAAAATTTGGCTATTTACTTTATATTTATAGGTTTTTTAAAGTTTTTTTTTAAATATTTATTGGGTTTCTCAGTTGTTTTTTTTCGGTTTTTGGGTCAACAGGTATCAAAGACATGAGGTATATTATCAAAGATAGTCAAAATATATTTGTCGAATCTTGTACTGCTACCAAATTTCGGTAGAGAAAAGGCCAATACGAGCAAATCTTGCTACTATGCATCTGAGATCTATCACATTAGGGTGCTATGAGAAAATGCACAACAATGTTTCCTCTTTGAATATAGGCATACATAAGATAACCACGGGAAGAATCTGCATGTATGAATCAATTTCAAACTACCAATAGTCCAACATCACCAATTGTAACTTGGATGTAGATATGTCATACAACAATATAGGGCACGCATCACTGAGTAAAAGACCCTAGTAATCATAAAAACTTTGGTGATCTTCATACTTAGGAAGAAGATAAGCCAATTATGATCTGATCTTAATACAACAATATAAGGCACACATCATTGAATAAAAGATCATGGTAACCATAGAAACTTAGATGATCTTTCATAATTAGGAAGAAGATAAGCCAACAATGATTTGATCCTACATTGACATTTAATTTTGTTAATTTTAAGCTCAATTTATCTCTACTTGCATTGGTTTCTTGAGTATGAATTCTACAAAACTATTAAAAAAGTATATTTAAGTTCTCTTATAGAGTTTTAAATCTTTTGGAAACGCACAATTTTGCCCATAATAAAGCCAAATTCGAAGTCAATCCTGGTAACTTTAGTCACATATAGATTCTAACTCAACATTTGTTATTGCAAGTTTTGCATGGGAAGAGAAAATTAGAAGGACTAAAGGAGTGTAAAATCAAATTACAAGGAGAGGCAGGGATAGCATGGAAAGGGTAGGTGATGACAAGTGACAACACAGGGTATGAAAACCAATAAAATGGAGACAAATGCATTTACAAAGATATAATCAAATAAATATTAAAAATGCATATTAATCTAATCGTAACATTATTGTCTTAATCTCTATAACTATCTCCAAAGAGTCGGGGCTATTTCCATTTGGATCACATATAAAAACCAGTGTTACCAACATCGGCAGCGGCAAAATATCGCCGAGGGTCCGAAAACGAAAATATCGGCAATATCGGGGAAAATATCGGTAAATATCGGAAAATGTCGTAAGAACGAAAAAAATACAAAAATATTCATTTTTTTTC
>ML778633.1:249299-263653 GCA_009831015.1 Picea engelmannii
AGACCCCCCTTCCTTTGGCCATGCAACCAAAGGTCACTGCCCTGGTGTGGTGACCAGATGGTGGCAATGTCATACCGCTAAATACCTATGAACATAATGGGCCGGCTCGTGATGAGACCTCCCATCCTCTTAGTTAGGTCTTGAACCTATTGTCTTGATCCATTATCCTTAGCCCTTCTTAAACCTAGATTACCTTAGGGACGTCTCCCTTGGACTAGCCCTCCTAAATAGAAAGAGCCCCCCATCGAGGTGACAGTGGGTGGGGAAGCTCCTGTTACGCCGGTTTCTACCCTTGACTCAAACTCTTTTAACCTTTCCTACAAACCGTGCGATAACAGGCTACAAGGGCAAAGGTTTCATTATAGTCAATTCCTTCAACTTGGGAAAATCCTTTGGCAACTAACTGAGCCTTGTGTCTTTCAACACTTCCATCTGATGCATACTTAGTTATGTAGACCCATTTACATATGACAAGTTTTCTTCCTTTCGAAAGAGGTACAAGATCCCAAGTATTGTTCGCCATTAAAGAGCGATACTCTTCATTCATTGTTGTATCCCAATCTGGATGACCTGAAGCTTCTGCAAATGTCTCTGGATCATGAGTCTTTGAAACTTGAGCCAAAAGAGAAGAGGCTCATTGGAACTGTGAACATGTTCGACGCTAATCTGAGGGATCACCGACAAGATCACCAGTGGTTTCTCGTTTTGAATTAACCCATCTAGGAAGCGGTGGTGCTGGTGCATGTTCAGATTCAATGGACTCATCTAGAGGAAGGTGAGCAGGCAGAGGTGGATTTTCATCCTCATTGTCATCATCTGAAGAAGAAGAAACCAGAATAGGAACAAAAGAAGGCACAAACGCCAAAGATGACTCGCAAGTCGAAGAAGGCACAAATGTCGAATTAGGCTCGCAGACCAAGAGATTTTCATCTAATTTAACATTTCTTCTAATAATAATTTCATTACAATGTGGTTGAAGAAGTCTTTAACCTTTGACATCTTTAGAATAACCAACAAATATACACTTCTCACTTTTAGGCTGCAATGCTTTCTTTTTCTCATCAAGAATGTGAGCCCATGCTACACTGCCAAATACACGAAAGTGACTTACATCTGGCTTAAGTTTAGTCCATGCTTAATCCGATGTTATAGTTTTAAGAGTCTTTGTGGGAGTGTGATTTACTATGTAATTTGCAAAGTTAATGGATTTTGCCCAATACTTTAGACTTAATCCCTTAGATTGGATCATACAATTAGCCATTTCTTTTAATGTGCAATTCTTTCTCTCAACAACACCATTTTGTTGTGGTGTATATGGAACAGTGTGTTGCATTTGGATGCCATGTGCAGTGCAATAACTTATAAATTTATTGTTCATCAGTGAAAGTGCATCTAGAAAAGTCATCAATGAAAGTTAAGAAATACTTGCACACAAAAAAATGAGAATAAAGTAGACCACACAAGTCACTGTGAACAAGATGCAAAGGGGTCGAAGCATGCCAAGAGGCACGTTTGTGAAAATTGTCCCGACAACATTTGTCGAGAACACAACTGACACAAATACCACCTCTGCACGAAACAAGAGAAAAACCAATCACCATATGTTGATTACATAGTTGCTACAATGAGCAATAGTTTAGATGACCAAACTGTTCATGCCAAAGTTTGTTCAAGTCATCACTATGAGCAACAAAAACGGATGGAAAAGATGATGACCCGAAGTTGTCAAACTTGTA
This sequence comes from Picea engelmannii, assembly GCA_009831015.1. Lineage (NCBI taxonomy): Eukaryota > Viridiplantae > Streptophyta > Pinopsida > Pinales > Pinaceae > Picea > Picea engelmannii. Next base: position 251,036 of record ML778633.1, read on the forward strand.
CAACCTGGTAATATCATTCCAGTTGAAAGAACATGTGGAAGATCTTTTAGATCCTTGATTACAACATGGTGAGGTGAAAACTCTACGATTTTACCTTCAATTGAATGAGTGATTTGATATATTGACAGAAGGTTGTAGGAAAGACTTGGAACACATAATGCATCATTCAAACGACCATTATCTACCTAAATTGTTCTAGAGCCTACAACACTAAGAAATCTATCAACACCAACAAATATTTTCTTGGTGTTACATTCATTAAGAGCAAAAAATATGGCTTTATCCTTAGCCATATGATAAGATGCTCCAAAATCAATAAGCCACTCATCAGAAGAAGAAGTAAAAGTTGCATTGAAGGAGAAACCAGAAGTAGAAAGTGCATGTCCGTGAGAAGAAGAGGAAGAAGTAAAATCAATATTGATGTTGTGCTTCTTCACCGTTGCTTCTAAAGCTTCCATCTTCTTAAAACATTTGGACTCAACATGACCATCTTTCTCACAAAAGTTGCAATGTCTATCAGTCTTCTTACTTTTAGATTTTGTTCATTTGTCACCATTAGGAGCAGAAGTTGGATGAGAGGGTTTGGGACCCTTGTTTTGCTTGTTGTTGTGGCAAGGATGTTGCTTCTTGGGAGTCTTGAATTTATCTTTCTACTGGACTACTAAGGCTTTGTTGAAGGTACCTGTAGTGCCAATCAATCCAAGTTCCAGAAGCTTATCTTGCTCTTGAATCAGAGCATCACAAAAGGACTCAAGAGAGGGTTTTTGATAAGCACTCCCTAGAGCTTCTCTAGTGGCATAAAAGGTAGATACAAAAACAAAATATGCACTACCAAGCTTAGAAAGAATAACATCTATGCATCTATCTTCCGGAAGATCTAGTTGGCATTCAATACACAAAAGTCTAAGTGTTTTGAACTTAGATAAGTAATCTTCAATGCAAGGAAAATCATTCAGACTTAAATTCATTAACTGATTCTCCAACTGGTGAGCTCGAATAATATTGTGTTTACCAAACACAGCTTCAAGTGTTTCCCAAGCTTTATTGGGGGCATCAAGTCCTTGAAGGTGAAACCTTAAATCAAGGGAGATGGACATTTTGATTAGTCCACGGGCTTCGTCATTCTTATTAATCCATTTGATATACTTGTCATCATCAGTGGGTTCTTCTTCTTTTCCCAAGGTAATCCGGTATAGTCCTTTACTTCTTAATAAATCCTCCATATGGGATCTCCATTGGAACCAGTTGGTGCTAGTAAGCAAAAGATCATTGGGAGAAGCCATACTAAAATATGCAAAAATAAAAGATGAAATTGATGGTCTGGATGGAAAAATCTCAAAAAAATAGGTTGTTTCAAAAAAATGGCACTGAAAACAAATTTTGGATGTAAAAGTTATGCCATTTTGAAAAAAGGCATAAACGATAACCAAAGAGTCACATGGAAAGTAGAAATTGGTCCACATGGTGATACCCCTCCTAATAGCCTCACTTTTACAAATAAGTTGCTTATGAAGTGACCCATTTTTATAGAATATGCAGGGATCACTTTTATAATGAAGTTACTTTAAAAAAAAAATGCAAGCAAAATATATAACTTTAAAATAAAATAGTAAAGCTAATTATAGTGATTCATTTTTATAACTTAAGTGAGATACACTTTACAATGGATGCATGAACCCTTTCAAAAAAAATAACAAAAGAGAGACTTGAACTCAAGACCTCTTACTTAATAAAGCAATTTTTAACCAAGTGAGCTAGTGCAAAACATAGTGTATTGTTTAGAAGGAGTATTGGGAGTGTTGTTGTTTTTGTGGTGGTGGTGGTGGTGGTGGTGGTGAAAGACAGCCTTGGAGAGCGTGCTCATAAAAAAATCGTCACCCAAGAAAAAAAATCACTTCTCGACGAGAACAAGGGTTAGATCTCAGTTAACTTATCCGGAGAATGTAAGTTTTCCCTCTATTTCTGATTTACCGATATCGAACAAAGTGAATGGCAAAGGGCATACGTATATAGGAAAAACTTTTCCGATTGTTGAATTTTCACTATGCTAGGCTCAAGCATGAGGTTTATTTCATTTTATCATTTACTTGAACCATGAACAAATGTAGCTACACAATTTACAAGTGTTGCAATAACCAAGATCACAGAAAGAATAACCATGCACAAGAACACAAGAAATATCCTGGGAAAACCCTTTTCAACAAGGGAGAAAAACCCAGCAATCCTTTGTTATATTTTCAAAAGAAGATCCTCCAACCATGAAACCCTAATGCACACAAGGGTGCTCTACTACCTTGAAACTTGCACCCAAGAGAGGTGTGCACTTCAGCCCTAAAAATGTACTTGCTGAAATTTCCAAATGACAAGTGACTTGTGTGTTTCCTCAATGGGGAAATCACCTTTATTTATACTAGACTGGACACACCAAAAGTGGTGTCTATTGGCACAACAAGGCCGACCTCAATAACTCAGAAAATAATTAAGTATTACAATAAAAATTAATTGTCTTTCACATATGATGGGGCCGACTTGTACCCTTTACATCACAATTAGGGTTACAGGTAAATCATACTCTCAGACAATATAGCAAGGGATCCACACATCCACTAGTGCTCAGTCACTAGGGACACGTCCACCTGTGCTCAGCCACAGGGACGTCCTACTCAACAGATCTTTATCTCACTGATTCCGCAGAAGAATCATCTGGAGTACCATCTAAAGCTTGACTCAACTAAGTCCACAAGGCAGGAGACCACACATCATAACAACTCAGTCCAGCATCTGATGCACACCCATCACATGGGCACCTTCACCCCACACAGGGGTACACATTGTCTCATCTCAATCCAGAGAGGAACGACACACCCATCTCATGGGCATCCTCACCCCACACAGGGGCACACATCATCTCATCTCAGTCCAGAGAGGAACGACACACCCGTCACATGGGCTCTCTCACAGGTCAACTCAACTCAGTCTTAGAGGAGAACGTGTCTTGGAAGATGTCTCGCGAAGCTGCAATCATCAACACTCCCTCTCGGCTAGGGAGGCATTCTCCACTAGGCCAAGTCTCTCACGGAAGTACTCGAACTTCGTTCTGGCAAGCGGTTTGGTGAAGATATCTGCAATCTGCTCATGTGTAGGAAGGTACTGCATGTGTACTACTTTCCTCTGCACCATGTCTCTGATATAATGATATTTTATCTCAATGTGTTTTGATTTATTGTGAAACACAGGATTCTCAAAGAGCTTCACACAGCTCTGGTTATCACAATGAATAATGGTAGGATCAATCTCATGATCAAATAAATCTGTCAAGAGCTTGCGAAGTGAGACGAACAAAGTTTGCTCACACAAGAATTATCCAAAATATTTGGAATATAACAAAGTAATCCATATAGGACTGTAAATAATAAATGAATAGTAAGATATAAGATATAAGATGATTACAAATGAGGATGAGGGCTCGTTTATATACCCACGCAGGGGTGCCCTTTACCAATAGTCATGTCCTTTGAGACATGACCTTTCATTATTAATAATTATTATTTATTAATTATTATGTTATGAATATCTATAGTATATGTATATTTATGTTCATAACATTGCCTTCCCCTTAAAAATGATTTGTCCTCAAAGCATACTTTATGGAAGACTTATCTCTTGCGCTAGCTTGTAATTATTGTCGCCTGATTCTTCATTATCGAGTTAGTAATCATTGAGGACTTGAGACGATAGGATTTTCTAAGCGCTGAGCAGAACTTTCGCATTGTAAAGGAGTCTACCCATCCTAATTCGATCTTTTGCATGGGGAGTTTATAGGGTTCTTGGAAAGAACTTGATGTATTTTGACTCCCATGATAACTTCTATTTTGAGCATCATTTGTAGCTGAAGTAATATTCTTCGACATACTGGTCATTTCTTTCTGTTGATACAAGGATTGACTAAAGTATCGATTTTTGTGATTAGGATGTTGATAAGGCATCCTTGCAACTTGATCCTTACTTCGTATACTTATAGCTTTTTGTTGATTAAATTTTGGAATTGAATTTTCTTCATGGTCCAGGATTGTTTCTTCTTCGACATTTGAAGACCTCTTTACATCAATTGGATTCACATCCTTTCGAGTTGTAAGGTTGATTGGTTCTATATTAATTCCTTTATCCAGAATAGAGACGTTTACATCTAACGACTTCTTTAGTTCCATAGGTTCAGTCATTGTCTCTTTATCAATTATTGATGTTTTGTGATCTAGCTTTTCTTGTAAAGACTTTTTATCATGCTTAATCCTTTTGATTTGTGTTAGTAAATCTTGATTATGTCGTTTTAATCGTAAAAGTTCTTCTTTATCTTCTGACTTGTCATCTTTATTTTTTGATTCTAGATTCTCCCTTCTTTCATCCTTTAAGCTTTTAATTTGTTCTAGTAACTTTTGATTAAGGTTCCTTAGGCAAGAGCTTTCTTCCTCTTTTTTGGTTAATTTTTCTTTAAGACCTTGATTTTCTTGTTCGAACTTTTGAAAACACCGCTTCTTCTCCTTGGACTTCATGATTTTTGCAAGTAGTTTTTGATTATGATTTCTTAGGCGAGAAATCTCTTCGTCTTTTTCAAGGATGGTTTTGTCACATTCTTCTTGTCGATCTTGCAACTTCTGTATTGACTTCTGGTTATCTGGAAGGATCATTTCTGATATGTTCTTTAGGTCTTCTAATGATGGAGCTTCTGAAATTGACTTCATTGTAGTGTCCTATAATGTGAATTTCTTCTTCTTATAAGAAAATGTTAAAAACTTTCTTCTTGTGTTGAACATAAAAGTACCTAATGTATCTACCCAAGTTGACCCTAGAATTATATCAACATTGTCTCCATAGATTGACACGACATTGAATTGAGCTATGAATTTGTAATCGCCCATAGACAGTTGTAGGTTCTTAATGTCATATTTATCATTGGAAAGACACATGTCATTTTCAATTATATTTGACTCGAAAACCATTAATTGGTTTTCCAGGCCAACGTTAATGTGATTTTTCCTAGCGGTCGGGCAAATAGCGATGTTAATATTATTTCCCTGAATAATCCCGTTAACTTTTAATAAGGGATCTACATATTTTTTATAAGTAAGGGGGAATCTTCCTTGTTTTTCACCACAAAACTCCATTTCTTTATATTTTTTTAATGACCATTTGTATGTTCTTATAGTTACTTATATAAGTATCTAAGATAACTTTATTTCCTTCTTTTTTTTTTATTATTTTTTCCTTAATCTTTAAACTTTTTAATTTATTTTTATTTTTTTTAATACTTCACTTTATTTTAATACTTCCACTAGTGTATATATTATACTTTGAACTTTAAATCTAAAGTTTTTTTTTTTTTTTTAAACCTTCAATCGATTTTTTTTTTTTCAAGCGAACGTCCTTTTATGCTTTATATATAAATTAGTTTTATTAATAACCTTGTACCTTATATTAATATAGCCCGATCATAAAGTTGAAACTTGACGCTGGGATTAACTTCTTCTATCAAAGGTCGTGATGTTTGACCATTGGTTTACGCCCCTCTCAGGATTTGATATGGACGAACCTTGAATTTTTTAACCTCATGGCGCTTGTTAGTGCATGGAGAGTGGATGGTACGGCTGGTATGGCGTCGGTGCGTATGGAAGACGGAAGAAACAACGACTGTGTATGGAAAATGTGGCGGCGGATTGTATGATGTGGCAGCAGATAGAATTTCTTTTATATATAGTGGTTTTACGGGAGGCTACGAGGGGGTTACGGGGGTGTATGTATTACGACAGGGTGACGGGAGCTGCGGGAAGGGGTTTCGGGGACAAGGTAACGGAATCTAAGGGAACGGGAAGGAATAATTTTTTATGAACCGGTGAGGAATAAGTCATCCACATACAGGACTAAGATCAGGCACTCGTTACCAACAATGTGATAATATAGGTTTGGATCAGCCACACTTTTGTTGAAGCCCAAACTCATCAAGAATCCATCCATTTTCTTGTACCAAGCACAAGGTGCATGCTTTAGTCCATACAAGGTTTTCTTCAACCTACACACATGAGATTTCTCGTCGTGTATCACGAATCCTTCTGGTTGCTCAATGTAAACCTCTTCCTCAATCTCACCATTGAGAAATGTTGTCTTTACATCCATCTGATGTAGTTTCCAACCCATGGATGCAACTAGTGCACGATAGTACGGATGGAGGCGTATCGAGCTACTGGAGAAAATGTCTCCTCATAATCAATTCCCTCCACCTGTGAGAATCCTCTGGCTACAAATCTCGCTTTGTATTTCTCGACACTTCCATCAGTTGCATGCTTGATTTTATAGATCCACTTGGAAGTTACTACAGACTTCCCTTTTGGTCTCGAAACAATATCCCACACATCATTCTTCAAGATGGACTGATACTCTTCTGCCATGGCATCTTGCCATACTTGCTAACCTGTTGCTTCTCCATGACAAGAAGGCTCAGTATCAATGATGTGGCTCATGGCTGCAAAATAGCTCGAAAATCTCTTTGGTCTCTTGCTCTCTCGGAATGTGCCTTGAGGAGTTGCATATTCCTCTGCCTCCTGCAGAGTTTGTCGAGCTCAGGCAGGTCTTTTATGGCCTACTGCAATGTCTCTGGGAACATCAATTGGAGCAACTGGATCAACTAGAATAACTGGAACAACTGGAACAATGGTTGTCTCCCTCTGAACTGCTGAAGGGGAGAAGGTATTGTCTCTTCCTTCTTCTCTAATAGTTTGACTCCCTCTGAAGTCTGAAGGATAGATATATTATTTTTCCTGTTTGTTTAACCTGGAGGCACCTCATGTCTTCTCAAGTCCTCTACTGATAATAATCAACCAAGAAAATTTGGACTCCCGTACCACAGATAATGGTCCAAGACAAAAGGGCTCCCACACCAGGGATAATACCTTCATTATCAAAATGCAAGCAACTACAGGTTAATCAAATAAGGAAAGTAGTACAAAAACTTACCCTAGTCTACAGTCATGCTCAATCTTGTATTTGGTCTTTGAGGAAGAAATCCTCATTTCTCATGTCTTCATCTTTCTCAGGTGGGTCTGGATCCATATCAGCAGTGGAAGCATATTGTCTTTCTCTCTTTCTGGTAGGAAAATTCCTCGCAATGTGTCCATACTGGTCACATCTGAAGCATTGGATCTTTGACATGTCTTTTCTATCATAACCTAAAGCTGATGAAGTCTTCTCGTCTTTGAAAGTTTGCCTGAAGTTTCTTTTATTTCTTCCTCCTTTCTTTGTATGAAGTGCAAGAGCATGATTGTCATCATGAGGGGAGTCTTCCACTCCTCTAGCTATGAGTCTGATTTCTTCCTAGGTACAGTCTGTCCATAGACGATCAAAAATAGGTAGTTGTTCTCTACCACTGATACTTTGAAGAAACGGTTCTTGATGTTTTGGAAGATTATTGAAAGTGGTCAAAACAAGTTCTTTGTCTAATATGATTTCTCCAATGGCACCTAGTTGATCTCTGATCTCTGACATCTTCATGAAGAAGATAGCAACGGTGTCTCCTTTTGTTATCTTGATATTTTGAAGCTAGCCCTTCAATGTAAGAGCTTTGAGGGTGTTGTTACTCTCAAACATATTCTTCAATGCTTCATACATTTCATAAGTTGTCTTCATGTTGGCAATACGAGGCAGGAGATGATCTCTTATTGAGTAGATGATTATCTTCCTTGCCTTGACGTCATCTTCCTTCCTTTCTTCCTTCTCTTCATTGATAGCTATCTCCGATAAAGATTTTTGTATCACCCACAATAGATCATCCTCTTCAAGGGTGATCTGAAGTCTTGACTTCCAGGAATTGAAGTTGCTTGATCCATCAAGCCTATCTTCCATCATAGTTTTGTTCATCATGTTTTCAGATTCGTCACAAACCCTTACCAACTGGGCTAGGAAACCTAACGGCTAGGCTAGGCTAGCAATCTTAGGTTTCGTTGGCCTTATCACTACCAACAATAAGCCTTGAAAGTCAGAAGAAAAATGGTGAGCGGAAAAGCTCCTTCTCTAAATTTTCTGCAGAAAATTGCAAAACCCTAGGGCCAAAAATCCAAAATTCTCAGAATTGCAATCTGAGAGTTGTTGGAGGTGCGTTGAGGGAGATCGTACACCCCTGTGCAATTTTTAGCCTCAACGTTTCAATATTAAGTGCTAGAACACCCAAAAAGGAGAGGGTCGTACGGATTTATGGAAACCCTAGGAGGGTCGTACGGTTCTGCAAAAGAGAGAGGACTGTTGCTAGAAGCTTGTGCAATGGCTTCTTCAAGACCTATGCTCTAATACCATGTTGAATTTTCACTATGATAGGCTCAAGCATGAGGTTTATTTCATTTTATCATTTACTTGAACCATGAACAAATGCGGCCACACAATTTACAAGTGTTGCAATAACCAAGATCACAAGAAGAATAACCATGCACAAGAACACAAGAAATATCCTAGGAAAACCCTTCTCAACAAGGGAGAAAAACACAGCAATCCTTTGCTACATTCTCAAAAGAAAATCCTCCAACCATGAAACCCTAATGCACACAAGAGGGTGCTCTACTACCTTGAAACTTGCGCGCACTTCAGCCCTAGAAATGTACTTGCTGAAATTTCCAAATGAAAAGTGACTTGTGTGTTTCCTCAATGGAGAAATCAGCTTTATTTATACTAGATTGGACAAACCAAAAGTGGTGTCTATTGGCACAACAGGGCCGACCGCAATAACTAAAAAAAAAATCATTATTACAATAAATATTAATTATCTTTCACATATGGTGGGGTTGACATGTACCCTTTACATAACAATTAGGGTTACAAGTAAATCTTACTCTCAGACAATATAGCAAGGGATCCACACATCCACTAGTGCTTAGTCACTAGGGACACGTCCACCTGTGCTCAGCCACAAGGACGTCCTACTCAACAGATATCTATCTCACTGAGTCCACGGGAGAATCATCTAGAATACCATCTCAAGCCTGACTCAACTAAGTCCACAAGGCAGGAGACCACACGTCATAACAACTCAATCCAGAGTCTGATGCACACCCATCACATGGGCACCTTCACCCCACACATGAGTACAAATCGTCTCATCTCATGGGCATCCTCACCCCACACAGGGGCACACATCATCTCATCTCAATCCAGAGAGGAACGACACACCCATCACATGGGCTCTCTCACAGGTCGACTCAACTCAATCTTAGAGGAGAGTGTGTCCTCGACGATGTCTCACGAAGTTGTAATCATCAACACCGATCTATTTCTGATTTGTCGAGATCGCACAGGGTGCAAGGCAAAGAGCATATGCAGATTGAAAAAAGTAGCAACCCAAAAAAAAAAAAATATTATCTCTACAAAAATTTAAAAGGGCGTATTCAAGCTATATACCTCTGGATCTGACTGAAATGGTCGTATCTTGGGCAAACATAAATCTTTTCGAATGAAGCGAAAAGTGTTCCTAATTGAAACGAGCACTCTGGACACAATGGAACATTCCTCTCAGCCCAAAAATATACAAAAATGGTAGAAACCAGAGATGAGGCAACATGGCTTTACGATCTCCTACAACGGGAGCGGGTCTTCAAATGTGCTCTGATAGCATGTTCGACGACACTTGTATTCCAACAAAGGACGAACACCTTCAGTAACCACTCACACAACTAGATCACAATTCAACACACCAATGTTTTGACGTGGTAAAACCCCTACGGGGAAACATCCACGGACCCAGCCAATGTGGCCACTTGCAGCAATTTATTAATGCAAAACAAAATATTACAAAGAGATTCACAAGATAGTTTCTCACAATCAATCATCAACAAATGACCTTCCATGCTCTTTAAATAAAGATCATGGACCAATCGGGTGTTAAGCCACAGATCAATGTAGTCGTTAAGATCAAGGAGAACATGAACAGTCAGATCACTCTATGTCGAGAACATATCATGACCATCGGATTTCCTAAATACAAATGCATACTAATGCATACTAAAGAAACACACTAAGAAACACTCTTTTACCTAACGACACATTAGACCAAGTTGATCTTAACTAACTCCTAAGTGTCTAAATATCCTAACACTGAATCTCCTCAAGATCTCCACTGCATACGTCCCTTGACCAAGGAAGATCTCTCTCGATATTAGCCATACCTCTAACCCCAAGAAATAATGCATCAAGCCAATGTCCTTCATCTCGAACTTTGTAGCTAAATCTACTTTGCACCCTACTATAAACTCATCTGCACTTGTGAGAAACAAATCATTCGCGTACAACACCAAAATGAGTGGATCAAACCCAACCAATTTGAAGTACAAGTTAGTATCCACCTCACTCTTGGTAAATCCCATACTCTACATGTAGAAATATTGTAACTACAAAGAGTATTCTATTTATTATTGATGTATTATTCATTAGATCAATCCCCTTTTGTGGATTGATCATGTCGGGTATTAAAAATGACCAAATCCCCTTTTACGGATTGGTCAAACCCTAATTGTAATAGGCAGAATGAGAAGTCGGCCCCCAGAATATATTAAAGTGGTTATAACCACCCAGAATGAGAAGTCGGCCCTACCAGTGAAAAGACACCTCAGCTCACTACCAGATTGTATCAATAAGAGAGGCCAACGCCTCATTTGTACACACACTCACTTGTTCATCAGAGCGCAAGTTTGGAGCTGCAGTTGCAGAAGGAAGAGAGAGAGGTGCATTCTTGGGAGAGGACTTTTTGTATTGTTTGGTTTATTCTCTTGGCATTGTATTGGCTATCTATATTAAGGAAGTTTTTGTTGGGTTTTCTCCCCCATGAGGGTTTCTCAGGATAAATAATGTGTCTCTTGTGATTGTGTATTTCTTGGTGATCCTATCTATGCTATGTTTATCTAGTGAATTGAAAAGAAACCTAATAATAGCTTAAACCTTAACATGGTATCAAAGCTAAGCTAAAGAGAGCATCTTTCACAAGAAGAAAAATGTCTTTGTTCTCATACATGCAAATTAGGGCTTTTTATTGAATAAGAATGTCAGCCCCAAAGCCATCTAGAAAAGTACGCCCTTCCTCAAGGAACACTTTGGCATCATCAGCGCACCTTTTCAGTGGCTAGATCTCCCGAAAAGTGAAACCCTAGTTTGCACTAGGTACCAGAAAACCAAAAGTACCAGAAGTACTAGAAAACCAAAAGCACGAGTCCAGAAATCCGCTGATCAAGTTTGAAGGGGTAAAAGTTGAATTTTCTGAAATCTAACCACACCAGGCTACTCGCCTCAACCAAGCGCACCTCCAGGTAAGTTCAGAATTCAATTTTGAGCACTTTCATTTTTCGATCATTTTCCTAAGCTCCAGGTAAAAGATGTCTGCAAGCACTAAGCTTGTTGACAAGCTAGAAGGTGTCGAAAACTTTCGTGCCTGGAAGTATAGGATTGGACTCATTCTTGAAGAGAATGACTTAGCAAGATTCGTTAAAGAAGATGTAGGAGAATCCACCGATGTTGCAGATAAAGAAAAGCACCAAAAGGACATAATTAGGGCTAAAAGAATCATTGCAGATTCTATCAAAGATCACTTGATTCCTCAAGTGTCTTCAAAGAAGACTCCAAAAGAAATGTTTGAGGCCCTGAACAGGTTATATGAAGGAAAGAACAAAAATCAAAAGATGAATCTAAGAACTCAATTCAAGAATACAAGGATGAAGAAAGGAGAATCGATCCAGGAATATTTCTCCAGAATATTTCAATTCAAAGAACAGCTTGAAGCAATTCGAGATACTATAGACGAAGACGAACTCATAATGACGGCCCTCAATGGTCTCACAAGACCTTGGGATGCATTCATCCAAACTATTTGTGCCAGAACAGAGAAACTAAAATTTGATAGTCTTTGGGAAGAATGTATTCAAAAAGAATCAAGAGTAGCTAACCGAGAAGCTCTACTATCAAGAGATGAAGATCAATCCCTAGATACTCACACTAAAAGAAGAAGAAAAAAGTCTTACTTCCAGAAAGAAACTCATAAAGAGTCTCAATCTCAAAACAAATTCATACATAAAGAATCTCAACCAAAGAGATTCCAAAAGAAAGGACAAAGAAAAGAAAGAGATTTCTCATCTTACCAATGCTAGCATTGTGACAAGATGGGACACATTGCGAGACATTGTCCAGCTAGACGAGAAGAATACAAGAGGAAAAACAAGAGGCATCATGCCCAAGCAGTTGAAAATGAAGAGCCACCCACGAAGATGATAAAGGAACGTGTTGCCGCCTTATACACACCTTTGGGAGACGTGGAAGAAATCTTCAATCCACTCGGTGTGTCCTTGGGGGCAAGTGAGAGTTAAGGTGCTGTCACCTAATCCTCAACTCCTCCGTCTAGGCCAACTCCTAGCGAAGCCAAGGGGGGTAGTCCCTAACAAATATACTAAGGCTTTTAAGGTAAGTACAAGAAAATGAAATCTAGGAGTTTATTGCTTCATCAAACCATTAACCATTAAACTGAAAATAAACATGAACATTCATTCACCACGATATATATATAATCAAATCAACTTGCATCAAAAGGATACTAAGAAACAGTTG
>ML778633.1:266569-296763 GCA_009831015.1 Picea engelmannii
ACTTATTACAACAGTGGAAATACGGAAAAAGGGGCCTTTTCAGGGCCTGCTGAATCATTGAATTCTGCATGTATGAGCACTGCTTGCTCATCCTTCGGCGGCTCTTCAGGAAATCCAGCTTGTGCAACCTGGTGGATAACAGAACGAATTGAAGACTATGTCTTAATCTCGACCCTCTCAGGATAAATATCACTTGGTGAGGACACGTGGCTCATTGATAGTGATGCTTCCAAGCACATGACAGGTCAAAGAGACATTCTCTCTTACCTTTCAAAAAATAATTTTTCTCAGAATGTTACACTTGGAGATGATTATCAATACCCTATCAAGGGAGTAGAAGAATCAAACTACAAGATGAATTCAGGGACTCAAATGAAGATGAAGAATGTACTCTATGTACCAGGTTTGACAAAGAACATACTCTCCATATCAGCTTTAGAAAAGAAAGGCTTCAGAGTTGCCTTTATAGATGGAGAAGTTCTTATGTGGGCTAAAGGAAAAACCATGAAAGAAGCAATCATTATTGGAAAAGAAGAAGGTGGCTTGTACAAGCTAAAGGGTCACTCAGAAGCAGCCATGACCCACGCCATTGAGAATCCATGTGAACTTTGGCATAGAAGATTAGCCCACATAAACTACAAGGCATTACCATATGTATGCAAGGCAGTCACAGGTCTACCAGAACTCAAGGTTGACCATGAAGGTGTGTGTAATGGATGTGCACAAGGGAAGAACATCAAGAACCCTTTTCCGAAGAAGGACAGTAAAGAAGAAGGAGACTTAGAACTCATTCACTCAAATGTGTGTGGCCCAATGCCATCATCCTCCATCAGTGGGTATGTATACTATGTATCATTTATTGATGACTATTCTCGTAAAACTTGGGTTTACTTTTTGAAATCAAAAGATGAAGTGTTCAGTAAATTCAAGGAATTCAAAGCCTTGATAGAGAATCTTTTTGAAAGAAATATCAAGATATTTAGGTCAGATAATGGAGGAGAATACACCTCAAAAGAGTTTGTAATCTATTGCAAAGAGGTCGGGATCAAGAGGGAGCTCACCACTCCCTACAATCCTCAACAAAATGGTGTAGCAGAAAGAAAGAACAGAACTATAATGGAAGCAGTGAAGACCATGATCCATGATCAAGATCTTCTAATGTGTTTATGGGCAGAAGCAGCAAGAACAGCAGTATATGTACAAAACTGATTGTCCCACAGTGCACTTGGGTTCAAGACCCCTGAAGAGATGTTCTCCAGAAAGAAGCTAGAAGTAAGCCATCTTAAAATATTTGGCTGCCCAGTATTTGTACATATTCCAAAAGAGAAGAGAAACAAATTGGACCCTTCAGGAAAGAAGGGAATATTTGTTGGATACTGTGAGGTCTCCAAGGCCTTCAGAGTTTATATACCAGGTCACCATCATATTAAGATCAGCAGGGATGTGACTTTTGATGAAGATGTTGCACTCAATAAATCAAGAAGATGTCAGCTTGAAGAAGTATATGAAAAGGAACCTGTAGCTCCCAGAGTTGCAGAACCAATGAGGGAGTCATAGCTTCCCCTGATGAGGAAATTCTAGAAGATCATGACATAGTAGAATTTCAAGAACCTCCCCAGATGACGATCTCCCACAAGAGAAAGCCAGCTTGGGCAAGGGAACTCATTCAAGATGGAGAGAAGTATGGTGTCCTCGAAGGAACCATGAGACAAATAAAGAGACCTAAGCCATTCTCCAATTATATGGCTTTGATGTGTGATCTCTTAGAGAAGGAGCCTACCTTCTTTGAAGAAGCTATTCAGAAGAAAGAATGGGCAGAAGCCATGACAGAAGAATACCATCATAAAGAATGATGTATGGGAAATAGTTTCCAGACCAAAGAGCAAGGATGTTGTATCTTCCAAATGACTTTTCAAAATAAAACACGTTGTTGATGGAAGTATTGAGAAGTATAAAGCAAGGTTTGTTGCTCGTGGCTTTTCTCAAAAAGAAGGCATTGACTATGAAAAGACATTTTCTCCTATAGCCAGATACACTTTGATCAGAACCATCATAGCCCTCGCAGCTAAGATGAAGTGGAAGTTACACCAGATGGACGTAAAGACAGTTTTCCTAAATGGTGTCATTGAAGAAGAAGTGTATATAGAACAACCTCAAGGATTTGAAGTTGAAGACATGAAGACTCATATCTGCAATTTGAAGAAGGCTTTGTACGGATTGAAGCAAGCTCCTAGGGCTTGGTATGGAAGGATAGACAGTTTTCTGACGAACTTGGGCTTTACCAAGAGTAAAGTTGATTCTAACCTCTACTTTAAGGTTATGAATGATGAGCATGTTATATTGTTGTTGTATGTGGATGACTTATTCTTAACTGGAGAAGAAAAACTCATCACCAAATGCAAGAAGAAGATCGTTGCAGAATTTGAGATGAAAGACCTTGGCCTAATGCATTATTTCTTAGGTCTTGAGGTATGGTAGAGCCCAAAGAATATCTTCCTTAACCAAGGGAAGTATGCAGTTGAAATCTTGAAGAGATTTGATATGTTGGAGTGCAAGTCCATGAATACACCCATGGAAACAAAGTTGAAGCTCCTGGTCGACACTTTGTCGGAATTGATTGATGCCATGATGTATAGACAGATCATTGGATCGTTGATGTATCTGACGAACACCAGACCATATATCTATTTTGATGTGAACACTTTGAGTCAGTTTCTAGTAGAACCCAGACATGTTCACCTAGTTGTTGCAAAACATGTGATGAGGTACCTTAAGGGTACATTAGATTGTGGTCTCAGTTATGATGGAGATCATGACTTCAGACTGAATGGGTACACTGATTCAGATTGGGCTGGAAGTGTCTCTGACAGGAAGAGCACTTCAGGATGTTGTTTCAGTCTGGGGTCAGCCATGATCTCATGGCAAAGTAGGAAGCAATCAAGCATTTCTCTCAGCACAGCGGAAGAAGAATACATTGTTGCCAGTTGTGAAGCCATATGGCTTCGGAAGTTGTTGACAGGTCTATTCGACCTAGAGATGGAAGCAACCATGATCCTATGTGATAACCAGAGTTTCATAAAGATGACAGAGAATCCTATATTTCATGACAAGTCGAAACACATACAGATCTGATATCATTACATCCGTGACATGGTGCAGAGAGGAGCCATAAAGCTCCAATATGTTAGCATGGATGAACAGGTTGTTGATGTGTTGACCAAGCCTCTATCTCGTGTAAAGTTTGAGCACTTTCGAGATAAGCTTGGTATAGTCCGAAAGGACCTCCCTCAAAAGGGAGAGTAGTGTTGTGATGTCAGCTGCATGTTGATGATGTGCTAGCTTAATTGTTGTGATGATCTGCCAGCTTAATTGTTGTGATGATGTGTCAACCTCGTGTTGTGATGATATGCCAGCCTCATGCTGTGATGATGTGCCAGCCTCGTCCTGTGATGTGCCAACCTCGTGTTGTGATGATGTGCCAGCCTCGTCCTATGATGTGCCAACCTCGTGTTGTGATGATGTGAACAGCCTCATGTTGTGATGATGATGTATTAGTTTTATACTAATCCATGTTTGATGTAGATGATGATATCATTCCTGCTCTCTGTTGTGAATGATGATATTGATGATGAAGAAAACTTCAAATGATTTATAGATACGACAGTCAGTGTTCCAAGATGTTATTGATGATGTTATCCTCTCTCTCGCCTGATGTTGTTGTAGAATACTCTTCTTGTTAAGGGGGAGTGTTGAAATATTGTAATTGCAAAGAGTATTCTATTTATTATTGATGTATTATTCATTAGATCAATCCCCTTTTGTGGATTGATCAAGTCGGGTATTGTAAATGACCAAATCCAATTTTGCGAATTGGTCAAACCCTAATTGTAATAGGCAGAATGAGAAGTCGACCCCCAGAATATATTAAAGTGGTTATAACCACCCAAAATGAGAAGTCATCCCTGCCAGTGAAAAGACACCTCAGCTCACACCTGCCAAATTGTATAAATAAGAGGCCAGAGCCTCATTTGTACACACTCACTTGTTCATCAGAGTGCAAGTTTGGAGCTGCAGTTGTAGAAGAAGGAAGAGAGAGAGAGGCACATTCTTGGGAGACGACTTTCTGTATTGTTTGTTTTATTCTCTTGGCATTGTATTGGCTATCTATATAAAGGAAGTTCTTGCTGGGTTTTTTCCCCCATGAGTGTTTCCCGGGATAAATACTGTGTCTCTTGTGATTGTGTATTTCTCATTGATCCTATCTATGTTATGGTTATCTAGTGAATTGAAAAGAAACCTAATAATAGCTTAAACCTTAACACTACAAGTATCAGTCAATGTTGGAATACCATGCACTGGGTGCTTGTTTGAGTCCATACAAGGTTTTCTTAAGCCTACACACATGAAAATTCCTCCCATGTACCTCGAAACCCTAAGGTTATTTTATATATAATATATACTTCCTCAATGATCTCGTTGAGGAAAGTTCTCTTCACATCCATCTGGTGAATCCTCCATCTCATAACTGAAGCAATAGAAATAACAGCTTGAATAGAAGCATACATGGCGACTAGAGCAAATGTCTCTTTGTAGTACACTCCCTTTCCCTAAGAGAATCCTCTCACCATGAACCTCTCGAACTTCTTGATGCTACCATTTGCAGCATGCTTGATCTTGTAGAGCCACCTAGAACTCAACACTAACTTCCCCTCCGATCTCGACACTATGTCCCAAACAACATTCCTAATAATAGAGGTGTACTCCTATACCATGGCATCCCCGTTGTTAGTCCCTAAAGTTGCACTTGATTGTGAGAGGGCAAGCTAGGGCATCGTTAGGTTATTGCAATAGTATTTTAAGGGTTTTATGAATTGGTTTTTTGAGGATGGATGAAAGTTTGTTCAAGGGTTCAAGGTAAACACAGAACTCAAAATAAAGCCAAAAGATATCCCATTGATTTTGTAAAAGGTAGTCACAATAATAGATCAGACAAATAAGGAAAATAAAGAAAGGAAATATGAGAGCATTCTATTTGTCAACCCCATATAGATTTCTTATTTCAAGATATAATTTAAAAACAAGAACATGTACTTGAAGGCAAATCTTGATAATAAACAATAACACTAAAGTGTTCACTGTGTTACTTAAAATCAAGAAATCAATGCATTGCAACAGAAAAATGACTTCAAGTAAGAAAAGAAATAGATTATGAAATGAAAGAAAATCTAACCATCAACATGCCTTTGCCATTTAGTATCAATATGGAATAAAAATTGTCTTACAATGAAATTCAAAATAGTTCCCTGAAAGCCCAACTTGTTGACCCCTATACAATCTTCCTTGTGCCTATTTAAAGTACACAGAGTATTACTATAGATCCTATTTTCTAGTATTTAGTTTGTAATAGGATCTAGTCAATGCCTATCTTCTAGGAGAATCAGCTCAAACAAGCACCTATAATGCCAATATAGTAGAAAGCTCAACAACTTAACCCAAAATATCTTTTACAACAACTTGGAAAATCCCACAAAATTTGGATTCATATCTTTATTGAGTTATTCCATTCGAAATATCAAAAATTCATTGGATCAAAATATAGAAATTCAATTGTTCATCTTTTACTCCCTGAGTAATAGCATCAAAACTTTCAAAACTGCAGGAAAGAACTTCATAAACTATCATGGTATAATGACTGCACTGGCTTGGGTGGCTCTCTGCTTCAGTTTGGTTGTTAACACAATATTATGCCAATATAACCTAAAATAAGATTCTCATAACTCCTTAAGCAGAGTCTTTTGTTCTTTCCTTTTCTTTTTAAAATCATGTATCTTCTTGTGTTGTCTGGCATTCCATTGCTCCACCAGAGCTTTCTCTTTCTTCAATTGTTTTACCATACCCTATAGCTCCTTAAACCTGTCTTTTTCATTTCTAACTTTAACCTTAAACTCTGGATATTCCTCTACAAGTGCAGGTAGATTCAGGTCTATAGTAGCTTGAGGTTTTCTTAATTTGATCCTATATCTTGAAGATAATCCAGAGCAATGATCTTCATCATCAGTACTATCAAAATCCCTAGTCTCTGGAAGGTCTGGAATCTGATCTGGTTCTGCAAAATGATCATCTTTGTCATCAAAAACTACACCTATACCTCTAAACACAGATTCAGATTTTGAAGTTGATCTAGTGGTTGCTCTTGTCACAGGTCTCCTGGAGTAATGAGCAACCTGTTTTCCCTTTTCTTGTCTCTTCCTCAAGTTTTCAGATTCTTTCTCAGTCCTGTGCAAAGAAGGTGTCTCTGTCTGTTTCTTGATGCCTTTTTTGGAATATTCTAAATTATCCTCTATAATTATAAGATTCTCCTTTTTAATGGATGGATCAAACATGGCCTTTGAATTTAATCTAAATTTATTGACAGCTCCGGTGGATTTTCTCCTAGGGCCCTTAGGCACAGGTGTTGGCTTTTTGCTCTTTTTTTTCCCTTTGCACTCTTCTTACTTGTAGATTTTTGTTTTTGCTTGACTGGGGACTGAACTGGGTTCATAATATAATCCTCATCCTCATCAATTTCCATCTTTATCTCTGGATTAAGAAATATGTCAATGTCTTCATCTGGTTTAGATTTCTTACCTCAACTAGTGGTAGCTTCCTCCAATGGTTTGTTGAGTTAGCAACTTCCTCTTGCTAGCCCGAGTTACCCTAGTTAATTAGGAACTCATTGGCTTTACTAGTCTGTTTCTATTCGGCTGATTTCTTCCTTTTGGCATTTTTGGATTTAGTTGACTGTAAATCGTTTCTTAAAGACTGGATTAGCCAATCCCAGGGTCTTTGGTCTTCATTTAAAGAGGAGACCAGTGTCTTAATTAAGCCATGGTGAAAGAGACTGCCTTTAGCTGTAGCAGGATGAGACTGCACCCTCTTGGACATTTTAAATAAACTCTTAAGTAGAAAGTAGGGTAAATTAAGAGGATAATCCCCATTAATGTGAATTAGCACTCTGATATGGTAAAGATAAACCAATGAAAACCTGCCCTCACACATAATATACCTGTGGATGATCAACAAAGCGATCTGCCATTCCTTCTTTACCCAGCTATGTGGTATTCCCTTTTTCCAGTTAGGGTTTTGTTTCTCTGGGATAAAAAATTGATTCACAAATTCGATACTCTAATTTAATTAATACAAAATTCAAGAATCTCCACACCGCTACCAAGCTGGTTAAAAGTCGACTTTGGTTCTTTCAAAGCATGAAGTGTCGAGTTCGCTTCCACCTCTGCTTTTCTTGATTTGATAGCGACACTCCTGCATCATACTCCTCTGGCGAAAATATTCATGGACTCCTGTCCATGAGCTCTCGCATTGTTTTGCCATGCTTCAAAATATCAGGTTCAGTTACCCAACTTGAATCTTCCACGGGGTGATCCTTCCACTTCACTAAATATGCAAGATACATCTTTCTTTTGGTTTTCCTTTCAATTCTTTGTTCCAAAATTTTCTCCATCTGAGGTTTTTCTACTGTGGGCATCTATTCTTCCCATTGAATCTCTTCCTGATCATCTAATTCTCCTGCTTCATCTCTATTATAAGGATACAGGTCTGCAACGTTGAATATCGATGATATCCCAACATTGTCTGGCAATTCAATCTCATAAGCATTTGCTACAAATTTTCTAAGGATCTTGCATGGTCCTATCTTCTTCATCTTCAACTTATTATATGTTCCTCTTGGAAACCTTTCCTTTCTCAAATGAACTAAAACTTCATCTCCCACTTCAAATTGAACTTCCCTTCTTTTCTCATCAACTTTGTCCTTATACTTTTGATTACTATCCTGTATCTGCCTCCTAACTTGATCATGAAGTCTTTGCATTTCTGTAGAAAAATCTCTTGCTCCAGCGCTCCTGAATTCATCTTGTTTCAACTCTCTCAATTCTGCAACCCCTCTTGGTTGTCTTCCATATACTATCTCAAATGGAATTTTTTCGGTGCTCCTGTTAACTGAATTGTTAAATGCAAATTCTGCCTGTGCCAGAATATGATCCCATTGACGACCTTGTTCAGTGACTAAACTCCTTAACAAATTTCCCAGACTCTTATTCACCACTTCAGTCTATCTGTCTGTCTGAGGGTGATATGTTGAACTAAAAGATAAATTAGTTCCCAGCCTCCTCCATAGAGTCCTCCAAAAGTGTCCTACAAACTTAGTGTCCCTGTCTGAGACTATATTTCTAGGCAATCCATGTAGTCTCACAACTTCTCTAAAAAACAAATTGGCTATGTGTGTAGCATCATTTGTTTTCTGGCATGGTATGAAATATGTCATTTTAGAAAATCTATCGACCACAACAAATATGGAATCACTTCCCTTCTGGTTCTAGGTAATCCTAATACAAAATCCATACTAATTGCATCCTAAGGCTTTTCTGGAATAGGCAATGACTGATACAACCCAGTGTTTTGTCTCTTCCCTTTTGTATGTTGACAAATCTTACTTCGGTCTACAAATTTCTTCACATCTGCCCTCATACCTGGCCAATAATACAAACTATTTAGCTGTGACAATGTTTTGTCATGACCGAAATGTCCGGCTAGACCTCCACTATGTTATTCTTTCAACAAATTATCTCTCATTGAGCATCTTGGTATGCACAATTGACTTCCCTTAAACAACAGCCCATCCTGGATCAAATATTCTACCCATAAGTTGTTATCCCTCAACAAAGGATTTTCATATGCTTCATAAGCCTCATTAAAATCTGGATCTTCCTGATACATTTCCTTAAGGTGCTCAACCCTAAGGTATTCACTTGGAATTCATGTATAACCAAACTCCTCCTACTCAAAGCATCTGCAACTTTATTAGCACTTCCAGAAATATGTTTAATGACAAAAGTAAAATTTTGCATGAATTCTACCCACTTAGCATGCCTCTGATTCAACTTCTCTTGCCTAGTAATAAATTGCAAAGCTTGATTATCACTATACAAGACAAACTCCTTTGGAATTAAATAATGTCTCCATTTCTTTAAAGCTTGAATCACTACATAAAACTCCTTGTCATATGTAGAATATTTCTCCTTGGTGTCATTCAACTTCTCACTGAAATAAGCAACTGGCCTATTATCTAGACTCAAGACTGCTCCAATGGCTATTCCACTTGCATCACATCTCACCTGAAATGTTTTTCCAAAATTGGTTGTTCCGGTATCTTCTTTTTCAACACTTTGAAACTTTTATCAGCCTCCTCTGTCAAATTAAAAGACTTATGTTTCTTTTTCACTGTGTCCATTATGGGTGCACATATACCACTAAAATTTATGATAAACTTTCTATAAAAACTTGCTAACCCATGGAAACTTCTCACCTCAAATATGCTCCTTGGTGACGACCATTCTTTGATTGCTCTCACCTTCTTTGGATCCATCTTCAATTCATTTGAAGAAATCACAAAACCCAAATATATGAGTTTTGTCTTCAGAAAAGAACTTTTCTTCAAGTTTATTAATAACTAATGTCAAGTGATTTAAATGTTCTTCCTTTGTTTTGCTGAAAACTAATATATCATGCAGATATACAATGTCACGTTCCGAATATAACACCTGTGACCGGAGTGACCTCTAGTAACCCTGTTTACCCCTCTTTGGCCCTGGCTATAGTCTAACAGGGCGGTTTAGACCATCAAGCCTCCTCTTTTGGAGCTCCTATTTGGAAAGGGACATTACAATGAAGTCTCAGGCTGATCTGTGAAGAGATGATCCTCCAATTGAACAATCCCCTATTTGACTTGCGCCCTCCTAGATGAGTGAAACCCTAGATAATTCGGCCCTCCTTCTAGTTGGCCTCAATGACAAGTAAAACACTCTAGAAGTATAGATCTGATGTCTAGGAAAAAGGTGGCATAGATACCTAGCTGAATAATGAAGCTTGAAACCCTCTCAAGAGCAGATCCACTTCATAGTTGCGCCCTCCTCTTGGGGAAATCGTCCCTCTCAATGCAAATCAAATCTCCACCAAAATCCGTCCGAAAGAAACCAAGTTTGGCGCTATGACCTCTGCAAAGAAAACCCAATAAGTGAAATCTCCAAAATCCCTTCTCCTTGGCTAGATTGAACTAATCTAGCTCCATAAATGTGCCCCCATTTGCTGGAAACCCTCAATGGTGTGCCCTATCTATCTTTGTACCTGTGGCTGATGTAGAACTCCCCTGAAGCTGAGTAGATCTGATGTAGAATGGTGAGGGAGGAATCTTTCATCTCCGTGACCAAGCTTGGATCAGGTTGGGTGGGATCTTTCACCACCGAGTTGATCTCTAGGGTTTGTTAAGTCAAAACCCTCAAAACCTTAGAGAGAATAGAAGCCCTTGCCTCTCTTTTATCCTTCCTTCTCACCTTGTCCCTCCAAAGTGACTTTTACTTTATTAATTATTAATTAATTAATCAAATCACTTTAAAAAATTAATTAACTATTTTACCTCTGAAAACCACCTTATCTCTCCTTGTGGCTTCCCTGGCCACTGAAAGTCATTTTTCATCATCCTATCCTGTAGTGTTGTTCCTCCCGATTCCAATGAGCTATTACACTAAGAGGCTCCTCCAAGTAGTATGCCCAATATGACATCCTTAGTGCATTTAATTAACCTATAGCCCAAAATAACTCAAAATCATGGAAATCGTCGAAATGCAACGAAACCAAAGCCGAGCTGTGCGGAATTGATCATAATGATGAAATAAGATGAGCGATGTAGTCCAGACCCCAAAATACCCCTCAATAGCTCCTTAAATCGCTATAATCTCCATCTGGCTACTCTGGTCATCATAACACTCTGTAATACCATGATGTCCCAAAGTGGGGACATTACAATCCTCCCTGCTAGAATATTGCTTGTCTTCAAGCAATAACTGAGCCCATCCAGATATAATATCGAGGTCCCATGTCCACTTGCGGGACACACAGTAGGCCCCATCCGGAGATGAACTATCACTCACTCTGTCCCCTGGGTCCCATATCAAGATGTGAACTGCAATACCCTGTGAAGCATGATCTCGAATCATATCAACACCAGGAATCTCCTGCACATGACATATGGCCTCCTCTCGGAATGAGTCCATCCTCTGAATCCATATCAAGAACAACACGGTCTCCATCAACTGCACTTGTTGCTGCCATAGTGAGGCACTGCAAGACCTCCATGAGACACCTTCAAGTGATGTGCCCTCCTCAACACTGAAGATCACTAGAAAGTCAAAATAACTTTCCCCTGCAAGGGTCCTCTCGCCTCTGTCGGTCAGTGAAATGCTCAACCCTGTAATTCTTGGGTCCCATGCTAGTCTCTGCCAAAGATCACCATGTTAGCGCTACACTACTCTGACCATGATTGTTTGCACCCAGTATACATATTGGACACCCCACTCTTGGATCCTCATGCAGGAGTACCTGTGGCAATTAGACTTGTTGTCCAGAAGCTGCATCTATAAAAGAATATGTGGAAGTGGAACCTGCCCAACCATCTCCATGCTCAATCATGATGATCAAAAGGGAAAAACTGTCTTGCTCCCTGGGACAAGCCCCTACATGCCCACTCAAAACCAACCCACAGTAAGGTATGTGGCTCTCTAGCGCAACCTGGGTCATCATAAGGTGAAACAACCTACCAACAAAATGGACTCCCAGATCCCATGGCAAACTTGGAATTTTATCACTTCCAATCCCTGCTAATTGCTCCTGTGTCAGACTGATCATTATCGAAAACCCTCCGTGCTCATCCTCATGAGTATCTGTATCTGTGTCGCCCTCTAAGATGTCTGATATCACCTGGCCTATGATGCTCACCATCACGCACAAAGTCTCAATTGTCTGCCTATCATGGTCCACCTCTATCCTGATGTACATCGTAAAATCACTCAGGTCAGGTGGTCTCGACCTAACCACTCTCCATGTCCTCTGCCACTATCTATCTCTCCTCATGTTGTCGTCTATGATAAAAGTGTCGGGAAAGGCTAACAGAAACATCTGTAGCTGACTGTAGGACTGGAAGATATCACATGATTTGGTCAATCCCAAGGATTCGACCAGAAGCTTATCCACCAGAACCCATGATAAATACTCGTCTGTAGTCATCATCGAACCCCAATCATCCGGTACAACCAGGAGTAACTCCTCCAATTGTTGGTCAAACACTCCTCCTCTCTCATCTCTCACACAACTACTGATACTGTGAAGGTGATCTCACAGAACTATGTGTTGCTACAAAGGAGAGGTATCTACATGCTCCCCTAAGTGTGTCTCCTCCCTACAATCCAATACGTCCATTTGAATCCTACTGCATATCTTGGCATGTCTCTGTGAACATGTTGACCACCTCTACAACACAAGTGGTCAACTCCATGTGCCATGAAGAGATGCATCATCAAATGCTTATTTGTCGAAGATTTTGGTCCTACAGGATAGTGTTTGGCCCCAACACTTCTTTTTGTAATTGGAATTTCCGCACCCCTGCGTGGGTTAATAATGTAATAGGTCTGCATGAGTCATGTCTAGGTCAGTTACCTTGGGATCGATTCACTGGGAGAGTTCCTTTCACCGAGGGTTTTTTATCCTCAGGTTATCAATTGGGATTTTCAGCCTTATTGATTTCCCTTGAGTTTTTCCCTCACACTTGCAATAATTCCTCCAAAGTGGTGAACGACGTTCTAGTGGGTTTATCTTTTGGTAACTATTATAGGGAATCATTGTAAATGACCATGCAAGACATCTTATAGAGTCTCGCGGAATTCCATCGAGTCTAAAATAGTTTTTTTTAATTAATTAATTTTTAATTAAATTTTCCTAAGTTTGGAGGTTTAATTATTTAATTAATTAATTATTTTTGAGCAAATATTTTAAAAACTAGGTCCTTGGACTCTTGATAGGGGTATTTATGCTCAAAACAAATGGAATAGCACCCCCCACATCCATGGACCAAGTTTCAAAATAGTTTTTTTTAATTAATTATTTTTTAATTAAATTTTCCTAAGTTTGGAGGTTTAATTATTTAATTAATTAATTATTTTTGAGCAAATATTGTAAAAACTAGGTCCTTGGACTCTTGATAGGGGTATTTATGCTCAAAACAAATGGAATAGCACCCCCCACATCCATGGACCAAGTTTCAACTCAGTCGGACAACTTTTTCTATGGGTTTGTCCATCCGAAGTGTCAGTCAGTCTAAAACAGCAATTTTAATTGCTAAAGTCCAAACATGGCAAAATTGTAAAAATGTAATAATAAGTTAAAAGGGTGTTAAATGATGGATTTAAGTTGGAGAGAGACTCCCTAAGCCTAACCTAACCACCCAACTTCTTCCTACCCCTTTTTCCTACCCTTTCCCCACTCTCACCCTCAAAAAGTGACGCCCTAAGGGGAAGTTACGCCCTCCTCTTGGAGAAAAACGTGGCATCTTATTTTTAATTGGTGGAGGGGCTCCTCCCATTGGTTGGTGTGCTCCCTCTCACTCCCACGTCTCTCCTTCCCTCATCCCAACTCCTTTTCCCTCATCCCAACACCTCCCATCCTCTCCTCATCCCAAAAAAGTTGCGCCCTCCTAGGAGAAGTGTGCCCCCCTCCATCTAGAAAAAATCCAAAATAATTTTTAAAAATTATTCGGAACCTCTCACCTTCCTTGGCATCAATCCCAAGGCCTCCCACACTCCTTTTGCTTGATCCCAACATTTTCCACCTCTTCTACACCCTAGATCTAAGATCTAAACCCTAAGAGGTGCACCCTAGCCTAGAGATCTACTCTTGTGCTTGGTGGTGGACACTTGGCATTGATCCAAGAGAGGTAGGTTTGCCTCTCCAAGTATAAATAGATCCCTCTCCTCACTCCCAACTCACCATATCTTGAGCTATTGTTTTGCTACTTGATTTTCCACTCTCTCTCTCTCTCTCTCTTTCATTGTTCCATCATTTCCATTCTTTGGATCCTAGGGTTTTGGAACAAGTATTTCTCCAAAATCCACTTTCTTGAGTGATAATAAAGGAGAAACTTTGGAGAATTTTGGGAAGAGCTACAAGTGTTTTGGTTCTTACAACATATGAGATAACATTGTTTTGGTTTAATATGATGGATGCATAGGTAGATCTTAGGTAAAGTATTTTATTTGAGTAGATCTTGCAAAGAGTAGTCTTGTAGATCTATATATTTGATTAGCTAGATAAGGTGCAAGTATTTCATCTTGTTAGCTTAACCATTCATATTATCTATTGTATGCATGCCATTGTGTTAGATCTTGCAGGTTGGCTTCAAGGGTTTCATTAGGAGTGCCTTGAAGAAAAGTCTTTCTTTGAGACTCACATACACTCCTCTCTTTCTCTATCTATTGCTCATTCTCTATATTCTTTCATTCCATATATATATATATATATTTCCAGCTAGCTTAACATAGTTTTATGGTCACCAAAATATAAATTTTCATCAAATTTTTTCAAGAAAAATTTTGCCCTAAAAAAGAAAAAAAATTCTTCATTTGTATTGTTGTGTGTAACATTTCCAGCAAGCATAGCTTGCTGGTTTTTTGCAAATCTCCTTGAGAGGGGTTTTGGCTATCCAAAGACATCCACACAACACTCAAAGATCCCCAAAGACCTCCTCCCACATGTGAGCCTTGGGGTAGCTAGGGTTTACTTAGATCTTGCTTTCTATTGCCCTTTTTTGCCCTTTTTGAGCTAAGACGTGGGGGTTTGTGAGATGAAAGGCATCTCCCAAACCCTAGAACGTGGGGATGAGGGTTTGCTTGTTTGCTTCTTCCCTTTGCTTGCCTCTTTCTTGCTTCTCTCTCTTGCTTGCTTGCTTCTCTCTTCTCTCAATATTTTTTAAGTTAAGCAAGCTAAATTAATTGCCTACCTATTGGGAGAGGAATACCCCAAAAGGTGAGGTTAGGGGGATTTTAATATGTGATTGATGATCGAAGTGATTAATGCTCTAAATGTTCTAGATCTAGATCTAACACTTAATAAATCTCTAGCTTAAGCCTATTGGGCATCATAATCAACTTAACTAGATCTCTTGCATGCTTAGTTTGCTTCAGGTCTTTATCTTTATTTACATGCTTAGATCTATAATCCTTAATATCTAATTGCTTCAATTGGTAGATGGTATTTTTCGTTCATGCATAGATCTCTTAAGGCCATTTGCCACATGCTTGAAATAATCTCATTTATAAGTTGATAAGTAGGCAAACACTTAAATCTTTTTCTTTCTCACACTTAATGTTGATATCTAAATGCTCTTTAACATAAGATAAGTGTGATTGTCTTTCTTTTCTTGATTGGCAAGTTGTTCTTGCCCTTGTAATTGTATTCTTTATTTTGCACGCTATCTAATTGTGCAATCAAGTGACTTGTTCTCACATAGCATATATGTGCTAATGCTCTTAATCTCATAAACTTAATCAACACTTTTTTAGGCTGAAGTGAGTTTCGGCCAAGTCACTAAATCACCTTTTAAAAGTGTCATAAAACTCTTAAAACACTCTAAAAGACTCCTAAAAGTCTACCTAATTCACATAATAACTTAATAGACTCTTTAGGGTACCTTAGACCACCATTTTCACCATCTAAAACGGGTATTGAGGAGGGCAACAGATGGTGATAGGCCGGGGACGGTCTTGTGGCCCGAAAAAGGGTCCTTTCCGTAAAAACTCAATGCTTAGGGCTAACTGTGACAGCGAGGGTTAGCCTCATTGCTACACTATCTTGAGCATCCAACAACTATTTGGCAATAGAAGGAGGAGGCTTTGGTGAAAACTTAATAAAAAATAACTAAAACTTAATAATCTTAAGGAAGCTTAATAATTTAACCTTGGACTTAAATCTCTACACTTTGTGGGTTTACTAATTAAAAGTGGGTGTTCTTCATCTTCATAAATACTTGTGCTTAAACTCATAAATCTTCTTTATTGACGTATTGGGTTGTATTGATGATGATCTCATAAATGTAATATGATGCTTTGATCTCCTTGTATCCTGCACATAAAATAATTAAAGTGGTTAGCTTGTTTGTTGTATTCTAGCATTCTTTAATTGTAAATCTTGTATCTATATTGAGTTTAATTATTCTTTTGTAAGCAATCTTGTAATCTACTTGTAACGAATCACCCTATAACTCTAGTTGACCCCTTGCCCAATCTTAGGCACTAGTCTTAGTTGCCCTAGGAAAGGTCTTGCTTAACATACTAACCCTTGCATCTTCCATTGTTGCTTGTGCATCTTAGAACCACCCAAACCTTGTAAATAATTAAAATCAACTCTTAGAACTTAACTCTAAAACTAATCTAGAAACTAGGGACTACCCCCCTTGGCTTCCCTAGGAGTAAGCCTAGACGAAAGAGGTTCCGGTCAAAGTGACAGCGTGGGCCGTGAACCTAGCCATTCTGCCTCCAAGGACACACTAAGTGAGCCAGACTATCACTCATCATTGTATGCTCCTGCATACTCATGTAATCTCCTGTATGTTGAAATAATGTAACTGCAAAGAGTATTCTAATTATTATTGATGTATTATTCATTAGATCAATCCCCTTTTGTGGATTGATCATGTCAGGTATTGTAAATGACCAAATCCCCTTTTGCGGATTGGTCAAACCCTAAGTATAATGGGCTAAATGAAAAGTCAGCCCCAGAATATATTAAAGTGGTTATAACCACCCAGAATGAGAAGTCGGCCCTGCTAGTGAAAAGACACCCCAGTTCAACGCCTACCAGATTGTATAAATAAGAGAGTCTAGCGCCTCATTTGTACACACACTCACTTGTTCATCAGAGCGCAAGTCTGGAGCTGCAGTGGCGAAGAAGAGAGAGAGAGAGAGAGAGAGAGAGAGAGAGAGAGAGAGAGGCGCACTACTTGGGAGAGGACTTTCTGTCTCGTTTGATTTATTCTCTTGGCATTGTATTGGCTATCTATATTAAGGAAGTTTTTGCTGGGTTTTCTCCACCATGAGGGTTTCCCAGGATAAATGTTGTGTCTCTTGTGATTGTGTATTTCTCAATGATCCTATCTATGCTATGGTTATCTAGTGAATTGAAAAGAAACCTAATAATAGCTTAAACCTTAACATGGTATCAGAGCTAAGCTAAAGAGAGAATGTTTCACAAGAGAAAGAGAAAAACGTCACTGTTGTCGTACATGCAAATTAGGGCTTTTTATTGAAGAAGAGTTTCAGCCTCAAAACCATCTAGAAAAGTGCACCCTAACCCAAGGAGTTCTTTCGCACCTTCAGCGCACCTTTTCAGTGGGTAGATCTCCCGGAAAGTGAAACCCTAGTTTTCACCGGTACCAGAAAACCAGAAGTACCAGAAAACCAGAAGCACTAGTCCAGAAATCCGTTGGTCAAGTTTGAGGGGGTAAAAGTTGGAGTTTTAGAAATCTGACTGCACCAGCTTACTCGCCTCAGCCCAGCAAATCTATCCCCTGGATCAGAAATTCAAAATTTGAAGTTTGAAAAATTAGGGTTTCCTCATAAAACCCTAAGTTGTAGTTGCAGTTGCAGTTGCAGTCTCAGAACCAGTTGCAGTATCAATTGCAGTTGCAATACTAGTTGAAGTATCAGTCGTAGTACCAGTTGCAGTCACCCTTGAAGTTTTTAAGAGTTGGTGATCATTGTCGCTGCTACCAGATGATGCCACTACCTACAAATGCTATCAGAGGTATGTACTCACATATGTCTATATTGTTAAGCGTTAAAGGGTATTTGTAGGAGAAGGAATATCTTGCCATAGATCCAGAAGGATCTCAGGATCCAACACATTCAGAAGAATAATGCAACTCAGGTTTGATTATCCTGATATACATCTAGTTGTTATGACAGTGTTGCATGTTGAAGCTATGACCATCATACTAACCTTTGGTCAAAATATTAGATGGATTAAAGTAGAAATCATAGAGCTTATTCTCTAACCCAAGCTTCTGTCAAAATAGCATATTGTCCTAGTACAGAAGACAGGTTGAAGAAAGCACTTGTCATCTTGTATGAAGGAGACTCGGAAGAAAAGCAACACACTCATTCTTGAGAACAAAACTCCAGGTTCCAGGTTTGAATGATTAAGTAGCTAAGATTCAAAACGTCCAAGTGTCCAGAAAACACTATAGTGCATGTGAGCATATTGAGATAAATGCTTAATATATTTATCTGCATAATACAACTAACATCTCCTCTAAGAGAAACCTCTTGTGTTAGTTCCAGATTGCCATGGAGGAATGTTTGATCACAACACTATAAGAGTGTTGACCTCATTCCGTATTGTATTTCTTACTTTTGATCCTTACTTCAGACAGGTCACAAGTGATAGCTTTAAAGGAGCTACTGTCATGATTATTCGTGCTATTGTTTTATCTACTACTATCAAAAGAGTATTATTCTTGCTTGTTGACCTTGTTTCAGGTCACAGGTGATAACTCTGAGGAAGCTATAGTGAAGGTTGTTGAAGGCAACATATTATATGAGACATGAAGCAGACTATGTACATGACCATATACACTCATGTACCAAAGAAGAAGAAGAAGAAGTTATCTCTTGAGATTCAGAGTATCTCATATGAAGATTGATTGAAAGGAGCAGAAGGCTCCAAAGATGATCGAACATTACAACGAGAAGCAAATCTCGTTTGAAGCCTAACTCTATATTTAGACTTGGTATTCAACACCAAGTATACCCTATAAAAGATGATGAAGTCCTTGTAGACTCGGAAGAAATCGAAAGTAAACCTGATCCCAGAAAGGATCAGATGAAGAGACAACTCCCAGGACTGAAAGACACATGTCATGAAAAGACTAGATCGTAACTTCAGAGACTCCTAGGAGATATGAAATCCCCTAGAAGATTCGCTTGTCTCAGTGACAAAGAAGGAAGACAGTTAGAAAGACTAGGATATGGATTCTTCCATGAGACTAAAAGAGAAGTCAATATTGACTTCCAAGATTGATCTATACAGATCAAGCATGTTGCAGATGTTCAAAGCCTGATGTGTGTCCAGAGAATTCTCCCAGCAAGAGGGAGAAGACTATGATGAGACACTTATTGAAGAAATAGTTCCAGTATTTATGAAGACAACCAGAACAACCATGATTCATATATAGTATGAGATGCAGGGGGAGCAATCCCCATATTTAAAAATCGAGTGGCAGTTGGTGCAGTACATTAGTTGGGTCATGGAAACATGACTATGATAAAAGATATCATTACCTCCATGAAAGAAGAAGAGCTATCTTCAGTATCAGTTATTAAGCCACTCTCAGTTTCAGATGAAGTTGTTGCCATAATGGAGTAGAGGAATTACTCCCAGATTTTAGCAGTCACAGTGAGAATGGAGCAACCATTCTCAGCTTTAGAGCAGGTGCAGGTGCAAAGTCCCAAATTCCAAAAGGAACAGTTGCAGAGAGAGTAGAGGACATACTCCCAGACAGTGAGACAAATAGTGCCTTGCAGAAAGCACATAGAGCTAGCACATGTTTGTGCAAATTGAGTTGTAGTTGAGCAAGTGTACCAGATTGGTACAATGTAATGTGAAAATTTGGTTTGAAGATTGAAGATAGAAAGCCTCGGGTCTGCAGGTTGAAGGAAGCTCTGTACATATTGAAGCAAGCTCCAAGAGCTTGATTGACAGTTTTCTGACGAGCTTGGGCTTTACCAAGAGTAAAGTTGATTCTAACCTCTACTTCAAGGTTATGAATGATGAGTCGGTGATATTACTGCTATATGTGGATGACTTATTATTAACTAGAGAAGAAAAGCTCATCACCGAATGTAAGAAAAAGCTCGCCTCAAAATTTGAGATGAAAGACCTTGGCCTAATGCATTATTTCTTAGGTCTTGAGGTATGGCAGAGCCCAGAGAGAATCTTCCTTAACCAAGGGAAGTATGCAGTTGAAATCCTAAAGAGATTTGATATGTTGGAGTGCAAGTCCATGAATACACCCATGGAAATGAAGCTGAAGCTTCTGGTCGACACTTCGTCAGAATTGATTGATGCCATGCTGTATAGACAAATCATTGATGTATCTGACGAACACCAGACCAGATATTTGTTTTGTCGTCAACACCTTGAGTCAGTTTCTGGTAGAACCCAGACATAATCACCTAGTTGCTGCAAAACATGTGATGAGGTATCTCAAGGGTACAATAAATTGTGGTCTCAGCTATGATGGAGATCATAATTTCACACTGAGTGGGTACACTGATTCAGATTGGGTTGGAAGTGTCTCTGACAGGAAGAGCACTTCAGGATGTTGTTTCAGTTTGGGATCAGCCATGATTTCATGGCAGAGTAGGAAGCAATCAAGAATTGCTCTCAGTACAGCAGAAGCAGAATACATTGTTGCGTGTTCTACCAGTTGTGAAGCCATATGGCTTCGGATGTTATTGACTGGTCTATTCGACCTAGAGATGGAAGCAACCACGATCCTATGTGATAAATAGAGCTGCATAAAGATGACAGAAAATCATGTATTTCATGACAAGTCGAAGCACATAGAGATCCGATAGCATTACATCCGTGACATGGTGCAGAGAGGAGCCATAAAGCTCCAATATGTTAGCACGGATGAACAGGTTGCCCATGTGTTGACCAAGCCTCAATCTCATGTAAAGTTTGAGCACTTTCGAGATAAGCTTGGTATAGTCTGAAAGGACCTCCCTTGATAGGGGGAGTATTGTTGTGTTGAGATGCCAACCGAGTGTTGTGATTCCAGCTTAATTGTTGTGTCAAGATGCCATCCTAGTGCTGTGCTTCCAGCTTAATTGTTGTGTTGAGATGTCAGCCGAGTGTTGTGCTTCCAGCTTAATTGTTGTGTTGAGATGCCAACCGAATGTTGTGCTTCCAGCTTAATTGTTGTGTCGAGATGCCAGCCTAGTGTTGTGCTTTCAGCTTAATTGTTGTGTTGACATGCCAATTGAGTGTTGTGCTTCTAGCTTAATTGTTGTGTTGAGATGCCAATCGAGTGTTGTGCTTCCAGCTTAATTGCTATGTTGAGATTCCAGCTTAATTGTTGATGCCAACTTAATTGTTGTGTTGAGATTCCAGCTTAATTGTTGATGCCAGCTTAATTGTTGTGTTGTGATTCCAGCTTAATTGTTGTGATGATGTGCCAGCTTAATTGTTGTGATGCCAGCCTCGTGCTGATGACATGCCAGCCTCGTGCTGTGATGATGTGCCAACCTCATGCTATGATGATGTGCCAGCCTCATGCTGTGATGATGTGCCAGCTTAAGTGTTGTGATGCCAGTCTCGTGTTGATGACATGCCAGCCTCATAATGTGATGATGTGCTAGCTTCGTGTTGTGATGATGTGTTGCCAGCTTCATGTTGTGATGCCAACCTCGTGCTGAAGACACTCAACCCAGTGCTAATGTTGATGATGCTCCAGCCTTTGTGTAGTGTTGTTGTTGTTATTGATGATGATGATGTATTAGTGTTATATTAATCCATGTTGATGCAGATGTTGATGATGCAACTTTAGCTTCTTGCTAAAGATGATGTTGATGATGCCACTTTAGCTTCTTGCTAAAGGTGATGTTGATGATGCCACTTTAGCTTCTTGCTAAAGGTGATGTTGATGGTGCCACTTTAGCTTCTTGTTGAAGATGATGATGATGATGATGTTATTTCAGCTTCAATGTTGAAGATGATGATGATGATGTTACCTTAGCCTCATGCTAAAGATGTTGATGATATTACTTTAGCCGCATGCTAAAGAAGATGATGATGTTACTTTAGCCTCATGCTAAAGAAGAATGATGATGTTATTCCAGCTCCATGCTGTGAATGATGATGATGAGAAAAACTTCCGATGATTTATAGATACGCCAGTCAGTGTTCCAAGATGTTGTTGATGATGTTACCCTCTCTCTCGCCTAATGCTATTGTAGAATACCCTTCTTACAGGCGATCCCGAGCGAACAGCTATAACCACTGGAACAAGCAACACCCACCGCGAATACCCAAGTAGTTACGGCCACCTAGGTTACAACTATGACTTGGTAAGAGGAGTAACCCTAAGCAGTAGCAAACAAGCTAAGCGAGTGTTTCAAGCCAGATAGGGGATGAAACATGGGTAAGGGGGAGTGTTGAAATAATGTAATTGCAAAGAGTATTCTAATTATTATTGATGTATTATTCATTAGAGCAATCCCCTTTTGTGGATTGATCGTGTCGGGTATTGTAAATGACCAAATCCCCTTTTGTGGATTGGTCAAACCCTAAGTATAATGGGCTCAATGAAAAGTCGGCCCCAGAATATATTAAAGTGGTTATAACCACCCAGAATGAGAAGTCAGCCCTGCCAATGAAAAGACACCCCAGTTCAGTGCTTGCCATATTGTATAAATAAGAGAGGCTAGCACCTCATTTGTACACACACTCACTTGTTCATCAAAGCGTAAGTCTGGAGATGTAGTGGAAAAGAAGAGAGAGAGAGAGAGAGAGAGAGAAGCGCACAACTAGGGAGAGGACTTTCTGTCTCGTTTGATTTATTCTCTTGGCATTGTATTGGCTATTTATATTAAGGAAGTTTTTGCTGGGTTTTCTCCCCCATGAGGGTTTCCCAAGATAAATGTCGTGTCTCTTGTGATTGTGTATTTCTCAATGAATTTATCTATGTTATGGTTATCTAGTGAATTGAAAAGAAACCTAATAATAGCTTAAACCTTAACACTGTATACTCTTACCGCAACACGGATCCAAGATGTACTACTGGGTCAACCTCGACACGAAGATCAACTGCTCTTGGGACACAAATGGTAGTGTCCTCAAAACTGCCTCTAGCTCTGGAGTCCCCATGCGTATGTGAGTGCTCGACTGTCTCAAAGATCCTCGTGGAGGGTAGCTCCTACGCCTCCAGGTCATAACTCTCCATACTCATCAGTGACCCTAGGTACTCCTCATGCTCCTCCATCAACTTGTGCTCCTCTGCTAGACCACCAACATCCTCTAGCAATGTGACTAAAGGATATATCTGACTCTCCACTAAGATAGATGTAGTGGGTCTCTGGAGAATCTCCTCAAGAAGCTCCTCTGATCTGGACTCTGATTCTTGAAGGGCTATCGATGTGCCTCTCAAGAATCCTCAGGTGCTCTCCAACTCATGAGTGAGTCTGTCCACCTCCAACTCCTGCTCCATCAAGGCCCCATGATATATCTCACCAATCCCCAATAGGTAGTCCCTGTCCATCAACAACTGCTGGTAGTCGGTCCTCATCACACACACTCTCTCTATGAGAGTATGAAAGTCATCGATGGCAAATCCCCCATCTGAACTATCATGTGCCACTGATGCCCTCCAACAATAATCTACCACCAATGCATGTGTGTCATCAATGCGCATAGTGGTTGCCATGATCATATCCTCACTAACTCTCAATTGTCCTGCCAAGTAGTGTGACTCCTGATCACAGTCATGCTGAGGTGCTACCTCATGTCCCTCACTACTAGTGTCAACACTGGAATCCCCAACAACACTCTCTGCATGAAATAAAGCACTAAACTGCCACCTGTCCACTGTGCTACTGGGTCCTCCTATATGTGACTGCACATCATCACCAACTGTTACCTCCCTCTAAATCATATTGTATCCTGTATGAGCAACCGTATCCTCATGTGCACTCACCCTGCTACTATCATTTGCACCTGGATCCCATATAGACATGTCTAGACAACGTGCTACGGTCATCTTGACCAATAAAGGGTACATCCTCATCACTACAGGATGGTCCTAGAAGTAAGTGTCTCATCCAATTGTCAGTATCCATAACCTGCTCAACTAATGGAGTCTCCAAAAGAGGTGACTCACTCTCCTCATGCTGATAGGTATGTATAAGGTCCACTGTCTCCAAGTCATGTCTCTCCTCCTGGGTCTGTGGATCCATATGTCCATGGTGTGCATCCCTCACACAAGGCTCCTCCATCATATCTGAAATGCCACTGATATCCTCAGGTGATGTGGCTATCATGGTTGTCTAAAAAGATGACAAATGTGTCACGATCATCCTAGGAAGCTCATCAGGTCTAGGTGCTAACACGTGTGAATCCCCACTAGAGTCACCACTCTGCTAAAGTGTAGGGTCACCAACACTATGTGATATGGTTGTTGAAGTACAGGTGCTATCATACTGTCCCTCCCACTATCTATCCAATACGCAAGGGTCACTATCCTCCTCAAGCGTGCAAGAATCACTAGCCTCTGTGCAAGAGTCACTAGCATCATCGGATTGCTCCAAATAAGCATCTATCGTTGCATCCTCACACACTTCATCATCATTGTCATAGTGTACCTCAATAATGTGTTTCTTACCTTTACCCCTACATCTATGATTTGGTTCCCAAGGCACTTTGCAACTGTAGCAAAGTTGTCTGCTCCTAATGGGTGTGGGGTTACACTGTGCTTCCCTCCATCTAGTTGTTGCTACCTTATTTTCCTCTGTTATGTTGACCCAATGTGTAACCTCATCTTCGCTCCACCTAGGATTGGTTATGGATAAATATTGTTGGAATGTTATTTGAGCCCTAACCACCTCACTAGAGTCATAGTATTCCCATTCACAACGTACAGCCTCTCTAGCAAAATCCTTAATATTCATCTCCATTGTACTTCTGCATGCGTTAATCCCCACTGGCTGGGAGGATCAATGCTTCGATACCACTGTAATGTTTTGAAGCCAAGATGCCAGGAAAATTTCGTTTTTCATGATTTTTAATTGTTTCTTGGTTGTGGCATTTCGTCAAACACTTTGTTGATTATGGTCTTTTAGATTGCACTACGGTTTATACTGATGGATTTACATGTGTGTTTGCAGCAATAATCAAACAGATGTAGCAATGGAACATACCTCAACAAGATGCATTATTAACAATACAAGGGACAACCCAAAAATACCTCAGATATGATATTATTCATGATAGAAGAAGATCCTGATATAATGGATCCACAGATCTGGTACAATACAGCTAAGAGCTCATAACAAAAGGAAGATGATCCTCAAACAAGGTCAACAATAGAAGCTACAAGCCTCCAAAGGCCATATGGCTGCAATAGATGAAGAACATGATGAGATATCGATCCTCTGAAGTGCCTAACCCCCAACTGGATAAGATGCGCCCTGTAGGAAGACTGAATACACCCAACAATTCGGCCCTCCTCCTAGAGGCCTCCAAATACTCTAAAAATCATGGGAAGTGTAGATCGGGCTAAGGTCACACCTGTGATGAAGTCTCGGGCTGATCTGTGAAGAGATGATCCTCCAATTGAACAATCGCCTATTTGACTTGCGCCCTCCTAGATGAGTGAAACCCTAGATAATTCGGCCCTCCTTCTAGTTGGCCTCAATGACAAGCAAAACACTCTAGAAGTATAGATCTGATGTCTAGGAACAAGGTGGGATAGATACCTAGCTGAATAATGAAGCTTGAAACCCTCTCAAGAGCAGATCCACTTCACAGTTGCGCCCTCCTCTTGGGGAAATCGTCCCACTCTCAATGCAAATCAAATCTCCACCAAAATCCTTCCGGAAGAAACCAAGAATGGGGTTATGGCCTCTGCAAAGAAAACCCAATAAGTGAAATCTCCAAAATCCCTTCTCCTTGGATAGATCGAACTAATCTAGCTCCACAAATGCGCCCCCCTTTGTTGGAAACCCTCAATGGTGCGCCATGTCTCTCTCTGTACCTATGGCTGATGTAGAACTCCCCTAAAGCTGAGTAAATCTGATGTAGAATGGTGAGGGAGGAATCTTTCATCTTCGTGACCAATCTTGGATCCAGTTGGGTGGGATCTTTCACTACCAAGCTGATCTCTAGGGTTTGTTAAGTCAAAACCCTCAAAACCCCCAAGGCATGGGCTCACTAGCTAGAAGCCAGATATCAAAACTGATAATCAACCTGAATGAGAGAATAGAGGCCCTTGCCTCTCTTTTATCCTTCCTACTCACCTTGTCCCTCCAAAGTGACTTTTACTTTATTAATTATCAATTAATTAATCAAATCACTTTAATTAATTAATCCTTGTGGCTTCCCTGGCCACTGAAAGTCATTTTTCATCATCCTATCCTGTAGTGTTGTTTCTCCCGATTCCAATGAGCTATTACACTAAGAGGTTCCTCCAAGTAGTATGCCCAATATGACCTCCTTAGTGCATTTAATTAACCTATAGCCCAAAATAACTCAAAATCATGGAAATCGTCGGAATGCAACGGAACCAAAGTCGAGTAGTGCAGAATGGATCACAATGATGAAATAAGATGAGCGATGTAGGCCAGCCCCCAAAATACCCCTCAATAGCTCTTGTACTCGCTATAACCTCCATCTGGCTACTCGGGTCATCATAACACTATATAATACCATGATGTCCCAAAATGGGGACATTACAAAAGCTAACACTCCCTCTTAGCGAGGGAGGTGTCTCCACCAAGATCAATCTCTGATCTAATCAAATTTGTTTTTGTTGTAGTTGCTCCCCTTGAACCGGAAGATCCACCTGCTACTTCTATTGCCCTCTGATCTGATGTGTTGTTATGCTCATCCATCATTGTCAAGTCATACCAACTGACTTTCTTCGACACTGATCTCTAGTCCAAGACCCCCTGGACCCACCTACAGGTTGTCCCAGCACCATGTACATCATACCTTGTATAATGCCAAGTCTCACTGTTGCATCCAAGGTCGCTCTCTCTACCCATGTGAGCACAAGTCCATCAATGAATATTACTTCATACCCCATATCCTCCAGAGCTGATATAGAGAGCAAGTTGACCTTTAGCTCTGGCATATACATCACCTCATCCACCTCTAGAGACACTCCTGAATCTAGCTGGAATCTGACGCATCCAACCCCCTTTACTACATGCCCGGTGCACGCCCCATTCTTCACATGGCAATTTGAGCCCATCTCCGAAACACTAAGGAATATTGACCTCATTCTCGTCATATAGCGAGATGACCCACTGTCCACGAACCATGCCCCACTGTCCTCAAACTCAACCAATCTGTTGTTGCTAGAAAGAGTGGTAACCAGAGAAAATTTGTCATCAAATTTCTTTGCAAACGCATCCATCTCAGCAGATGTTGTAGTTGCTAGCTCCGACTCCTTCTTGTTGGGACACTTGCTGGCATAGTGGCCAATTTTGTGACATGCAAAGCATCTCACTTTGCCCATGTCCCTGGAGCCTCCCGCTCCACTGCTCTTCTTTGCATCATTAAGAGCCACATTCTCCTCCTCCCCACTCTTTGACTGACTAGCCTGAGATGCATCAACTCGTATCTCCTCCTAGGTGAAGTCGTCCCACAACCTCTCACAATCAGAGAGTTTCTCCCATACAACCACCCCGTGGACAAACACGTCCCACTGCTTGGTGAAGCCATTCAAGGCTCTCCTCACCAGCTCGTTCTCATCCACGATCTCTCCCACTAACGCAGGTTCATCTCGAATCTGAGTGATCATCTCGAATCTGAGTGAACTTTGTGAGGTAAGTGACCACCGACTCTCCCTTGGCCATCTTCATGCTTCTCAGCTTCTCTCTGAGCAGTGTCTTCCTGCTCTAGTTCTCAGACTGGTATAGCTTTACCAGGGCCTCCCACATTTCCTTCGTTGTCTTCTTTCCAAACAAATGTGTAATGATGTGGTCTTTGACACCATCCACAAGTATCCTCCTGGCCTTGACATCCTTCTTGGTATGGCCAGCTAGCTGTACTAGATCAACTGGGGCTACCACTTTGTCTTCTGCAATTTCCAGCAGCCCATTCTCCTCTAGCACCAAGCTAATACACTCCCTCCAAGGACATAAATTTGAAGCTCCATCCAGCATGTCGTCAACCCTTAAGCCTGCACTGGCCATTTCAATCTGTTGCCCTGTTTCACCCACACTATCTTCTTTTTTGTCCCACTTGTTGATTTACCTTTCTGGTCTGCACAACACGTACTTTGGTTGTCCTGTATTCAAAGGCTAAGCTTTGATACCATGTTGATTTTTACCTCTATCTCAGTCGCTGAGATTACTGCCAATAAATTAACTTAACCAGAAATTATCAATGCTGATATAAAATCTAAATTTATGCAGTTAACCTACAGCTGAAATATCAAACAAAAATTAACAGCAGAAGCATTCACAACCAAGCACATAAAATTCACAAGACACCAGATATTAACCTGGAAACCCCAATTTGGGGAAAACCAGCAAAGAGGGGCTTTATTGGCTTCAGAGGAAAGAGGAAAATACAGCAGAAAATACTTAGAAATTACAGCAGATAAAAAACAACCCTTAATCAACAGTACGACCCAGCTAAAGAGAGGTTGAAGGGCCCAACAGGGTACAACATGTACAGCCCTGTACCATATGGTATGTGATGCCCTCTCTTGCTCAGAAAATTGGCCTTTTTTGGCCTCATATTTTTGCCCTCTTGCTGTTGATGAACTGCAGCCTGTTGTGGCCCTTTTTCCTCTGTTGTACGACCTGTAAGATGGCCCTCTTCTCTGCTGAAATATGCTTTTTGTTGTAGCTCTACTCTTCACTGCAGATTCTGCCCAGCCAAAGTGCCGCTCTCAACTTTGCTTGTCCTCTTCCTCAGCCAACAATGCCTCAACTCCTCAGCTCCCTCTTCTTTTCACTTGCTCAACCTCACAAATGAGAATAATCAGTGTCCTCTCATCCTCATCCTCCTTTTATCTCCTTAGCATCCCCCCATTCACCTTGATATGTGTGCCAAGGCTTGGCCTCAATGGCTAAGATTTGGGGTTGTTCGGCCCCACTCTCCACTAGGTGGTGTGCCCCCCTTTGGACAAGGGCCCACACTCCACTAACAACCACCTTCATAGGTGCACCCTCTCTCCTTCAGCCCTGTTATCCACCGAGTTGCACTAGCTGAATTTGAAGACGAGCCGCCAAAGACTGAGCAGACATATGCAAAGACCACTTTTTCTGCATTTCCATCCCTCCGGGGGCATTGTAATTAATGACTTGAGCATGAAATATTGTAAAGGACTATTGGCCACCTAAGACCTAGGTACGAGCATGTACTCTAGAGTGTTTTTTTTCACTTGTTAATTTTTTTTGCCTGCCTTAATGGGTGATTAATAATTTCTAAGTTTTTTCACTCAGAGATTGACTCCAAAGCTGGAGTATGTGCTGGTGGTTAGGCCTTGGCATCATATAACCAATGTCTAGTGTCTAAATGTATATGAGTTCATACTAGGTCATGTCTATTGAGTCATATGGAAGTTGCGGCTAGGTTTGATAGGTGTTTTTTAATGTTTTAGTGAAATGATCAATTTCCCGCAAAAACAGAAATTTTTAATTGTAAGTCAATAAATTGTAAAAAATATGGCATCAATCATTGTCAGATGTCATATTTATGCTCGTTTTTCAAGTCAGTGTACCATGTAAACCCCTATTTCCCTTCTATTGAGGCAAAAAAGTGATTTTTATCACTAAAAAATGAATTTATCTCAAAAAATACGGAA
Organism: Picea engelmannii; assembly: GCA_009831015.1. Taxonomy (NCBI): domain Eukaryota; kingdom Viridiplantae; phylum Streptophyta; class Pinopsida; order Pinales; family Pinaceae; genus Picea; species Picea engelmannii. The sequence continues at coordinate 296,043 of ML778633.1, forward strand.
AAGGGGTCATTTAATTAATTCCCTATTTTTTAGGGAACTGAGGAACATGTTGGAAACATGTTTTTTCTTTTGTCCCCAATGAACTAGAAGCTTGGACGAGTTCTCTATAGATCTAGGCGACTTCACTAGAGTGACATGGCATGGAGGAGATCCCAATGAAGGGAATCGACCCCACTTGCTTGTGTGGCGCATTTAGAAGGGATGGCCAACATCCCAAGGTAGCACACACGCCCTCATACTCGAGTTCACTCCCCCTCACACCTCACTCCACCTCACTTCACTGTAATGTCCCCCACCTCTTAGAGAGGTGATGAGGAGACTCAGTGGCCTGGGCACCCCCACTAGGTCATAGTCTCACACTGAGGAGGGAAAAGTCAAGAAAGGAAAAGGATAAAGGAGTAAAAGATAACTCAACAGAAGAATAGAAGATTAACCCTGGGAGTTAACCTAACTCAAAAGAGAATTAGAAGGAAAAGTATAAGTAAGAGGCTGGGGCACACCTATTACTCATTCTGGTTTTGGATTAGCATTTGCTATTGCTCTTGAGCATTCAGTTTGGGGGTTTTGTTGTACAAACTCTTGTGAGCAACTCAGTGGTGAAATATCCACTCACCTTGTTCCGTAGCTTGGTCTCGGGGATGAAAGACTCCTCCACACCATTCTAGTCTCAGCCCATCTCCATCTAGCACTTCAGAAGGTAGCAGGTCGTACTGTTCTTGTG
>ML778633.1:308549-325043 GCA_009831015.1 Picea engelmannii
TGAACATAATGGGTTGGCTCGTGATGAGACCCCCCATCCTCTTGGCTAGGTCTTGTTTTGTCATTTTCTTCGGGTCCCTCTTGTTTCTTATTGAGAGGCTTTTTATTGCCTTCTCGAGGATCCCTGGGCGAGGCATCTCTAGGTTTTATTTTTTTATGGCTTTTATCTCTTACCAGTTGCTTTTACCTCCTGGGCCTTTAGCCCCTTCTTCCCACAAGATAAGGTGTAAACCCACAAACAGGTCATCCTAATGTCCGGACTAGGGGAATGGGATAGATGAGTGGGAGATAAGATGTAAGAGTGATGATATGATGGGAGCGAACGATGGCCCTTCAAAATCCCCCCTGGTAGCTAACCAAAACCTATGGGTACAGGCTTGCTAGGGTACCCTGTCAATCCCCCCAAACCATGGTCAAGTGGGTTAATGTAAGATCCAAGCAGTCGTCAGAAATGAAAGGAATCTGATGCATATATCTGAAGGTTATAATGATCAAATATGACACATACCATGATACCTAGACCAATTACCTCATGGAGCAAGAGTCTTCTCCGATACAAGTCCAAGCCGAAAGTGATGGATGTTGCTACTGCTAACAGGACAAGTCTGATGAAGAAGAAGAAAAATGGGCCTTCCAGAGCCATGCTCAGGTCAATCCTGCTCTCGGTACTCCATGTCTAGGACCTATGGGCCTCGAGACATGATCTCCTAGTTATCCCTAGAAATCGGGGATAACAGGTCCTGTAGCAGAGATGGATCTTGCTCCATGAGGTAATGAGTCCGGGTATCATGGTATGTGTCACTCCGATCCTCAAAACCTTTGAATATGTGCATTTAATTCTTTTTGTTTCTAACGGGTGCTTGGATATTATACTTATTCACATGACCATGTCTGGGGGGAATGACATGATGGCCCTAGTAAGCTTGTGCCCATAGATTTTGAGTTGCCACTGGGGGGATTTTTGAAGAGTCATCGTCCGCTCCCATCATACTTACCACTTCCCATCTTACTTCTAGCTCACCCATCCCTTTACATTGGTCCAGGCATTGGGTTGGCCAATCATTTAAGGGTTGCACCTTGCCTTGTGGGAAGAAGGGGCTAAAGGCCCAAAAGGTAGAAGTAGCTGGCAAGAGATAAAAGCCTAAAAATAAAACCTCGAGATGCTTCGCCCAGGGATCCCCGAAAAAATAGTAGAAAGCTTCTCAGCAAGAAACAAGAGAGACCCATAAAAAATAATAAAACAAGACCCGGTCACAGGATAGGGGGTCTCATCACGAGCCAGCCTATTAGGTCCATGGGCACCTAGCAGTCTGACACTACTAGCAACTGGTCACCACCCTAGAATAGTGGCTCTTGGTTGCATGGCCAAGAGAAAGGGGTCTCATCACGAGCCAACCTTCTCATTTCCGTGAAAATGCTTGTGGGTAACATTGTCACCACTAGTCACCACGCCAGGGCAGTGTCCCCTGATTAGCTTCTTGAAAGAAAAAGCAATAAAGAATAAATAATAAAAGGCATTAATGGGCTTGGAAACATTTGCATTCAGGACAGGTGCAGCTCGCCTTCTACAAAGGCACCCACCGGTAAGCCTTGCATTTCCCTGTTATCACTGCCCCCTTGTCAAGACATCCCTTACCAACCTCATCCATTAACATGACTTGGATTTGATTTCTTCCATAAACATCCCATTTCCTGTGGACACTAGCCCAATAGGACGCCCTGTCACTTCCTCCAAACTTCCCTTGCAGATTTGTATAATGTCTTTGAGCACTTGACTAGGTAAAAGAGTTTTTATGCACATGTTTAATAAAATTGATGATTGGATGTGATTGACATTGCTATGATCCCTATGACTTGTGAGCCCATGGAGGGCGTATCTGTTGATGTGCAGGATCATACCCAACGAACAAGTACCATGTTGGATAGGTACACATGGGGAGATGATTAGTTCGGAACTCCATGGGGCTGAAGATCCCACCAGATGAATGTTGAGACCCCAGCAGGGGGTAGAGACAAGACAAAGGGGTTTGCATCGGAGAAGAGGAGGACATTCCACAGAGGCACCCTGGCAGAGCCTTACCCAGAGGGTTTGTGCCCTCTCCACTGGGACGTTGGCCTTGGAAGGCCCATGACGTCATCCAACATTTATAAACGTTTTGGGAGGCAGTTGTGGCACTTGTTGCAGCTTGGAGAAGCCTAAGGAGGGCTAACGTTTTGCTCCAGGAGGCCAATACTGCCCTAAAAAGGGATAACGTCACCCTAGAAAGGGCATGACATCTTTAATTTTGCTTGATTAGGGTTTAATTTATGACATTTAATGTAAAACAGTATTATTTGGTATTTTGGCCTTGTCGGCCTTTTGGTGACCTAAATTTTTATTAAAGTCACTTGGTATTGTATAAATAGAGAGCTAAAACTCTCTTATTTTCATCATCTTTCACTCACTCTTGGTGAGATCTGAAATTTGCGCCCTCCTTTAGGGTTCTTGGCTGAAATTTTGATGCACACTTGTTGAAGGAGGCTCTTTCTTGGCTATTTTTTGCATTTTCTTGGTGGAAGGTTGTTATGAACATAAATATACATATACCATAGATATTCATAACATAATAATTAATAAATAATAATTATTAATAATGAAAGGTCATGTCTCAAAGGACATGACTAATGGTAAAGGGCACCCTTCTTGGCTGAAATTTTGATGCACACTTGTTGAAGGAGGCTCTTTCTTGGCTATTTTTTGCATTTTCTTGGTGGAAGGTTGTTATGAACATAAATATACATATACCATAGATATTCATAACATAATAATTAATAAATAATAATTATTAATAATGAAAGGTCATGTCTCGAAGGACATGACTATTGGTAAAGGGCACCCCTCCGTGGGTATATAAGCAGGCCCTCATTCTCAATTGTAATCATCTTATATCTTATATCTTATTACTATCTCATCTATTCATATATTATTTACAGTCCTATATGGATTACTTTGTTATATTCCAAGTATTTTGGATAATTCTTGTGTGAGCGAACTTTGTTCGTCTCATTTGGTATCAGAGCTTCGTTTTTTTATCCCGGCCTTTGGCTAGTGTCCTTATCAGACCTTGTCTGATCCAGCTTTTAGCCAACCCCATCATTTCAGAGTTTCTCTGAGAAAATTGGTCTTTGACCACCAATCAAGCCTTTGGCCATAATAATAATAAATAAATAAATAATTTATTACTCTCCCGCAGCCCTCCAACACAGTCCCCGCAACCCACACCATTCCTATAACCCACACCACACCATTTCCCAACCCTCCCCCATTCCCCCCACGACCTGTTTCCCACCCCTCTCCACTCACCCGCACCCTCACGTGAACCCTCCCCACGTAACCCCCCCTCTCTCCAAACCATTCCTGTAAACACCACCCACTCTCGATCCCTATCCACCCACGCCCAAATCCCGTGACTACTCAAACCCCAAACCCTGTCTTCCACTCCCTACCTCTTCTGTACCCCTCCCCTTCTCCCGTTACCCTTCCTTCTATCCCGCAGCCCTTCCACGTAGATTCCCTCCCGTCCCCCTTCCGTGTTACCTTCACCGCACCTACCCCACTCCCTCTCCACTTCCCCGCAACCCTCCCCCACACTACCGTAACTCCCATTCACCCACCTGCAAACCAAAACCCCTCCTCTCATTCGCTACCCGTGCTCCCCCCCGCAACCTGTCCAATAGCATAATCTTCACTGCAAATTTTATAGTTCAGAAATTTGATCAAGGAAAAATCTATTCGCTACATCTGGAATTATCGAGGAAAATAAAAACAAAGTTAGTACGCTCATCATTCTTGCATTAGTGAATAGAACTGTTAAGGAAATCGCCACAGGGAATGAAAAAATACGTTCTACTCCTTGCAAATTGCGTACTACTATTACCTGCATCCTACAAAAACTGTTGAATTAAACTAATCCTACAAAAGTTGTTGCAATTAAACTAAAAACTGTATGATTCCTTTCAAATTGGAGTGCCATCTGTGCAACCTACAACTGATTAGAAAAAATAACCGTACGAAATTTTCAGAGAATACACATCAAACCAGTCGCGTCTATACAAACCGTACGGTCACGTCCGTGGTTGATAGTTTAATTAGGACAATCTCTGAAGTAGTTAGCTTAATGCGCGGGAAAACGCCTTGAAGTGACCTGCGAAGTAAGGCGGGCCTTCTCGGGACCTGGCTTCCCACCCGTTTTGGACATCCGACACTTTGAGTGAGTTTTACTGGTGAGACCATTGGGTTTCGGTAAAACTCTCCGCAAGTTTCCAAACAAAGAGCTAACCTCCAAAGAGGCCCAAACCATTTCACTAATTCAACATCAATTTATCTTAATAAAACACACGAACTACATTGCGCACGATTCACTTTAAGGCACTGGTCTCAATTTTCACACTCAACAAAGCCACAGGCTTCCTTTTTATATATTGGTTATTTGCTTTGAAGCAATTTTAAATTTACTTGCATATAACAAACATACCTGAGTATCATTTTTATACAACTATATGCTTGATGTTATATCGTGGATGAATGATTTGTTTATGTGTATTTCAATTCATGGTTGATTGTTGAATAAAAGTGATAAACTCCTAGATCTATATTTTTCGTACTTAGAATAGATCAAGCCATAGTATATTTGTTAGGGACTACCCCCCTTGGCTTCGCTAGGAGTTGGCCTAGACAGAGGAGTTGAGGATTAGGTGACAGCACCTTAACTCTCACTTGCCCCCAAGGACACACCGAGTGGATTGAAGATTTCTTCCACGTCTCCCAGGTGTGTATAAGGCGGCACCCATCAACTTTTGCAGCCTTTTGACTCCATTTACCCTAATAGTGCACTGATCTAAGACCTTATATTTGAGTACCTTGATCATACACACATCCAATACTTTGAACAACTACTAATCCTTCTAACCCTAACTTAGACTAAAATTTACTAACCCTACTGCTACCGTAATTTATTTGTGCTATAAACATATCCATGCAACATTTATTGTGTCTTCAATGCAATTGAAAGATTGGCTAAGGCGTTGCTTCTAGTAATGTTACAATGATGATAAATTGCATTGCACATTGTGAATCTTCTTTAGCATTTATTGTGAAGTGATTTATTGTAATCATTGCTAACTCAAATCATTGATTTGCTTCACTTATATTATTGATCAATTGCTTTATATTACATGAAGTACTAACCAAGCAAGTGACCTTGCGCATTTATAGTTTTCTTGTTGCTTTGTCTCGGGCAGGTACACTCTTGGTGATCATTTGTACTTCTGGTTATCCTTATCTTTATTGGTTGATTAGCTGGACTTTCTGATCGGTGATGACTTGTGAGGGGGATAACTTTACTAAGCCTTTTAAAGCCTTTGCCTTCTCAAAACCCCAGGTCACCGAGGACGTCTCCCCTGGGCCTACCACCCTAAACAGAAAGAGCTATCCTATTGAGGTGACAGTGGTAGGATAGTCTCAGTTTCGCCAGTTTGCCCTTCTTCCATCCATCTTTTGCTACAACTACAAACTGTGCGATAACACATCATACTTCAAAACGGAAAATACCCTCTAGAATCTTTAACACCTACTATGCAAGTAAATAAGCAAACCATGACAATTTTACACAAGTGGTTTTGGTCAACATGACCCTAGAAAAACCCCCATGGGGAAAACCAGTAAGAGAGTAGATGTATTATGGATTTCTCAAGCAAATGCTACAATAAGGAAATAAAACAATAGAACCTAATACAAGAGCAAGCTTATCTCAAGCTTGCCTTGGAGTTCCTCGAAAATGGCACCCCTTTTGGACTTGTGTGCCCCCTTTCCTTTGTGCCTGCTTGAAGAAGATTTGCACCCTCCTTCGCCCTTGATTTAATGCTTGATGCTTTCGACCTTGCATTTGCTTGAATGTTAGCTGATGAAGTGTGCCCTCTTTGCGCCCTTGCCTCCTCAACCAATGCACACCTAACACTTGGTGCACCCTCTTCAAGCTATGCGTGCACCCTATTCCAATAGTGTGCCCTCTCACAAGTTTGCTTCCTCTCAAGCTTGGTGCAACCTCTCCAATGGTGCACCCCCTCATAAGATTTTATTCTTCAAACCCTCTTTTCCTCTCTTCACACTCACCCAACTCTCTCAAGTGAACGATGAATCTCCTTTTCCCTCCTTTACCTCCTTTAGCCTCATCTCAAGGCTAACCTAGAAAACCAAGGACCAGAATTAGATCTAAGCCTTTCTCCAAAATAAGTGGATGAGGTTAGATCTCATCATTCACTTAAATTTCCATAGTTCACTTTAAGTTCATTAATTCACTCTTAAGTGAATTAATGTCACTTTATGACTTAAGTGAATAAAGTCACTTTAGACTTAAGTGAATAAAGTCAAAGTGAAATAAAGTACAAGTATGAGGGTAGGCACTAGTCTTTCATTCGTCCTCAACCACACAAAAAAACCTAAAAATCAAAATTTTTCCTTTTTGTCCACTTTTCCTACTTTTTGTTTGTAATCTAGGGTTTCATCACATTTACCTTGGATCTAGATTGCTTTGAGCATAAATGATATATCTTTCATGCGATTCATGCCACCTTGTCCTTCGTTGAATATCTTTATGGTTGGCTTATGGAGGGTTCTGATCTAATTAATTCATGATTCATTTTCAGGATCTAGCCCCCTTTGGATTATCAATGCATCTCTGATTAAACCTAACCTAAACATTTGTGGATTCTCTAAAGCCCGTGCTTGGAATAATTTCATTGAAGGATTATAGCCAGAAGTTTTCGTCTGCTGTCCCATCCCTGATTTACTGAATACAAGTTTGAAAACCTTCATTCCATACATTTTCGAGCAGCGTTTTCATATATCTAGCTCACAGGAATGCGGGCCCCCAAACGATGTTGAATATGATCTAACAATCACCTAATTTTGCTGGACATTCATTACTGTTACAAAGGTTTCTGTTGCTGCAGAAAACAAAGTGTTTGCAGGGCTGATAAAAGCTCTGTCCAAACCAAAGTTTGGATGTAATCTTTGTCTGCTTTACCTTTGGCAACCAACTGACTTTGAAGGAGGTCAAACGATCCTATCTGCGGCTTCAACGTTATCTCCCTTAGACTGCTGTCCAGCTGTCCCTTCATTGTCCAATTTTGCAGGGGTATACAGTGAGCGAGTATGGATCCGTTGACTGCCATTTAGGACAGCACATAACCCTTCAAAAGGACCACCATGCTCAAACATTTTCAAGCCAATAAAATTCCCTGCAAGTTACCCCTGAAAGTATAATTGTCACTCGTGTATATGAGGGGCAACACCTAGTTCATGATGGTGTTTGGCATTATAAAACCGAGGGACAACACCTACCACATGGAGCCTGTTCTATAAAACTAAGATTGGATTCATTGGATGTACGTGGGATGTAGCCACCTACCATCATGTCTTCGAACTACCTTTGTGGATCCGTGGGTCCTCATGGTCATACATATCACATGGCACTTATACATCACATCTATTGAAGCGCTTCATCATCTTAGAGACATGATGAAATCGTGGTTCCACAGTTAGTATGGAAAAGAATGGCATATGTATCTTGTGATACCTTGAATATTATATGAAGCCAAACCTTCGTTACTCTTACAAGCTGGTCAATTTGTGCATCAATGTCAATTCAATGAAGGAGCCATCCCATACTCAACCCATGAACCTTGAGGAGGAGGCACGACACTTTAAACTTTATGAAGAAGGTTGTTTATTATATTGAACCAAGCTTATGATTGGTCCACACATGTAAGGTGAGGGTCCACTTTAGTGAGTTATTGCACATTTTTTAGGTTGTTGGCTATTTTTGGAAACTGCTTCTAGCTAACTCATTATTTTAATTCTCATAAGATTAGTTAAGTTATTTTTTATTGTAAGAAGAGCTTAAAGCTATATAAGGGTTTTTTCTCTCCCTCATTTGCATCGTTGGAAATGGGAACTTTTCCACATGAGCACTTGTTGAATATCTTGAAGGATATAATCAAGTTTTAGAAAAGAAGCATGATCAATTAAAAACTGCTTTTACTACCCCTTGGGGATTCTACAAGTATTTGAGAATGCCTTTTGGACTCACCAACACAGGGGCTACTTTTCAATGCACTATGGACTATTCTTTCAGAGATCTAATCAAAAAACTTATAGAGATATATCAAGATGATCTAACCGCCATCTCAAAAAAGAGGGAACAACATATCCAACACTTAAGAGATATCTTCCACAGATGTAGGGAGTATGGCATTTCTCTCAACCCAAAGAAATCAATTTTTGGTGTTGACAAGGGCAAGTTACTGGGCCATATCATTTATAAAGATGGAATCACGATAGATCCTGCCAGGGTTGAAGCCATCAAGAAAATTACTTTTCCTAAAGGCAAGAAAGCTCTGCAATCCTTCTTTGGTCAAATTACATTAACTTTATCAGGAGATTCGTTCCAAACTTCGTTGAAATTGTTAAACCCCTTAACAAGTTACTAAAGAAGGACGCACGTTTTGAATGGGAAAGTGAAGGTAAGTTGTCCTTTCAACGCATCAACGAGGCAATAATTGTCGCACCAGTCCTGGTTAGCCCAAATTTTGCCAAAGACTTCATCATTTTTTCTTTTGCTTCAAAGGACACCATCGCAAGGGTATTGTTACAAAAGAATGATCAAAGGGACGAACAATCGAACGCTTTCATGAGCGAAAATCTTAGAGATTCAGAATCGAATTATACCATTACAGAAAAAACAAGCTTATGCTCTAGTCAAGTCTCTCAAACACTTTCGAACTTATGTGGGATACAACAAGATCAGAGCCTTTGTCCCCTACCTCGCTCTGAAAGACGTTCTATCACAACAAGATTGCCTTGGATCAAGAGGAAAATGGGTGTCACAAATATAGGAATATGATTTGGAGATCAAGCCAACCAAGATAATCAAAGGGCAAGGGCTGGAAAAAATGATGACAGAAAGCAATCAAGAGGCCAATGAGGTAGGAGAGAATGAACAAGTCAACATTGTCATGAGTGAGATTGAAAACAATGAATGGTATTCAGACATCATTTATCACTTGAAAAACCTCACGTGCCCTGATCATTTAGTGGGACATAAAAGAAGAGCCCTAAGACTCAATGCTATGAAGTATTTCCTGACGGAGGATGGTCTTAGATGGAGGAACCGAAATGGGGTGATCCTCAGATGTGTTGAAAAAGACGAAGTTGATAGGTTAATGACCGACCTTCATGCAGGACATTGTGGAGGCCAGTTTGCAACACGCACCACTTCCCATAATATTTTAAGAGCAGGATACTATTGGCCTACTATTTTCTCCCACACACATCGATATGTTAGATCTTGTCAACCGTGTCAATTTTTTACCGGCAAGCAACGCTTTCCTGCCCTTCCCCTCAAGCCAGTCATTATGGAAGCACCCTTTCAACAGCGGGGACTGGATTTCATTGGTGAATTCAAAGACAACTGTAGTAATGAATACCGCTGGATTTTGACAGCTACTGATTACTTCACCAGATGGGTGGAAGCTATCCCAATAAAGAAAGAAACGAAAGAAGTCGTGATGAAATTCCTTGAGGAAAAGATTATTGCTAGATTTGGTGTCCCTGCTAAGATAACCACCAACAACGCCAAAGCCTTTAGTTCAATGGCGCTCAATGAGTTTTGCTTCAAGTATGGGATTGTTTTATCACATTCTTCAAATTATTATCCTCAAGGGAATGGGTTGGCAGAATCCAGCAACAAGAACATTATGAACATTGTGAAAAAAATTGTTGGAGAAAAAAAGAGTTGGGACAGCAAAATTAAGTACACCATGTGGGTCAACCGCGCGACTACCAAGACTTCCACCGAAAAGACTATGTAATGTCCCTCACCTCTTGATGAAGAGGATTGGAGGGACTTAGTAGTCTAGTCACCCCCACTTGACTACAGTCTCATGCAGCAGGGGAAAAAGTCAACTAGACTCAATGTTATAATATTAAGTTCACTTGAAAAGGTAAAAAGTAACTGAAGAATTAGAACACTTGAGGTTGAGTTAGGAGTTGAACCTAAGGGTTAACTAACTCAACAGAGGAATAGAATGGAGGTATAAAGGAAAGCCTAGGGCGCACCTCTCACTCATCTTGGATTATTATTGCAAATTGCTTTTGGGCTCTTGAGCACACAGTTTTGAGGGTTTTGAGAATACAAACCCTAGAGAACACTTCAGTGGTGAAAGATTCCACCTATCTTGTTCCAAGCTTGGTCTCGGGGATGAAATACTCCACCCACACCATTCTACAGCAGTTACAGCTATCATCACTCATCTAGGACACCGGCAGGTCGTACCCTTGAGGGTTTTCAGTAGGGAGGGCACCATTCATTGAATGAAGTTCGATCCAAGAGATTGACAGGGCTTTTGGACATTTTAGCACTTGGGTTTTTCTTGCAGGGTCTTGATCATCAGTTCTAGTGCATTTTGAGAGAGTTATTCTTGACGAATGATTTCCTAGAGCATTGGCGTGATTTGGAGAGAAGGAGGGCACCATTGAGATTCAGATCTATTCAATTTGGAGGGGTTATACTTCAGATCTAACGTGTAGTGTCCCGATCTATCTTTTTAGGAAGTTTCGGGGCATTTGGAGGACTCCTTCAGCAGGGCTGAATTATTGGGCATTGACAGGATTCAAGAGGGCGCAGCTTCACTTGAGGATTCAGCATTTGGAGGAGCATCTCTTGGCATTTCGGCCTGAGACTTCAGGAGGGGTTTCTACTCACCTCGATCTATCATTCTACAAGGTTTGGAGTCATTTGGAGGCTTCCATCAGCTAGGCCGAAATATTGGGTCTTCTCAGCTCTTCAAGAGGGTGTGCCATCAGCCAAGGGGTTTGGACTTGACCTTGGTTCTTTTTGTATTGGTCTTCATCTTGTATTCAACTTTTGGAGGCTTGCATCTTCTTATCGGGAGCATTTTGTGGCAGCTCATATCTTATCTATTGGATCTATCTGATGTTATTCTAGATTTGCATCCTTATTGTATCAGGTTCTTGCTTATTATATCAATAAAGGTCAGATCTATGTTGTTTGGTTCCATATCTTGTGTTGCTAGTCATATCTTGTATTTCCATTGTTATATCTTCAGACCTATGCTTGTTAGCTGAACTATAAACCCTAATACCTAACTCAGAAGTAAATCTGCAAGCAAACACACACACATCAATTAAACAGTGAGCAGTGAGTGTTCCAAGCAAAAAAAATGGCTTGGGAACATTACAGTGGTATCAGAGCGTTGATCCTCCCATCCTGTGAGGGTTAGCGCATGCATAAGTTCAGTGGCATTTATATGAGCAAAAGAAGGAAACAGACAGGTGAGACAGAGACCGAAATGGAAGGATCATGTGAGGACTGTGAGTCACAAATGCTCGCAGGGATTGCTAGGGACTTGCAATGTTCCATAGAGGTGTCACAGAGCGACCTTGTACATCACCTGCAGGAAATCCAGGAGACAGCACATAGGGGACAGGTCGAGATAACAGAGACCTTGAGGAAGGTAAGTGACAGCCAAGAGATGATATCACGGCTTCTGATGCAGATGACTCATGGAGGAAAGGGTCCAAAAACTTATGCCAACAAGGAAGCTAGTGGATCTCATGGAGGGTATAAACATCAACAGGAGCATGTTCCCTATTATCATATTGAAGGGCAGAGCCATGGAGGAGGTGCACCACAGGGGCAGTCACACAGCAGGACCACCCATAGGCCCTATCTATCTTCGTTCTTGTATGAACAAACACAGCCAAACCACCAAAACAAATTTGAGGACAATTTTGATCAGTATGTCAGGGAGTATAACTCACTAAGCGTACCAGTCCAGAGGCAAATTACATTGGATTAGTATTGTGGATTTAAACTCAGAGGAAAAACAAGGACGTACCACAGGAACAATTATGAGCTAGACGCAGGGCTGGAAAAATGGAGATACGCTATTTTGATGGATCGGCCAAGATGACAGAACAGGCTTGGGTGCAAAAGCTTGATACTTACCTGCAGCTTAACCCCATGAGAGAGATGGATGCCATCAAGTTTGCCACCATGTACTTGGAGGGCAAAGCTCATGACTGGTGGTACCATGGGTTATCTACACTTGACCACAATCAGATAGTGGCATACACAGAGTTTACACAAGGGCTCATTGACAGGTTTGACCAGGGGGATCCAGAACTCCATTTCAGGAACTCACCCAACTCAGACAGACACGATCACCTGAGGTGTATATTGAGGAGTTTCAAAGGATAGCAGTCATGGTAAAGGACGTGTCACAGTCAAGACTCATGATGCTTTTCATAGAGGGTTTGATGGAACCCTTAAAGGGTTGGGTTAAGGCTTTCAAGCCTACCAATTTGCAGGATGTTATATGGAGGACGAGAGATCTAGGCCCAACAGCGAAATCTAAGTTTATGCCTAGACCACCTCTAAACACTGCAGGAAGAGACCAAAGACCTCCAATGAATCCAGGAGGAAGAGACCCAAGGGGGTTTGACAAGGGAAGAGGTAGGATGGATGAAAACACAAGGAGGGAACTAAGAAGAAAGCAGTTAAGCTATACATGCAAAGAGCCTTAGGATCCATCCCATAAGTGCATGGGCAAAGGCAAGGACCATTACATTGAGGTTACTTCAGACAATTAAGAGGAGGAAGATTTTGGCCACCTACAGAATATAGAAGCAAATACCACCGAAATTGCTGAAGAAGAAGGTCCAGGTCACGACATGACAACAAAAGAGAAGGCTACGTTAGCATCCATCAGTGGGGTACCCAAGTATAACACCTTCAGGACGAGAGGGGTACTGCAGGAACAGAATGTTTCGGTTCTCATTGATGGGGTTGCTTCTCACAACTTCATTGACTCAACACTACTACAGAGGAGGCACATACCCACAGTTGAATTTGAAGGATTCAAGGTGGAGGTAGGAGGAAGTACCATGCCCTGTAACAGGTATATTCCAGGGATGAAGCTTACATTGGGTAGACATGACTTAGCACAGGACTTCTATGTGATGGACCTCCCATATACAGACATCACCCTTGGATTTCAGTGGCCTAGTACGTTGGGACCAATCACCACCAATTACAAGACCATGGAGATGTCTTTCACAGAAGAAAGTGGGAAAAAGGTAGTTCTCAGAGGCATGTCTGGAAACACAGCCAGAGTGGTTACAGCAAAGCGCATGGAGGCCATTTTCAGAAGAGAGGACATTGTATATCCTGTTGAGTGTAGGATTTCAGTACGTGTGGACAAGAAGGGAAATGTTCACTATGCACCATAGATTCAGAGAATCATTGACAAACATAGCAAGGTGTTTGGACCCATTCCACCAAGAGCACCTCCGAATAGGGGGTTTGAGCATATCATTGAGCTGGAAGAGGGAGCTAAACCAGTCATCACCACACCCTATAGACACCCAAAAAAGTACAAAGACTAGAGAAGGCTATCAAAGAACTATTAGACATGGGCAATATTAGACCGAGTTCCAGTCCTTTTGCATCCTCAGTGGTACTGGTAAAGAAGAAGGATGGAACCATGCGCATGTGCATTGATTACAAGGCACTAAACAAGAAGACAATTAAGAACAAGTACCTCATTCCAAGGATTGATGAGCTATTGGATGAGCTTCGTGGGGCTATTTACTTCACCAAGATTGACTTGTGCTCTGGCTATCGTCAGATCAAAATGAGGGAGTAGGACGTCCCCAAGACTGCCTTCAGATGTCACTACGGCCACTATGAATTCCTAGTGATGCCATTTGGATTGACTAATGCGCCAGACACATTTCAATCTTGCATGAATCACGTCTTCAACAAGCAGTTGAGGAAGCACCTCCTAGTGTTTTTTGATGACTTGTTGATCTATAGCAGGACTTGGGAGGAACATATTCAGCATGTGGAACAGATTATAGCCATCATGGAGGACCAATCCTTGTATGCCAAGGAGTCCAAATGTGAATTTGGAATGACAGAGGTCCTCTATTTGGGACACATCATTGGAGCAAAAGGGGTACAGGTACACGAAGAGAAGATCCAAGCCATACTTGACTGGCCCATACCTAAGACCCTTACAGAGTTGAGGGGGTTTCTTGGCATTTGTTGCTATTATAGGAGGTTCATCAAGGGTTTCTCACAACTTTCTGCACCCTTGATCGATTTGACCAAGAAAGGGGATTTCAGATGGAGTTTAGAGGCACAGTTCACATTTGACAAAATGAAAAAGGTAATGAACACATGCCCAGTTTTAGCCCTACCAGATTTCGTCCAACCCTTCACATTGGTGTGATGCCTCCGAAGAGGGCATTGGGGTTGTGCTTATGCAGAATAGGCACCCCCTTGTCTATGAGAACCAAAAGTTGAGAGGCCCTGAGCTTCTCTACACTATATATGATAAAGAAATGTTGGCCATCATGCATGCATTGGCCAAATTCAGACAATACTTGGTAGGAGCAAGATTTGTAGTGATATCAGATCACAACATCCTTAAGTACCTTTTGCAACAAAAGGACTTAAATGAGAGGCAACAGAAGTGGATTAGCAAAATACAGGCCTATGATTTTGACATTGAATTTGTCAAGGGGAAGAATGACGTAGTGGCAGATGCATTATCTACAAGGCCATCAGTTTATGCTATGACCGATATTTCAGTTGACTGGAAGGCCCACCTCTTGGTAGAATACTCAGAAAACCAGTTTGCTTGTCAGTTGATGGATGGGCAGATACAGGATGACAACTTCAGAATCATAGATGATGTCATCTATTACAAGGCTCGAATTTTCTTGGTTCCTGAGTCAGCCTTTAAGACCAAGGTATTGCAAGCATGTCATGATTCTCCAGTGGCAGGGCACCAAGGAATTGTCAAAACATACAGGCAGGTAAGGGAAAGGTTTTCATGGAAAGGTCTCAAAGAAAATGTAGTGCGCCACATCAAGGAGTGCACTACTTGCTAGGAAAACAAGGATGAGCATACACATCCAGCAAGACTGTTACAATCTCTACCCATCCCAGAGCACAAATGGGAAAGCATCTCTATGGACTTCATCACAGGATTGCCAAGGGCACAGGGGAAAGATTGTATTTTCGTGGTTGTGGACAGGTTAACTAAATTTGCACACTTCTTCTCCATTGCCACAGACTTCAGTGCAACACAGGTTGCAGATTTATTTTCAGGGAGATCTTTAGACTACATGGTTTACCCAAGACCATTGTTAATGACATGGATAGACGATTTATGAGCACCTTTTGGCAGGAATTATTCAGGTTGGTTGGTACGGCCTTGACCCCTAGCACAAGTTACCACCCTCAGACTGATGGGCAAACCGAAATAGTCAACAAGTGGGTGGAAGGCTACCTCAAAAATTATGTAGCAGGGCAACAGAAGGCATGGGTTAGGTGGCTACACCTAGGGGAATATTGTTACAACACCACTTATCATATGTCCATTGGTATGACTCCATTCAGGGCCTTGTACAGTTATGACCCTCTCTCCTTTGTAGAGATTGCCTTTGGTGATAGCAAAGCTCCTATGGTACAAGATTGGGTGCAGCAGAGTCAGGACATACTCAGAGAACTTAAGGATCACCTGCAAAGAGCACAAAATCAACAAAGGTCTAGAACGACAAGAACAGGGTAGACCGTACATTTGAGGTTGGTGATCTGTTCTACTTAAGGCTCCAACCATACAGACAAGCTTCGATCAAGAGAAGTGGAGCAAAAAAGCTCCAACCCCGATTCTTTGGGCCCTACAGGATCAACAGAAAGATAGGGGTCGTGGCTTATGAGCTTGATCTTCCACAGGGCAGTAAGATACACAACGTTTTCCATGTGTCATGCTTGAAGAGGGCCATAGGCCAACACATCACTCCACTTGAGGTATTGCCACCCTTAGATAAGGAAGGGCAATTGATACTGGTGCCAGAGGAGGTACTGGAGGTTCGGGAGAAGAACCTAAGGAGGAGGAGCATCAAGTATGATCCGGATTATTTTCGGTACGAAATGAGATCGGAGATATAATAAAGAAATGAACAGAGATATCGCAGATATTCAATAATATAACATAAATGTATCGGAGATGCAACCATAAACACAGATGTACAGTAATACACGATTTCTATTAATGAAAGAAATGTACAGAGACTGTAAAAATACAGAGTGGAAGACTTGCTAGAATGATGGCAACTTATCTCTGAAAAGAGATGTAACGGCTACTCGCATTCGCAAGAAGATGATTACAATGAGGCTCTGAATGCCTTTTTACAATAAACAGGAATGCCAAAAGTCCTGGACATCCAAAAACCTAACCCTAGGAGATGAAGCGCCAAAAGTCATGTGGGCCCTGTTTGGGTAAGTGAGTACATCAACTTCCCGGGGTCGTAACTTTTGCATACGATCTCCGTTTTAGGCGTGTGATAGCTCGTTGGAAAGGT
>ML778633.1:330070-363643 GCA_009831015.1 Picea engelmannii
CCCACGACTCTCTTTAAGGCACTGGTCTCAATCATTTACAAGCAACAAAGCCACAGGCTTCACATTTTCATAATTTGTCATATATTTGATGTAAATGCAACTTGCACCTGACAACTGTTTCTTAGTATCCTTTTGATGCAAGTGATTTGATTATATATATCGTGGTGAATAAATGTTCATGTTTATTTTCGGTTTAATGGTTAATGGTTTGATAAAGCAATAAACTCCTAGATTTCATTTTCTTGTACTTAGCTTAAAAGCCTTAGTATATTTGTTAGGGACTACCCCCCTTGGCTTCGCTAGGAGTTGGCCTAGACGGAGGAGTTGAGGATTAGGTGACAGCACCTTAGCTCTCACTTGCCCCCAAGGACACACCGAGTGGATTGAAGATTTCTTCCACGTCTCCCAAAGGTGTGTATAAGGTGGCAACAGGCCCCGTTTGGGTAAGTGAGTACATCAACTTCCCAGGGTCGTAACTTTTGCATACGATCTCCGTTTTAGGCGTGTGATAGCTCGTTGGAAAGGTATCGTCGAGGAGATTCATTTTGGGGGCTCAATCATGCCATCGGCTATCATTGAGAACCTCGATCTCGAAAAACCTTCATTTGGACCCTCAAAATGGCCCCGGAAGTTAAAACCTGCTAAAAATAGTAAATTGCCAAAATTGCCAGAAAGTCATTTTGAGCCATTTGGAAAAGGTGGGTGGATATCCACCTGGATCAAAGTAATACTTAGTCAAATGGAAGGACTTGCCTATTGAGGATGCTACTTGGGAGAGTGAACAGGTGATACAGGAGACAAGTGCAAAAATGCTTGTGGGCAAGCAATTCCTAGAAAGGGAGACTGTAATGTCCCCCACCTCTTGATGAAGAGGATTGGAGGGACTTAGTAGTCTAGTCACCCCCACTAGACTATAGTCTCATGCAGCAGGGGGAAAAGTCAACCAGACTCAACGTTATAATTTATTAAGTTGACTTGAAAAGGTAAAAAGTAACTCACTGAAGAATTAAAACACTTGAGGTTGAGTTAGGAGTTGAACCTGAGGTTGAGTTAGGAGTTGAACCTAAGGGTTAACTAACTCAACAGAGGAATAGAATGGAGGTATAAAGGAAAGCCTGGGGCGCACCTCTCACTCACCTTGGATTATTATTGCAAATTGCTTTTAGGCTCTTGAGCACACAGTTTTGAGGGTTTTGAGAATACAAACCCTAGAGAACAATTCAGTGGTGAAAGATTACACCTATCTTGTTCCAAGCTAGATCTCGGGGATGAAATATTCCACCTACACCATTCTACAGCAGTTACAGGTATCATCACTCATCCAAGACACCTGTCGGTCGTACCCTTGAGGGTTTTCAACAGGGGGGCGCACTATTCATTGAAGGAAGTTCGATCCAAGAGATTAGCAAGGCTTTTCGACATTCTAGCACTTGGGTTTTTCTTGCAGGGTCTTGTTCATTAGTTCTAGTGCATTTTGATAGAGTTATTCTTTCTGGATGATTTCTTAGAGCATTGGCACAATTTGGAGAGAAGGAGGGTGTTATTAAGATTCAGATCTATTCAGTTTGGAGGGGTTATACTTCAAATCTGACCCTGAGACTTCACCTAGTGACTTGTAGTGTCCCGATCTATCTTTCTAGGAAGTTTCAAGGCATTTGGAGGTCTCCTTCAGCAGAGCCGAATTATTGGGCATTGACAGGATTCAGGAGCGCGCAGCTTCACTTGAGGACTCAGCATTTGGAGGAGCATCTTGGCATTTCGGCCTGAAACTTCAGGACGGGGTTCTACTCACCCTGATCTATCATTCTAGAGGGTTTGGAGTCATTTAGAGGCTTCCATCAGCTAGGCTGAAATATTGGGTCTTCTCAGCTCTTCAGGAGGACGTGCCATCAACCAGGGGGTTTGGACTTGACCCTGGTTCTTTTTGTATTGGTCTTCATCTTGTATTCATCCTTTGGAGGCTTGCATCTTCTTATCGGAAGCATTTTGTAGCAGCTCATATCTTATCTATTAGATCTATCTGATGTTATTCCAGATCTACATCCTTATTTTATCAGGTTCTTGCTTATTATATCAATAAAGGTCAAATCTATGATGTTTGGCTCCATATCTTGTGTTGTTGGTCATATCTTGTATTTCCATTGTTATATCTTCAGATCTATGCTTGTTAACTGAACTATAAACCCTAAGACCTAACTCAGAAGTAAACCTACAAGCAAAGACACACACATCAATTAAACAGTGAGCAGTTAGTGTTCCAAGCGAAAAAATTGGCTTGGGAACATTACAAACTCCTTTTGAGTTGGTGTACAGGTTAGAAGCTCGCTTGCCTATAAATCTCCAAATTCCAGCATTACAAATAACCAAACAATTCAGTACAAATAAAAAAGCATTGCACGGGCCAATCGATCAACTCATGGAATTGGATGAAACTCGAAGAATGGCCTACGATCAAATGTCAAAGAATCAAGAGAAAGTGAAAGGGTATTTTGATCGGAAGGCAAGACAAAGGAACTTCAAGGAAGGGGATCAAGACTTACTATGGGACAAAAGAAGAGAAAAACCCGGGATGCATCAAAAGTTCGACAGTCTTTGGCTAGGCCCCTACAAAATAGAGGAAGTGTCTGGGCAAGACTCTTTCTACTTATCCACGACAAAAGGGGGGAGGAGGATGCCACTACCAGTAAATGGATCTCTCCTCAAACATTATTTCCAAGGTGGCATATGACCTAAATGGGGTAAGTAGGTCATCTTGCATTCCCCTGCAGTTGCATCTTGATTGCTCATACTAGTTTAGATGCATTTCATTTTCATTTTGCTCTACTTGCATATTGATTTCATGCTTAATTTAAAAAATAAAAAATAAAATGTCAAATTTTTTCTTTTCTAGATTAGCTTTTCATTTTGGATTTTATATGTATAATGGACAAAGGATGATAGCACCACCCTAAATGCTTTGATCCCTTTTTCTGAGTTTTGGCAGACACATGTCTACCAGGAGATGTTGCGGTTCTCATGGACTCTATGGCGAGCACATGTCCCCAAGTAGGAGCCAGATGTTATCCCCATTTTGTGGATAACTAAAGATATTATGTCTCGAGGCCCTCAGGTTGCAGATATGGAGTGCCAAGAGACTACATGACTAGCAGTATCCTTTTGCACAGATGGAGACCCTTCTCACCACCACAAAGGTGATAGATTTTTAGATGGAATCCACCACACCAGCTGGCTTCTGAAAGGAAGTGGGCCTTGCTCCATGAGGTACAATGGTGAGTATCATTTCAATATTTGAGGCATTTGAGTATGTTGTATCTTAGACTACTTTAGATTTAATGATATATGCTTGGACATTATGCCTTTTTCCCTGCTTCACCTTGGTGGTTGACATTGTGCCCTAGTAAGTGGTCTTCCTTAGGGATGGGTTTGCTACTAGGAACTCCCTTGAAGAGCCATTAACATTGTGCCCTAGTAAGTGGTCTTCCTTGGGGATGGGTTTGCTACTAGGAACTCCCTTGAAGAGCCATCGTACTATTCACAACCATAATTACCACTTTCCATCACTTTTTCCCCCTATTTCCTTATCTCTTGGGATTTTAGGGTGTATTGACCCAAGAAGGGGTTGTCCCTCATTCTATGGGAAGAAGGGGTTGAAGGCCCAGAGGGATTGTTGTTGGGTAAAAGATAAAAGCTTATGTATAAACCTTCTAGATGCTTTTCCCAAGGATCACCCAAGAAAGAAATGAAACACTTATATTTGAGAAAACGGAGACCCACAAGAAATATGATTAAGAATGCTTAAAAGGTTAGTTGGAGGATAGGAGGTCTCATCACAAGCCGGCCTATCATGTCCATGAATATCTAATGGTATGACATTACCATCATCTGGTCACCAAGCCAGGGTAATGGCTCTCATTGCATGGTTGAAAAAAAGGGGGTCTCATCGCGAGCCAGCCTTCTCATTTCCACTAGGTATTTGTGGGTGACACTATCATTATCTAGACACCACGCCAGGGCAATGGCCTTCAACTTGTCCTTAAATTATGAAATAAACAAAGAATGTCAAAACTATGGGCTTGGAAAAAGTGCATTACAAACGAAGGTACCACACACCCTCTACAAAGGCACCCATGAATAAGACACTACAACCCCTTGTATGTCATGAACCCCATGCTCATTGATTCTTGACCCTAACCACTTCACCCACTTTACATGGCTTAAAGAGGGATCTCTTGGAAACTCTCCCTGACCTAGGGCAAGATCTACCCAATAGGACATCTCGTCAACCTCCCATATTCAAGCTTGACAAGTCACATAATGTCTTTGAGCACTTAATTATTTGACATGGTAATCTTTGATCCACATGCTTAGGTGGATCATTTATTGATTGGATTTACTTCTCATGATGTTATGACTTGAGATCCTTGAAGGGCATGCTTATTTGTCTTTGCAAGACCTAATTGTGGACAGTTTTGGAAGAACAAGCCTAGCTTGAGCTTCCATGGAGCTTGAAGCCCACAGGTGGATGCCAAGAGCCCACATGCCAAATGAAAGAGATGAAGCCTCAAAGGCCTAGAAGATGACTTGGACGACATAACCTAACCCCCACATGCCAAACGTTCTTCCTAGGAGAGGCAAAACGTCACCTTTAGAGGCATGACGTCACCTAGGGGGGTTAGCGTTTGGTGGTGAGATTGATATGCATTGGCACAAGGACGTTTTGAGGGGTTTGAGGCTTTGACCATGGAGGAAGTAACTTGGATGCTTGACATGTGGCTTTGGGAAGCCTTTCTACACTCCATCCCCAATGACCTTCTCCTAGTGCTAAAACGTCCACTAAAGGGGTGACGTCTTTATAAACTAGGGTTTTTTTGCGCAAACTATCTTAGTGACATTTACCCTTAATAATGTGGACAAACTATCTTAGTTACATTTTATATAAATATGAGATCATAAGATCTCATTTTAACATAACCCTCCCACTTGTGAGAAGTACTTGGACTGAAATTTTCGCTACCCTTGGGGGCTTTTGCTCTCTTGTGCTATGATATGGTTTCTCTTTGGTTGTGGAGTTGATGATGATGATGCGCTATCCATTGGAGGTCATTTCTAGCTTATTGTGGTGGTTTGCATTGGCATTTTAAGGCTTTTTATTGAAATGGTATGGTTCTTTACTTTGTTATTATCATTGGTAATTCAAGTTAAGGTTGTTTTGGCCAAGGCTAGATAGAGAGTATAAGGATATACACCCCTATCCTAGTTTCCACCATTATTATCAAGCTTTTAAAATTATTTGAAAGTGTTTTGTTGAGGAAGTAAGAGGAATTACACCCCTCATTTTCAAACCCTAGCTAGGTTACTTGCCTTGAGATGTAAGAGGATTTACACCCCTCATTTTCAAACCCTAGCTAGGTTACTTACCTTGGGAAGTAAGAGGATTTGCACCCCAAGGGTTTAGTAATCCTAGCTCTTTCTTCTTGACCGCATTAACCCATAACTAAAGGCACTAATCTTGCATTGGAGAAACAAAATATTGCATTGCGAAATGTAATTTCTTGTCATATTTACTTTTTGCTACTTGGATTGTGTTCCTTATGCTTAGAGCACCTCACAGCCACTAGGGTGTCCCCATCGGAGGGATAGTTCTTGTTGTTGTTACAAATTTACATCTTCATCCATTAGGGCTGCAAAAACCCTATTCTAATTGCTTGAATAACTCTCTAATCAACCGTTGGAATTTGCCCAAAGTTTGCACATTTACACTTCTTGGTCTAGCACACTTTTAGGCAAAGTTTGGAGGAGTTTTAGTGGCTGATTTTATTGCTGTAATACATTGATTGCTACAGCCATAAGGCTGATATAAGTTGATGCAGAAAGTGTTTACAGCAACCTTATATTTTCATGCTAGCATCTTGGTCTTTTATCTTGAGTTTTTCTAGTATTTAGCTAGTCTTTCTCTTGTATCTTTCACTTGATTTCTAGCATTCATCTTGCAACTTATGATGCCATGTTATTGTTGATATACATCATTACTAATAGTTGCTATTAGGGATAGCAAGCTTAACTTGCTTGTCCAATTGGTTATATTGCAATATATGCTTGTTTTTCTTGTGTCTCGGGCAGGTACTTCACCATTTGCAAGTTACTCAACATACTTGGCAACCCTTGGACCTTCCCAAGACTCTTTTCCAAGACCTTCATACCACTTAGAATTGACCTTTATGGATATCCTCTCCATCTTCATCCTTTACCATCTCATTCCCCCTAGGGTCACCGGGATTCCCCCCTTGAGGTGACTTCCTCACCTCTAAAGTGACAGGGACACCTACCTAAGGTGACAGTGGGTAGGTGACCTAGTTGTCACCATTTGGTGGTTGGTTCAGACTTTTCCCAACCTACAAATTGTGAGATAACAGTACCAATTGGCCAGATTACTTAGTTGGTCATATTGTATGGTTTCTTCTCATGTTTCGAGGAAAACATGCAAAGGGGGATAGAATATAGTATACCTAGGGAGGTAATATGGGATACCTGGGAGATACCCAATGGGACTAAAAATAGATATATGACTATGTACATATAACAGTGTGAACACGATAAAGGTGAGAAGGATTTCTAGAAGGTTCCACCTACTAGAATATTGTTTCTCTTGAATGTTCCTAGGAGAGAGAGAGAATGTTATATAAAGAAGTGTAAGCAATGTATTGAAGCATAGTGAAGAATATTGTTATTGTAGCAAGCAAGGATTGCTTGAGGAGTGTTATCCTTCCCTAAGGATTAATATAAGGTGTTACCCTACCTCAAGGGTTTCGACTATTTCTTGTGTTCAATATTTTGGTGAATGGTTTGGTTTATTCTTGTTGAGATTAAGGATTTTTTTTAAGATATATTTTCAGATCTACTCAGGTACTTAACAGATAAAGTCATTTTTCTGGATTTGTAGTCTTGTTACATTGATTTTATAAGTACATATTTCTGAAGATCCATTACTCATGTGGTGACTCCATGAAGGTATAAATTCGTTGTTCATTACAAGTTTTTGAAAATATTATTGAGTGTAGCGGCGTGCACATCCAACAACATAGAAGGCACCTAGATATCTCACCTTGGCGACTCCACATTTTGGTATATGGTAATGAAGACAATTTTCAGATTTCAAGAAATCAATATGCCATCTTGGCGTACTAGTAGATACCCTACTTTAGACTTTTCAATTATTCCTAGGTATCAAAATAAAGTTCCTTCAGGATGGACAAATCATATTCCTAGATTTCATGGAGACATTCATCTAGCGGAAAATCATATCGCATCTTTTATGGATTATGCTACAGAAATTATTGTTGAGCATGAAAATGTTTTGATGAGATTGTTTTACCTTGGCTTGGTAGATGCAAAAGATTGGATTGATTGTTTGGGCAAAGGAAAAATATCTTCATTTGCAGGTTTAATCAAGGCTTTTTGTGAGTATTGGAAGTCGAAGAAGAAAACATTCAAGATCCACCCAACTCCCAAAGCCTCCATGAGGATGAGGCCTTGGAGGACATAGATTCATCTTCATCTCATGAGCCTCTTGAGCATCATATTGCAGATTTTGAAGAAGTTGAGGATGAAGAAGACATTGAAAGACTCTTTTGCAGCTATACGTGAAGAAAATCTTGGTCATGAGAGCACTCAAGCATCCCCACATTTCCCTATGAAGAAAAGGGTATGGTAAGCTATGATAGTCTCCAAATTTCTGAATTTGATGATCTACATATTGATGATTTGGAAATTAATGTTTTTGAAGAAAAACCCTTGGGATGTAATGGTAAATCTGCAATTTGATTTATTCATGTATGTGATAAGAATGAGTGCAGCAAAGAACATTCTTCTTTTCAGATTGATGGTTATGGTTTAGGGTTGGATTGCTGGAAATCATATGGGGATCCTATCTATGACACTGATGGGGATGCCTCTAATGAAAAAGTCATAATTTATTGACCTATGAGCAGCCTAATAGGTTGGAGAAGAATGCTGACTTTTTGCCTTTGGAACAACCATATTGAATAAGTGCATATTCAGAAATTTCTATAACAAATATCCAACAATCACTACCTCAAATTTTGGTATGCTCTCATGTGAAATTTTGTCTGGAATGACTTTTTATTTGCTGGAAATTATATGGAACAGCAAGGTATGCAATCTGGTACATATTGCAGAAAGTTTCAGCCTTCAAAAATGGGCCAGCAAGCCATAGTATGTACACAAAAAAATTTCCAAATCTGAAAATGTGTCTTATACATTGTCTTCATGTTCACTAGAGGGTATATTTTTAAAGGCGAAGCGTAAAACTTTATTTCTCGAGGATAATAAGGATGATTTTCCAATTTTTGATGACCTGCCATGTTATCGCAGGATTTGTACTTATGCCAAAGCCCCAACAGAAATCCCCAAATCCGCGTAACTCTAGGAAATCCTACTACTGTCACCTTAGTAAAAAATCCTCTCGATTTAGTGATGGAAGAGGTCCACCACAAGGGAGGCCTGGTGAGCTCAAGGAATCAAACTAGCAAGTATTGTAGCCAAGCTTGCTGCCACCTCTCTTGATCACCTAAGTCAAAGTCTATGTCTGTGAAATTGAGGAAGAAAACGATGTTCCGGGTACCTTCCGGGAACAAGAACAATTTATAGCATGTATACGATATTTCCAAGTACCAATATGCAAATAGTACCTCAAGAGACAGTAGACAACAAGAATTTATTAATGCTGGTACAAAATTGCAGCAATATATCAGTTTACAACAGCAATTATAGTTTTGTAACAGAAGCAAGTTAGAAAGATCAGATTCAAGTGTGGCATGGTGTGATCCTAGTTCATGATGGCGTTTGGCATTATGAAAGGTGTAACACATGGTTCCCTTTTATTATGACTTTGGCTTATGGTGGGTGTACTAGGAGTTACCACTTCTAATCTCATGGTGCAAAACTTTTACGTACCCTCATTGGCACATATGTGGAGGAAACTAAATATTGTTTTATCTGCTAATGGGCAAAGCTAGCCATATTTTTACTTTTTCCCACAAGTAAGGTGAAAAGGGACATGATATGAAGTCCAAGGTACATATATGGGTAAATTAAACTATATTTTGGTGTGGTACATCCTCTTCATCCATATAACAAGTCAAGCATATGTGCTTAAAGATGGCACATATGTGGAGGCAAGATAATATGTTTTATTAATGGTTGACTTGTTCTTGTATTAACTTGGAGTCGTGGGTTAGGGTTCTCATTTACCATGGGAAGTGCGTGCCATACCACTCATATGAATGGAGCCTTTTCAACTTGGAAGATTTGAGCTCATGAATCATGGGACCACTGTCCTACTCCTTAAGCATTGCAAATAACATACCATGGATCCATGGGTCATAACACCACGATCCTACTCTTTAAGGATTGCACATAACATACCATGGAGCAGTGAGTCATAGTTAACGATTAACTAAGGCATATCTCATGTATTATGAAGAGAAAACATGCATTTCAAATTATATTGCATGGTGTTCGACAACACAAGTATTCCAACAAAGGACGAACACCTTCAGTAACCTCTCACACAACCAGATCAAAGATCAACACACCGATATTTTGAAGTAGTAAAACCCCTACGGGGAAACATCCACGACCCCAACCAACGCAGCCACTTGGAGCAGTTTATTAATGCAAAAGAAAAAGTTTACAAAGAGATTTTACAAGAGAGTTTCTCACAATCGATCATCAGCAAATGACCCTCCATGCTCTTTAAATAGAGATCATGGACCAATCGAGTGTTAAGCCATGGATCAATGGCTATTGAGATCGAGCAAAATATGAACAGTTGGATCACTCTATGTCGAGAACATATCGTGACCGTCGGATTTCCTAACTACAAATGCATACTAAAGAAACACACTTTTACCTAACAACACATTAAATCAAGTAGATCTTAACTAACTCTTAAGTGTCTAAATATCCTAGCATCCCCCCTTAAGAACAACTTGGGATAGGATTGAAGGATTTACAATAGTGACACAATAGGAGAAGGAAGGAGGCATTAGAGCCTATCACCCCTTAATGACAACTTCCTGAGCTCCTAACATAGATCAAAGTTTGGAAAACTTCGCTTTTGTAAGAGACTTTGTGAAAATGTCTTCAACTTGATCTTCTGTAGTGAAAAAGAGCACTTCAATAACTTGATCATGAATGAGCTTTCTGATGAAGTGCATGTGTAGCTCGATGTGTTTGTTGCGTTGATGTTGAACTGGGTCTTTGGCGAGCTTGATGGCACTTTGATTATTGCACCAAAGGTTGGTCAAATGGTGGTGCTGGAATCCAAACTCTGAAAGGATCTGTCGAAGCCACAAAGCTTCCTAACTTGCATTTACCGTTGCTCGATACTCTGCTTCTGCTAAAGAAAGTGCAATAGCATGTTGTTTCTTACAGGCCCAAGTTACAAGTCCTGAACCAAGGCTGGAAACATAACTTGCAGTAGACTTTCGATCACCAGGGTTGCTGGCCCAATATGAATTAGTGAAACCAACCAATAAAGGAGTCCCCTCTGAAGTGTGTACCCCGGACATACCGAAGTATCCTTTTAGCTGCTTTCCAATGGCTTTCATGGGGTGTTTGCATATACCGGGCAACAAGACCAACAACAAACGAAAGATTAGGACGGGTATGAGTCAAGTATAAGAGGCTACCAACTAACTGACGATACAAGGTGGCATCAACTTCGGGAGAAGTACAGGTGGTAGGAAGCTTCACTCTAGGAGATAGTCTGACGAGCGAGAGGCGCCCTGTTCTGGATCTGTTTGGGGCTAACCCCTCTATCTCTTTGAGGATGCATGGAATGATGTACGGTTCGACTCCCTAAGGGGAAGTCTAAGAAGAAACACAAGGTCTCACCAATCTGTTGTCTAATGCAATTTGGGGCTCTGGTTGTCGCTTGTTGCTCAAATCTAATGGTTGAAAGTATGAGGTGATCATCCTGGTCGTCCCAAGGCGGGGTATAACATGCAAGAATTGAGATCGATGGCTGAAAATCTCCTTGATGAAGAGGGTTAGGCATCTTTGGTGCTAGTATCGGAAGAAAGTAGAGAGTGAATGCCCTAAATCCCTATAGAGGCAATGGTAACGTCCTATGATCTCATAGTATATGGGACACCTAAAGATGAGGTGCATCTCTGTCTTCAGTTCCTGTAAGTGGCACATCTGACAGATCCTATCCAACCGTAGTATATGGTGGTCTGTCTCAATCTGTAGTATATGAGATCCAACCTGAAGCTGTCCCCGAGGGATCCTGAGTGAGTGCATCCAATGCTTGCGCGTATAAGGGGGGCGGACAATGATGCCATCTCGCAACTCCAAAAAATGCTCTAAGTAGAAGGACATCTTCGAGCCCAGTCTTATCGAAAGTGAGGTCCAAGTGACCTGATTGTACAGCCTGTAGATGTCCTCTTCGATAGTCTGATTCAGTACTCATTTAGTCGACAAGAGATGGCACAGTGCATCAAGGGAGAAACTGAACGGGGGTTAGGCACTCTGGGGAGATAGTTATCGACTAGAGAAGCTGAAACACCTCTAAGATCCAATCCCGTGTACGGCTTGAGGGGGGATCCAAAGCAAGAGCCTCTGAGGAGCAAAGAGCAAGGTAGGGGTACCTCTCTCTCCCAATGGTAGAGTCTCTGAGAGATCTAACTCTATGAAGGAAAGAGACCAAGCGAAAGATGACTTCAAGGCAAAATGGATGGACGTCAAACTCTACCTGAATAATGGGTTGTGGAATTGTTTTCTTACAACAGATGATACGCCTAAGAAGTAGGGTTTAGACTCTCTCCAACCTAGCCTAGTCTGTTTGTATCAAGCTTGACCCTCAGATCTCAGAGCCATAGAGAACTGTGGGTTTGATAATCTCCTCCATGAGGTAGAGTTTGGACAAAATGTCCTGAAACTAACCCGGGAAGCACTATCTCTTGATGAGGGACAGGGAATCATATCGAAAAACTTAAAAATATACAAAAATAATCATTTTTTTAAATTTTTTTTAAATCTAAATAAACAACAACATCAAACAAACATGTGCTACATAAATATGAAACTAAAACCGATCTACAAAATGTATAAGATGTCAAGTGGTACATCACACATCGATACTAAAATATGATATTTGTCCCGAGTTATGAGTCATTAGTCCTGACAGGATGATACAAAATCACATCAAAACAAAAATAAATGTATCTCATGAGATGATCATCATGAGGCATCGAAATACTACAAGGATAATGCACTCATGAATAAATGATTCCCTCTACCCCTTTTATAGGAAAAGGTCAACACTCTTCCTCTATAAGCAATTGGTGGACATGTTGAGGCTGAGCTTAAGGTGGAAGGTGCAACTGTTGGGGCTAAGGTGGAAGCTAAAGTGGAATGTATTTCGACTCTTCCCCTAGTTGATTGTATCTATGCAACTAGTGGCTACGATGCACTCTCAATATCCTCCTCCAAATGTGTCTCTACTAGAAGTGGAACATCCTCCTCTGATTCCTCCTCCTCCAACACATCAACATCATAGTCATACTCCAACCACTCAAGTGCCTCGTCCATGATAGGCCTCTCACTCTCCACCCTCCACAAACCCATGGTGTCAATGAGATCCAACAAAATGGCATTTGCGTCGGGTGCTTTGTCAATTTGTTTCACCCACAGCTTGAGATTGTAGTAGAAATAGACCATCTCATTAAGACAATGGACATCTAACCTATCTAAGGGCCATTTTGTATTTAGAGAATGATGGCCCATGGGCATAAAATAAATTAATGAACTTATAAAAATAAAAAGTTTAATTTGAACATTTCTAACTTGTTGCGCTTCTTGGAGTATTTTTTCAAAGACACTCCAATTGCGCTCACACCTTGAAGAGATGAAAGTTTGACTAACCACACAAGTGGAAAATTTTTGTACCTCTAAGACTCTTCTGACATAGTTTGACCACCAAACATCTACAATGAATTATAATTCCATCGAGTAACAAATAGAAAGAAAAGAAAGACATTGAAATTTGAAAGTTTGAAGCAAATTGTACATGAAGCTTACCTAGCATCCTAGTGGTCCTGTCTTGGATAGCCATATCATAACCAAATGTCCCAACAGCCAGCTTATATATCTTCGTTTGTTTGGAAATATCTGACCATTCAGCAAGAGTCAACACCATCCTCTGAACACATTGGAAAAATCCATCCATAACATCAGCATCAAATCTAAAACCACGGGCATAAGAATATGCAAGGTTGAGGTAGATCCCTACTGCATGAATCAGACAATGGAGAGTATTGTTCCATCGCTCATCAATCACAATCCACATCTAGGCTCATCTAGTGAATCCCTCCTCCCTCTTGTCCTTATAATACTGATGAATAGCTTCCTTGGCCCTATCCATGGCATCATACAAAGTATCCCATTGCATGCTTCTCACCATCAACCAAGTGAAGAACCTTTACCAAAGGTTCACAACTCCTACACTCCCATCCAAAAACTTTGATTGTGTCGCACAAGTTGGGCTATGGCTTGCCCATCCACTTTAGTGTTGTAGACACAAGCATTCCACTCATCTGAAATAAACACCCTCTACAACTTGAACATAGAATTGTGGAGAGATTGAAGAGAAACGAAGCTAGTGGAAAAACAGGTGATTCCAGGATGGCCTTGTTGATATTACGGTAGTTGCGCGAGGTACTAACCTCTATGTGTAACCTTTGATGAGACTAGAATATTCCAAGAAGCAACATAAACCCTAAAACATTGGATAATAACCCTAGAAGACAAGTCGGCTCAACAGAATAGTTAATATTGAGTTATTAGCCTCCAGGAAGAGAAGTCGACCCAGTGAGGTGAGTTGGAGCAGTAAAAATAGAGGGCGCTAGAGATCATTTGGTCTCACTCACTCACAACTGCATAAGGACAAGTAGTGCACATGACTGGTGGAGAAATGTTACTGTTGCAGTAGTGACTTAGTCTTGGGTTATGGTTTGGAATTTTTGTTTGGTCTTTGGCTATTGTTGCTTGGTACACTAGCCTTGGAGAGAAGTACGCTACCTTGGTTGACTATTGGTCTACTTCCAGAATTATCCTATCTGTCAAGGTTAAAGTGCTCGAGGGTGGCCTTTGTGCCTATGGTTGGGTGACAATATTGCTATATTGTCTATGGTGAAAACAAGCACATCTCTTTTATTCTAAGAGGGTATGGGCCCACACCTCCTTCAGTCAATCTAACCACTGGAAGGAAGATAAGCCATATGTTATAATGCTCGTTAAAGAACTTTCGCTAGGGTTTCTAGCATGTGTAGTTACTAAAGCACTGTCGCTAGGGTTTCTAGCAGGTGCAGCTGCAAAACTTGCACCTTTTTCCCAGCACTTTATGATGGAACGTTTTTCCCAAGTAAAGGATATTCTAGTGCACCTTAGTCCAGCGCACCTATTGGCACTCTCAAAAGGCAAAAACGTCAAGGTTGAGATTTTGGGTCAAAGTTAACGTTTGACCAGTCAAAATCAAAGTTTGACGAACTATAGCAGAGCCAAAGCTTAAACACATCCCTGAAGTACTCCTTCTGTCTTCTGCACTCCCTGCCCAATCTGAATTTGTGAATCCATGAAGTTGTACATCACTGGTTGAGGTGTACCTTAAACCATAGTTTAACGTCCCACGAATATATCTTAGAACATGCTTTGCAGCTATCCAGTGCTAATGTCTGGGTTCCACTTGGAACTGGCTTAAAGTGTTTACAACAAAGCAAATATCTGGTCGAATATTCACTAGATACATCAACGACCCAATCAATTGCCGATACAAGGACAGATCTACTGGATCTGAATCTGAGTCTCTTACTTTTCTTATGTCTG
Organism: Picea engelmannii; assembly: GCA_009831015.1. NCBI lineage: Eukaryota > Viridiplantae > Streptophyta > Pinopsida > Pinales > Pinaceae > Picea > Picea engelmannii. The sequence continues at coordinate 344,978 of ML778633.1, forward strand.
TGGTCATAGGAGTGGCCATGGATTTGCAATCCATCCTTCCAAATTTCTGAAGTATCAAAGTATGGCTAGGGAAGTTGATTTATGGACTATTTGATCAGGTACCAGATTCGATCGTAATATACTATGACAATCAAAGTTGTATGAAGCTATCAGAACACCCAGTGTTTCATGATCGGTTGAAACATATTGAGATCAAATACTACTTTATTCGTCATAAAGTCCAGCAAGGAGAAGTGAACTCTAGTATATCTCCACAGATGAGCAAGTAGCAAATAGTTTGACAAAGCCTCTGTCCAGAATAAATTTTGCGTACTTAAGGGACAAGATGGGGCTCGTGGAGATAACTCCCTTAGTTGAAAGGGAAGAGATGGATCCCTATGTTGGGAGGGAGCACCGATATGTTATTGATGTATTTTGACAAAGCCTCTGTCAAGAATAAAGTTTGCGTACTTAAGGGACAAGATGGGGCTCGTGGAGATAACTCCCTTAGTTGAAAGGGAAAAGATGGCTCCCCAGGTTGAGAGGGAGCACCGATATGTTATTGATGTATGGGTAGTCATTTTCCAGTTTGGAAAATGGTCCAGGTTGGGCAATCACTTTCCAGTCCGAAAAGTGGTCCAATATTTTTGATGGACAGTCATTTTCCAGTCCGAAAAATGGTCCAGAATAGACCGTCATTTTCGTAACGAGAATGGTCTGACAGATTGTTGATGTACCATAGACAGTGATTCCCCTTGTGGCCAGTGTGTGGGAATGGTCTAGAACAATCATTCTCCTTGGCAGTCACTTTGAGAAGTGATCAAGCAAAATGGTCTGCTTCTCTGGGCAGTCATTCTTTCGAAGTTCACAATTGTGATCAATTTCAAAGAATGGTCTGATGTAGGAGGTTCCGGACAGTCATCCCCTAGGGCAGACTCATTCTCTCCAAGTTGCACTGTGAATAGTGCCAGAAGAATGGCCCAGTTAGGTTGAATGGTCCAGGCTCAACAATCAAGGACAATCATTCCCTAGGGCAGACTCATTCTCTCCAGGTTGCACTGTGAATAGTGTCGAAAGAATGGCCCAGTTAAGTTGAATGGTCCAACAATCAAGGAGTGTTATTCTTCTATGCTTGGGACGAATAGTCCAGATAGCCCATGGTTGATGTTTAACTTTCTAAGGGCAGATGCTCTTCCAGAGCTCATAGATGTGAGTGGAAGAATGGCCCAAATGACTCAGTTTGCATCATGATATTGTTTATGCAGGTTGATATCAGATGATATGATTGTTGTAGAGAATGTATGTCTCTGGACAGTAGTTGCATGCTATTGTGGTGGATGTGATCCACTGGTAGAGATTGTGTGTCACTGGTTAGTAGCAGTGTGCTACTAGGAGTGGTTTGTGTACCACTTGATAGTAGTTGTATACTACTATGAATAGACACAGTTGTGTTCTGTTGGATGGCATTGTTCTGATTGTCATGGTAACTATCTAGTTGGATAGTGATGACGGTGCTCGTGATTTGATCATGAGATAGCTTGTGTGGCTATGATGATGCTACCGATTGAATGGTTTGTTTGTGCTCAAGACCATTGCCTTTAATACCTCCCTAGCTAGGAGGGAGTGTTGATATTATGGTAGGGAGGTATTAACCTTTACGTGTAACCTTTGACAAGACTAGAATATTCTGGGAAGCAAGAGAAACCCTAAAACATTGCATAATAAGCCTAGAAGACAAGTCAACTCAAGAGAATAATTAATATTGAGTTATTTGCCCTCCAAGAAGATAAGTCGACCCAGTGAGGTGAGTTGGAGCAGTATAAATAGAGGGCACTAGAGCTCATTTGGTCTCACTCACTCACAACTGCATAAGGACAAGTTGTGCGCATGACTGGTGGAGAATTGCAACTGTTGCAGTAGTGACTTAGTCTTGGGTTATGGTTTGGACTTTTTGTATGGTCTTTGGCTATTGTTGCTTGGTACGCTAGCCTTGGAGAGAGGTGCACTACCTTGGTTGACTATTGGTCTGCTTCCGAAATTATTCTATCTGTCAAGGTTAAAGGTGCTCAAGGGTGGCCTTTGTGCCTATGGTTGGGTGACAATATTGCTATATTGTCTATGGTGAAAACAAGCACATCTCTGCCCAACTCCTTGTTCCCTGTGAATTGTCTCATGAGTGTAAGAACATATGTATGAATATATATGTATTTTGTGACACTCCTAACTGAATCAACAATTTCCTTGATCCAAGAAATTTCGCCCATGTCCTCTAACATCAAATCAATGCAATGGGCATCACTAGGAGTCCAATATAAGGTCTAATACCTCTCCATAAGCAACCTACCAACAGCAACATAATTAGAAACATTGTCCATAATGACTTGGACAACATACTAAAAACCTCTCTCCCAGAAGAAGCCATCCAACAACTCACATAGAAACTGTGCAGATTTAACATACACAAATGCATTAATAGATTTGATAAAGATTGTCTCTCTGAGACAAGTAACCAAGAAATTGGGAATAGACCAACCCTTCCCATCGGTATAATCGTTTAGCATAACGGTGCATCCAGTGATCTCCCGTGATTCTCTTAGTGCAATCAGTCTTTCCCCCTTGAAGAAGAGACACTCTAAAGTCACTATAAGAAGGGCCCTTGTACCTCAAGCCAACAATAGCAATGGCTTCAAACATGGAATGGTAGAATGGTTGTTCTCAACACTGTTGAATGGAATGTCACTTCATAGAAAACATCTAGCCATAATCTTGCCGGCCTTCTCCTTCTCCCTTGTTTTAATGATCGATCGAATAGAAGGTTATCCCCTAGGCACTGACCTCGACACAAATAAAGGTGAGAATGTTGAGGGCACTATGGAAGGTGTGGCCAAGGATTGGGTTTCCCCCACCCCTGAGAAGCTTGTGGTTCCCATGCTTCTTGTTGTTTTATTTGTAAGCTCGAGCCTCATTTCTTCCCTCTAATCTCTCTTCCTAGAAATATTATGAATTGATTGATTTGCAATATGAACAATTTCTGGGGTCGAAGGAAGGAAAATATCCACTTCGTGCCTTGGGATTTTGGCAAGGTGGTATTTCAAGAGGTTGATTCCTCCAAACATTTCCATTCGACATAGCTTGCAATTCAGCCTTAGTCTATTATGACCCTCATATGGTTCACCATACTCCCACATTGGATCGAATGGCTTTGAAATTTTGTAGGGAACTCTTTAAAGTGTTAAACCTATGGCACAAAACAAATGGGGAAATTCAAATCCACACAAAACTTAAAGAATGTTGCATTAAAATATCATAGCTGCACAAGTGTTAAATCTCTCGTTAAAAAATGGCAAGAAGAGGTATATCTAATGGACATTGCAAACCCTATATTAAATCTTGAAAAACAAAGAAAATACAAGCATAATTTTTTCTACATACTTGGGAATATGGATAGGGTAGATCCGAGTAAATCCCCACTCCACGATTCCTCAACTAATGGCAATGTAAACAATGAATTTCCCCTTGTTTGCTTGATGGAAAATGGTCACAATATCTTCAAAGCTCAATCCCCTCACTTACTTTTGTAAAATGAGGGTTAAAAAACACAAAAACCGGTTATAAGGTAAGTTTGATGTGTCAAGGTGATAATTTGAATCAACTGGTGACAATGTAAACAATGAATTTCCCCTTGTTTGCTTGATGGAAATTGATCACAATATCCTCAAAGCTCAATCCCCTCACTTACTTTTGTAAAATGAGGGTTAAAAAACACAGGTAAGTTTTATGTGTCAAGGTGATAATTTGAATCAACTGGTGATATTATCGGCAATTATCACAATAATTTCAAAAGATGAAATTATCACAATAAATAGAGTTGATAATATTAAATTTAGGAATTTATCAACACTGATTATGAGTTACATTGTATATACCCTTCCACTTTTTTCTCTACTATTTGTAAATATTTTTTTGTAAATATAAGATGTATTTTCAACAAATGGGAAGAACAAAATGAAAGAGAATAGAAGAAAATTTGCCAAAATGTACATGCTTTACACTCTGCATTACATGCCTTAAAATGTTTACAAGTACGTAGAACCCGCTTTACAAAATTGTGGTCAGCCACAAACTATGGGCTTGAAACCACTCAGCAGATTAAATATTAGGAAAGAGAAAGGATATATTATTGACTAGTGTGTGCTATTGCAACTAGTAGGAAACAAGAACGAATTAATTGTAAGTTGTAATACAACTTTCTCAACTAATCTTCACAAATCTCATCACACCCACAATTCAGTTGACCAATTGAAGAGAAGAAGCAACATCCTACTAGAAGAGTCCGACTCCTTGATACCAATTAAGAGCTCTCACCAGATGACCATCCTCGGGCTCCAAATAACCAGAAGTGGCAGATTCATACCAATGACCATCCCTGGGCTCCAGATAACCAGAAGTGGCAGCTTCAGGTTTTGTTTCTAAAATGTATTGTATACTGTGAGCCTGGCAATGAAAGAAACAAATGCAATAGCTAAATGATGATGAGTCGGCCATAAAGAGAGTGGATGGATTCCTCACTATTCATTCTATGTTTTAATAGTTATGGCAACAGAGAGTTGAATTTTGAAAACCTATTTGTTATATTCCAGTTTTGGAGTTGGAAGGCCATTCTTTGTTTTAGATTTTCAGGCCTTCGAACAGTTATCAGTCTGAATTATGGACACTTGACATTTTGAGAAAAACTGTTGGGCCTATACCCAATATTTTTGTATTATACATTAATCAAAAAATTATCTTTTTCATACAAAAAAAAAATAAATATCCTTTTTTCGAACAAAGAAAAAAATAAATATTTTTATATTTATATTATTTACAGACTGTCCCACGTTTCGGCTCTAAAGTTCTCTGTTCAGTAAAATTAAAATTACCCCCTTGAATCTTCTGCAAATATCCCTTGCAAGTTGCAATAAAATAAAAATAGATACCAAATACTTTCCAGTTAGTGCTCATTGCTGCATGTCCCTCTTCTCAATCATAATAATGAGGACAAATTATTTGTGACTCCATATGGATTGAGCTGGATAACTCTGTCCAGTGTACTTGAACAGGAAATATGAAGCTATTTACTATGAAAATTCAGTGATGCATGTTATCAACTGCAGATGTACAATTAAATAGGAAAGTTTTAAAGCGAGAAAATATACACAGCTACAATTAAAAATGGGGAAGAAATCTCAAATCACCTTAACAGAAGGAAAATGAACTACATTCACATAAGAATTTGAAATCTAGAAGAAGTTTGTGTTTATGCAATCAGAAATTGAGAAAAATACTTTACTGGAAATGATGATCATAAATGAGTGTACTCAAGTTGGAAGCAGGTGAGAAGCTCACAAGGTAAGCAATATTCATACTTCTTGATACGCTCTCGTTTCAATTGCTTCAATGAAGCTCTGCAAAACACACAACAAGGCACCAGGTAGAACAAAGAACAGGTCATATTCCTCCATAAAAGATAAAGGGCCATTCCATAATCATATCAGGTTGTCAAAACACAAACACAGTACACTAATCAGAAGAATATTCAAAATTCAAAAACAAAGGAAATAGAACTACTGAATTCAAGAACAAAGGAAATAGAAGCACTGATCCACAGGTGCCGACAAGGTCAAATCAGACACAAATGAAAAGGACTACATTTAGGAGGCAGAATCTCAAGTTATTTGGATGCTTTCGGAAAAAATATTATTAAGCTAAAAAGGATTATAATAACAGAACCACCTCAAGACTTAGACAGTGCTTCCATTAATAATGGATTGTTATTTGAGAAGACTTTATGATCATCATGCAAACCCTTTTTTATTCTGTATTTTTTTAAGAAATCCAGAACAAATTGAAGGGATGGTGAGTCTTGACAAGATAGATAGCTACATTGTTTTCAAAAGATACTCACCTTCGCTGCATGCATTGCAAGGTATAAATCTGAGTCTTCAAATGCTCAACTTGAATATTCCTAGAATTGCAAAATTTAAGTTCAAAATCAATGTATGCAATAGCATAGTGGCTAATCAAACTTCATTTAAATATACAATCACCAAAAAAATGGACATTTGGATATGCCTATAATGGCAGCTTATCCAACTTCATTTAAATATACAATTATATGCAAAATAATCACCAAATAATGGACATTTGGATACACCTATACATAGCAGTTTTTCAAACTTCATTTAAATATACATCTATATTAAAAGTAGTCACCAAATAAATGAGCATTTGGATATAGCTATCAGCAGATTATCAAACTTCATTCAAATACACAATTATATGCAAAATAATAACTGAATAGATGGGCATTTGGATATGCCTATCATAACAGCTTATCAAACTTCATTTGAATACACAATTATATGCAAAATAATTACCAAATAATGGGCATTTGGATATACCTATCATGGCAGCTTATAAAACTTCACTTAAATATAGACTTATATGCAAAATAACCACCAAATAAATGGACATTTTGTTATACCTGTTACCCACTAAAAAGCAAGGATCATTCTGTATTTTCATGGGCTTTCCTCTCTCACCGAGCACAACAAAGGATCTTTGGAGTTCAATGGTGGTCACAAGTTGCAAGGAGAGAATTGGAGGCTATGCACCTTGCTCTAGTTTGCCCGTGCATTTCTCATCATCTAAGGCAATGACAAAGGTGTGGAGGATTATGGATGATGGAGGCTTTTCTGGAGACACTTCACCATGAGGTTCCACTTGGGCACACTTGACACATATTTAAGGCAGGATTACATGGCTCATATTACCCTTTGTTGCATCATTGATTGAAAGCCTTGTTCCTAGGTTGAAGCTAGGGCCCAATTGGAGGATGTGCGCAAAGTAAACCCTAGTAGATGATTGCCTTGTTACCCCCCCTAGTATGACAAATTTCATAGGTACCCTCACAAGGGTGTCATGTTCTTGCTTGCACGAGATGTCATGCTCATCTTCTCCAGACCCAGACAAAGTTTCTCTTGATCTCCATCAGAGGTGTGATCATGATAGCTCAATTGTGGTACAGCTCACCCTCCTCCCCCACTCCTCAGATGACAGATTGCACTATGGATGGTACAGTATGGCTTCAACATGATTTATTTTGATATCCCATGTATCAATTGAAAATTTCTGAGGTACCAAAGGCTGCCCAACAGGTCTGTCTTATGACCTCTTGTTGGGCTCTATGTTTAAAGTTCTCAAACTGTTCTTGCTGCTGTTTTAGGACAGCAAACAGGTCTGACTTTTCACCCCCTCAAGTCTGCCATTAAACCTATGATTGGATGCTCTTTTAAGGTGCTCTTGCAAGTGTTTTAGTGACCAACGTTAGAACATGCATAAACCTTAAAACATACAATACCCTCTAGGATCTTAACAACTCCTAATGCTGATCAATAACTAAGCATACATGAAAATTGAACACATTATGTTTTTGGTCAACATGACCCTTGAAAAACTCCCTTGGGGAAAACCAGTAAGAGAGATAGATATATATTGGAGATCTGAAAGCGAATGCTACAACAAGTAAATACACAAGGAACATGATACAATCCAAGCTTATCCTCAAGCTTGTAATGGAGTTCCTCAAAACTTGCCCCTGCTAGCCTTTGAACAAAGGCGCCCTTTGCCTTGGTGCACCCTTCTCTCTTTGATATGCCCTTTGCTTACCTGCTAGTGATGTAGACTTGCCCCTTTGCCTTGGAGAATGCACCCAATGCTATGGTGCACCCCTTGCCTCAAGCCCTTGTGCGCCCTCCTCTCCTCAAGAATGCGCCCAAGTCATCTCCAAACCCTCACTCTCTCTTCCTCTTCACTCCTCTTCTCCTCACCCAAGTCTCTCAAGTGATCAAGTGAAGAATGAGCCTCTATTTTTCCCTATGCGGCCCCTTTAGCCATCCAAGGCCAAACCTAAAAGATCAATGGCTAAGATTAAATCTTGCCAAGTCTAATCAATGGGTGAGATCTCATCTCGTAAATCTTACTAGGAAACCCACTTTGCTCAAGTTTCCATAGTTCCTGAACTCTGCCACCAACAAGTGAGCAGTAACATGAGGAAAAACCACTGGAGCCTGAACTATATCCCATAGTTCAAGATCCTCCAAGACAAACACAATTCTAGCCTTCCAAGGGGACCAGTTGCTAGCACATTCTAGCCTATCCTCCGCCCTCATCTATGTCACTAACATCACTGCCCATTGAAGCCCAAACTGATGCTAAACTTTGCAAAAGAAAACAGCCTTACTCCTCAACACAAGTGTGAAAACAGGCTGTCCAAAACTGTCCAAAAAGAAGTGAAATTAGATCATAAACTAAACATATAAGGGTTATAGTCTCCCCCTTTGTGTTTAGAGACTCACAAACACAAGGGGACCACTTTCCAAGGTACCCAAATCTCAACATCAATGTCCATTTAGATGTGATGCTAAAACTTCCTAGTCAGTCATGAAAGTGGTAAACACTTAACGATATCCGATAGCACTTCATAACATGCATAGTTTTATTATTTTCCTCGTTAAACCTTGGGGAACATGTTTTCTTTTAGAAATGTCTTTTCTCCGATCAATTTGTACTACTGGGTGCTTAGCCTAGATCACATTGTCCACATCCTAACCATGCTAGACATTTTCCACCTTCCCTATATTATTCATTCTACCCATATAAAAATATTCTATCCTGATATAATTTCTTAAAGGTCAAAAGAAAAGGTTTGAAGCCAGAATTAGTAAAGACAAAAAGGCTAGAGGTGAAGAGCTAAAACCAAAAGCCAAAAATAAAATCTTGAGCAATGCCACCTCACTATAAGGCCAATGCCCCTAGTCCCTAGCTTGCTTATCAATATCTAAAGAAAAAGGGACTTGTTAAATAAACTAAACATGTAAAAAAAAGGCATAAAGAGGTAGTAAGAAATAGTGCCAAGGACAGGTAACTCAACGCTAAACTCCCTCTCGAAGGCTATTATATAAAAAATCCTAGCTCATGAAAGCTAGATGAATGAATAAAAAGACCTATGCAAGTATAATACTTTGAGGGTCATCACACGAGTTTATTTCCCTTCCTTTACATCACATTATTATTCATCTTTTGTCTATCTTTCACCTAGGTACTTAGGAAATATAGGTTGTCCTAGGAATTGGTGCATGTATAATGTAAGGTAGCTAGAGAGGTAGTGGGGGGGGCAGAGGGCCCATAGTGATAATAGTGGAGGCCATTCAATGTAAGGTGGACTAAGTCCACTATATTATTAAATAAGGCTCACTATGGTAGTTAGATATAATAAATGGATAGTTAGATATAATAAATGGATAGTTAGATATAATAAATGTAAGAGGACTTCTTAGAAGGTTCTACTTCTAGAAGATTTCTCCTCTAGAATGTTCTTAGATGATAGTAGCACTATATAAAGGGGTTCAAGCAATGTAATGAGACATGAGGAGAAATATTGTGTTTAGAGCTGAAGCTCATTAGGAGGATGCCCCCTCGAAGAGGCAAGTGAACAGGAGAGGATCCCTTCCACAATAGGATCCATTGTATGGTGTTTCCCTACCTCAAGGGTTTGGTAATAATAAAGTGTGGTTTCTTCTATCTTGCTCTGTTGATCTATTGTGTATTCAATATTTGTGGTGATTATATTTGTAGATCTATTCAGGTCCTTACCAAGTGGTATCATAAAACAAGTTGTAGATCTAAGTTCCTCTCAAAAAGACACCCAAGTTAAAAGAAAAAATCGTCTGAAACGGAGTCCGGGAAGTCAAGATATTAAAGTTTTAAAATCTGCAATTTTCTAGGGTTTTTTCCACGAACGGTGGCGCGAATTTTTTTATTTCTGTAGTAGCTGGAGGCCGAATTTTTCCAAACAAATTACATATTTGAGCTCTTCTCACAATTTCACCAAATTTCAAAAAAAAAATCAGTCGAAACGGAGTCCGGGAAGTGAAGTTATGAGCATTTTAAATTCAGCAGTTTTTCAGGGTTTTTTTGGAAAAAGCCGTGATTTTCTGCCATAACTTATTGTTCTATTTTTTAAGTTTTTTCGTAACGGCTGTGGAACCGAAGAGTTCATAGGGTGCTCAAATGGATATTTCTTTTCAAACCCTCAAAGAAATTCTACAGATTACTGAAGTATTCACAGTCCAATTGTTTGACAGATTGGATGGCTTTGTAGATGGCCTCAATGATAGTTTTCGTAGTATTCAAGATTCATTGGATAACATGCAGGAGAGATTTCTTATGGCAGACCTCAGAGATGAATATAATCAAGAAATATATGCTTGGTATGATTTTGAGGCCGATTGCGATGATTGGTATATGTATAATTGTCATTTCTGGGATGACAACAACTTCCATATTTTATTTGATGACTCTACTCCACCTTCTGTAGAGAACATCAATGTCCCACATCAGGAGCTAGTTACCAGCATCCAGCTTGCATATTCTACAATGGTATTGTTCCTTCCAGATTCATCTTTGATCGTCTCCCACTATGTAGATGGATATTCTTATTTGGATCCACATGATAGGTGTCAGTATTGGGAGCATCATTTTTAGTTGGTTATTGGGTGCCGATATCTTCCATGTGGGGTTCACATGAGCAATTGGACATGGGACGCTGATTTACAATGACGGTTGGACTACTTCAGCATGGAAGCTTCCATTTCTCAATGGGACCTTGGTTCTCTAGTCTACTTCAGCACTAAGGTCCACACTTATCCATGGGACCCTGGTATATGGTTGTACATCAAGCATTGAGGACAATGCTTTCATAAGGGGGATGGAATGTAAGGTAGCTAGAGAGGTAGTGGGGGGGCCAGAGGGCCCATAGTGATAATAGTGGAGGCCATTCAATGTAAGGTGGACTAGGTCCACTATATTATTAAATAAGGCCCACTATGGTAGTTAGATATAATAAATGGGTAGTTAGATATAATAAATGTAAGAGAAATTCTTAGAAGGTTCTACTTCTAGAAGATTTCTCCCCTAGAATGTTCTTAGGTGATGGTAGCACTATATAAAGGTGTTCAAGCAATGTAATGAGACATGAAGAGAAATATTGTGTTTAAAGCTAAAGCTCATTAGGAAGATGCCCCCTCGAAGAGGCAAGTGAACAAGAAAAGATCCCTTCCATAATAGGATCCATTGTATGGTGTTTCCCTACCTCAAGGGTTTGGTAATAATAAAACGTGGTTTCTTCTATCTTGCTCTATTGATCTATTGTGTATTCAATATTTGTGGTGATTATATTTGTAGATCTATTCAGATCCTTAACATATAAGGGTTAATATTTTCCCCCTTGGTAAGACTTAGGAAAATATTAAAACCAACCCTTATTTGTTATGATGTGTTAAGAGATGCCACCAAGTGTTATCCAATGTTTTAAAACTCAAACTCATCCTCAAAATCGGTCAATGGTCAACTCAAACTCGGACTCGAATTCAGATTGACTCGAATCGATCTGATTCGATGATAGGATTTACTAAAAATTACATAAAATATTTAAATTTTAATGAAAAAATTATATTTTAAAGATTCTTGTTATCCCCATTTTGTGGATAACTAAGGAGATGATGTCTCGAGGCCCTCAGGTTGCAGATACGGAGTGTCGAGAGACTACATGACCAGCAATACCCTTTATGGAAAACCCACTCACCACCACAAATGGTCACAGGCTTACAAATGGCATCCACCACACCGGTTGGCATCCACCACACCGGTTGGCTTCCGAAAGGCAGTGGGCCTTGCTCCATGAGGTACAAGTCAATATTATGGTAACCATCATTTCAATACCTAAGCCATTTGATTATGTTATTTCTTAGATTTCTCTAGATTTCATGATATGTGTTTGGACATTATGCCTTTTGCCCTGCTTCACCTTGGTGGTTGACATCGTGCCCTAGTAAGTGGTCTCCTTTGGGAATTGGTTTGTTGTTGGCAAATCCCTTAATGAGCCATCGTACCATTCCCGGCCATACTTACCATTTTCCATCACTTTTCCCCTATGTTTCCTTATCTCTTGGGATTTTAGGGTGTACTGACCCAAGAAGTGGTTGTCCCTCATTCTTTGGGAAGAAGGGGCTAGAGGCCCAGAGGGGTTGGTGTTGGGCAAAAGATAAAAGCCATATATGAACCTCCCAGATGCTTCGCCCACAGATCACCCAAGAAAGCAATAAAACATTTATCTTTGAATAAAAGGGGACCCTTATTATAACAAAGAAATGCATGAAAGGAAGATTGAAGGATAGAAGGTCTCATCACGAGCCAACCTATCACGTCCATGGATATCTAGTGGTATGACATTGTCATTATACGGTCGCCAAACCAGGGCAGTGACTCTCAATTGCATGGTTGAGAGAAAGGGGGTCTTATCACGAGCCAGCCTTCTCATTTCCATTAGGCATTTGTGGGTGACATCGCCACCATTTGGTCACCACGCCAGGGGAATGACCTTCAACCTCTCCTTGTGCTAAAGAAAATATAAAGAAAGAAAGATAAAAGGCAAATGATGGGATTGGAAAAAGTGCATTGTGGATGAAGGTACCACACACACTTTACAAAGGCACCCATGAATGAGACACTACGACCCCCAATATGTCATGAGCCCTATGCCCATTGAGTCTTGACCCCATCCACCTTATACACTCTACATGACTTAAAGAGGGACCACTTGGAGTCTCTCCTTGAACTAGGGCAAGATCAAACCAATAGGACACCTTGTCAACCCTCCCATACTTAAGCTTAACAAGTTGCATAGTGTATTTGAGTTGTTAAATGTTTGATATAGTAATCTTTGATGCACATGCTTAGATGGCTTATTTATTGATTGGATCCACTTATCATGATGTTATGACTTGAGATCCTTGAAGGGCATGTTCATTTGTCTTTGTAGGACCTAACTAGTGGACAGTTTTGGGAGAACAAGCCTAGCTTGGGCTTCCATGGAACTACAAGCCCACAGGTTGGATGTCAGGGGCCCGCATGCCAAATGAGAGAAAGATGACTTGGACGGCCTTGATAATGACTTGGATGACCTAACCCACCCATTGCTTGCCAAACAATTTGCTCAGGAGGGGCAAAACGTCCCACTTTTGAGCATGACGTCATGATATTGGTGGGGCTAGGGCTTGGTAGTGAGGTGTCACTCATTTGCACTTGGACGTTTTGAGGAGAAGAGGGTCTTCACCATGATGAGATCACTTAGACGCTTGACACATGGCCTTGTGAGGCCCTTCCATGTTTCTCCAACACCAAAGACCTCCTCAAAGTGGCAAAACATCGCCTAAAGGGGTGACATCATCCTAGATTAGGGTTTAATTTGTGCAAAAGATGAAATTGTATGTGAATTGTTTAATATTATTGTGTTAAGGGGGAAAGATTAGGGTTGTTGACCCCTAATCTTGTGTTTTACTCCTTATTTTGTGGACAAGCCATGTTGGTTAATTTTTGTATAAATAGAGATCATAAGATCTCATTTTGAATCATAACTCTCCTCTCACAAGAGGTTTTGATCTGAAATTTTCGGCCTCCTTAGCTATTTTAGCTCTTGTGCACTTGTGTATGGATGATTTTATGAATGGTTGATGGAAGAAGGCCCTGCGCTAGCTTTGGATGATGTTTTCTAGCTCTTGTGGTGAGTTGTCTTAGCATTTCTCTTGATATTTGCATGGTTTTTACTCTCTTGTTATCATTTATTTCAATTCAAGTTGTGTTATGCTAGGAGCTAGGTGGGAAGTATAAGGGCATACACCCCCACCATAGTCTTCACCATTTGTGCTTGCTTCATCTCATTGATTAAGGGTTTGCTAAGAAAAGTACAAGGGCATACACCCTCTTAACTTAAACCCTAGCTTAGAGAAACTTGTCTTGGGAAGTAAAAGGGCTTACACCCCCAATGAGGTAGCTTCTCTAAGCTCCTTGTGACTCCATTAACCCAATAGTAAAGGCACTAGTCATCGATTTGTTGCATTGGAGATATAAAATTATTGCATTGGGAAACGTGAATTTCAGTCATTTTTGCTTCTTGCTAAGTGGATTGTTTTCCTTGTTCTTTGGGCACCTCACAGCCACTAGGGCATCCTCATCTAAGGGCTACTTATTGCTGCTGTTACAAAATTGCATCTTCAGCCATTAGGGCTGCAGAAACTCTAACTTACTTGCTTAAATAACTCTTTATTCAACCATTGGTTTTTTCTCAAAGTTTGCACACTTACTCTAATTGTCCTAGTGCACTTTTTGGCAACTTTTGAGAGTATTCCAGTGGCTGATTTTCTTGTTGTGATACATTGAATGTTACAGCCATGAGGCTGATATAATTTACAAGTGTTTACAAAAGCCTTATCTTTTGTGCTAAAATTTTGGTTTTTCATCTTGAGTTTAGCTAGTCTTTCTCTTGTATTTTCTACTTGATATCTAGCACTTATTGAGCACCTTCTAGTATCATTTATTTGTTGATATATATTGTTATCTATTGTTGCAAATAAGGGACAGCAAGCTTAACTTGCTGATCCAACTAATATATATTGTTGCAAAGTGTCTTTTCTTGTGTCTCGAGCAGGTACACTCATCTGGAAAAGCACTATACTTGTGGGGCAGTCATTACCTAACTTGCAAGGCATCTCTCCCTACCTTTCTTTCCATCTAGACTTGACTTCTAGGGGCTTCTTTTCCACTTCCCTCCATCTTCGTTTCAATCCCCCTAGAGTCACCGGGATCACTTGCCTAGAGTGACCTAGTCACCCTTAAAGTGTAGGACCTACATCAAGGTGACATTGGGTGTAGAATTCTCATAGTTGTAGCACTTGTTTCGTGGTTGGGTCGAGCTTTGCCCAACCTACAATTTGTGCCATAACATTTTGGCATCGTTGTCGAGGAGGATTTTGAATCCTCTTCGTACCCTAACAACACTTTGGTAAGCTATACTAAAGTCTTTACCTAAGCTTACTTGGCGACTCCACCCAAGGGACGTTCCCTTTTCCACCTTATCAACAAAACCTTTCCTAAAAAAGGGGTTGTCTGGCGACTTCTCCATGCCACCAAAGAGTTGCTCAACCAACAAACCCTCCAGGGGTTGTCAAGCACCAACCAAGGGGCCTAGTCCCCCAAAGTCCCCCATCCCTCACAATTTCTATTCTACCTCTCCTAGTCCTCCATCCTCACCAGTTATTTCCACACCTCCTCCTTCACCCATAACCTCCTCACTGAGTGTTACTTGGAGCCTACAAAACAAAGATGCACACAAACCTTTGGACATAACAAAAATCCATGGATCCCCTCATAAGCTCCCAAAGGACTTCAAAGAGTGGTTGCCCACCTTTTCAGGAGAAGACCTTATTGAAAGAAGATCACTTGTATCTTTTCCTGCGTAGTTTGGAATCATGTGACCAAAATGAGGATATCTTGTTGAAACTTTTCTCTTATACTTTTGTCGGGAAGGCCAAGGATTGGTTTGATAACATTCCCCCAGGAACAATCACAAATTGGAACTTCTTTCAGGAACTTTTTGTTAGAATATAAGTGGATGTGCTCGTTTTACCATTGACAATACCCTTGTCACCCAACCACACGCCGAAGCCACCCTCCGAGCACGTTAACCTTGACAGAGAATCACTCTGGAAGCAAACCCTAGGCTAGAGAGCCAATCAAATGGTAGCGCACCTTTCCCCAAGGATAGCGCATCAAAAAGAGTTGATCAGATAGTCCAAACCCTAGCCAAGAGATAGGCCAAGCCAAACGTGATTTGCTAGTTGCAGCAGTTGCAATGGCAGCTCTCCTCAAACCTGCGCACAAGACTGGGCACTGCAGTGCGCACAAGACTGGTCACTGCAATTCTAAGACTGCCTACCAAAATGAGAACTGGCCTACTGTATTTATACTAATTCTGGCTAACTGCCTGGGCCGACTTCTTATTCTGGGTATCTATCTATTCAGTATATATTATTATTTATGACCGACTTCTTCTCTTGGAGGCTAATAACCTAATATAAATTATCTTATTGAGCCGACAAGTCTTCTAGGGTTATTAGCCAACTCATTAGGGTTTCTTCTTGCTTCCCAGAGTATTTTATCCTCGTTAGGTTTACACGTGGAGGTAAATACCTCCTGCAGCTACCATAATATTAACACTCCCTCCTAGCTAGGGAGGTATTACAGGTAATGGTCTTGAGCACAAAAAAAACATACCATTCACCCGGTAGCATCAACATAGTCGTATAGACTAGATCATGAGCACCATCATCATCATCAGTGTCATTAGATGCATGATCTCTCAAAACCATACTCTATCTGAGTAATCAGACATGATGCTCACTCCACAGAGTGATAAAAGAGCCATTCTTCTAATCTAGAAGAGTAAATGTTCTGAACCATTTTCCGTCTAGGAAATCTCTATCCTTTGATTATCCATCCAATATTGTTGATAGTCTTCAAGGAAATCGAAACAAAATAGAACACAACTGTGTCTATCCATAGTAGTACATAACTACAATCCAGTGGTACACTACCACACCAAGTAACACACAAGTACTTGATCAGCAACGGATAGTCACAAACAGTGGAACACATCCACCACAGTAGTATACATCTATTGTCATACAGTCTTCATAACAATCATCTGATATCAACCTACACATAAACAATGTTATGATATAAACTAAATCATCTGGGCCAATCTTTCACTCACATCTGTGAGATCTGAAAGAATATCTGCCCTCAAAAGGTAAAACATCAATGATGAGTTGTCTGGACTATTCTTCTCAATCAAGGAAGAATAACTGTCCTGATTTCTGAGCCTGGACCATTCCCCACCCTGGGCCATTCTTCCTACACTAATCAAAGTGCACCCTGGAGAGAATGTATAAACCCTAAGAAATGCATGTCCCTGATTGTTGAGCCTGGACCATTCCCCACCCAGGGCCATTCCTCCTACACTAATCGAAGTGCACCCTAGAGAGAATGTATAAACCCTAAGGAATGACTGTCCGGACCATTTCCTCTGTTAACCACAAGAGGAAAAGACTGTCCTGTATCAACCTCCAAAACGGATCATTCCTCATGTTAACCACAATGAGAAATCGTTGTCCGGCAAGGTTGGCCAGTCTTCTTGAGTAACCCTCAAGAAGAGAGACTGCCCTAGACCACTCCCCATGTTAACCATAATGGGAAGTCGTTGTCTATGATACATCAACAATCTGGACCATTTCCCATGTTAACCACAATGGGAAATCGCTGTCCGTCAGAAATCTCAATCCACTTTCTGAACTGGAAAGGAAGCTGCTCATCTTGGACCATTTTTCGAACTGAAAAATGACTATCCATAAATCAATACATATCAGTGCCCTCCCAACCTGGGAGTCATCTCTTCCTCTTTCAATAAGGAAGTCGTCTCCACAAGCTCTAGCTTGAGTATGCAAACTCTTTCATCTTGGATGGAATCTTTACCAAAATGTCTGCTTATCTGCTCATCTGTGGAGATATGTATTGGAGAACCACTTTCTCTTTTCTGGACTTCATCACGGATAATGTAATGCTTGATTTCAAATGTACTTTGTTCTGGAGCACTGGTTTTCTCTGAAGGCTTCATGTAGCTCTGATCAATAAAGTATATCATTGTTGGAACACTGGAACATATACATGTGGCACTTCATCTGATCTACTGAGTAATCATCTTGATACAATATCTCTATTATAGAGAATCTTCACCACGCTTATGTTGTGCATTGGAGGTTCTTCACCAAGTTATCTTCTTCCATCTGCATACAAGGGCCTCTTTCTGGTATGCCTCAAAGTCTTGAATTTGCTCTTCATACGCTCTTTGTTCAATTGCTCTGGAGAACAGTCTTTGCATTTATCTGATGTAGAATTCCAACTCATGGATATAATGACGCATGTAGAGATATGTCTGGTTTACTGGAACAAGTAATCATCATAGTCTTCTCCCTACATTTGGGAGAACCTCTAGTTCTATATCTCGCAGTGCTTTCATTCATAAGTCTTCCATACATTGTTCTTCATCACGACTTTCAGTTCCTTTGCTTGATTACTTTTATTGAGTTCATATCAGGCTGGCAATCTTATGATTCTTGATACAGTGACTGGTTGTTCTGGCTTCTCTTTCTTTCTTGGAATCTTGATGTGTTTCTTTAGTTCTCGGGTCCATGGAGTTTCTTATAGATTCCATGCCCTAAAGATTCCATCATAGGATCACGGATGTGGATGGACAACCAGGGATACCTTGAGGCTTCTCTTTGAAGAATACGTACTGTCTTTCAAGGCTGCTATCATGGATATATACTTCATTATCTTCAATGGATCATAAGATTAGCTCCCTCTTAATCCTTGCTTCATGTATGAGTGCATATAATCGGCTCCCTCCGTCTAACAGAGTCCACGCTTCCATCTGCATCCTTATTGTCTTCTACAATATATAATTGGCTCTCTTGTCTAACAGAGTCCACGCTTCCGTCTTGTTGTCTTCTACAAAACGTCATAAGTCTTTTTCCAATTTTCTCTCGATTGTTGACTTATTTTTGTCTTTGCTTCTTCTAAGTCTCTTCATGATTGATTCGTCTTATCTTGCAATAGCTTCCACATGATTTGTATTTCATCCTTTCATGTGTATTATCTAATGATATCCATTCTTATCTTGTTGTTCTTCCATAG